>JACDOX010000538.1:10258-178889 GCA_014549065.1 Cardinalis cardinalis
GCGGGAGGGCGGTGAGCCGCGAGGTAAAGGGGCTCCTCCGGGAGAGTTCCTGCCCCCGCACACCCTCAGCTCTCGGGGTTTCCTCCCGCTCTGTTAACTCTTGTTGTGTTGTGCCGTGCAGGTGCTGCAGCTGGAGGCGCGGGGGCTTTGCACGAAGCCGGTGGGCACCGGGACGGCGCCGCCGCCGCCGCCAAAGAGTAAGAGGGGGGTTTGGCTGTGAGAGGTATCGGGGTGTCAGTAAAAGGAAATGGTGAGGAGAGCTGGGCAAAGTCAGGCCTCGGAAGAGGCCCTGCATAAGCTGGGAAGAACAAGGACTGAAAGGTCACCGCCACGTAAACGAGGSTGTCTGATAAAAATGTACCGTGTAGTAATAAAAGTAAAAGTAAAGTAAAAGTAAAAGTAAAGGTCTGACTGTGTGGAATATATTTATAGGCCATATATATACACATATATATTTGCGTATACAGTCTTTATTTGTCACTTTTTTCCTGTTTACCTTCACCTTAATAATATTCAAGGCCAGGCTGGATAGGGCAGTGTCARACTGTTCAATGTGTACGTCAAACTGAAAGAAATTAGGGTTAGATCAGATATCTGAGAGTAAAGTGAGGCTCTGGCACARGTTKYCCAGAGAAGCTGTGGATGCTCCATCCCTGGAAATGTTTTTAATGAGATGTAGAATCTAGTTTTTAACTTTAGATGTTCACCCTTGTCCTTTGAAATGTGGTGATATCAGGATTAAAAAATAGGAGGACTTAGAGAAGGACTTCCAAACTCCAAATATCCCAAATAGCAGCTCCAGGCAGCAGTGTAAGAAGCTGCCATGGCCGTGTGTGTTAAATTTGGTTATAATGCTTCTTGCCCCATGGATCTGCAAGCCTGAACCTTGGTTTGGATGCTGCCCTGCATCCTGCATTGAGGAGTATTTGAGCCCCTTTTATCCCTGACCARAGTCAAAACAAATTTCAGAGGCTGATGTCTTGTTTGCATAAATGGAGGCTCAGTGGTTCAGTGAGGTTTCCTGTCCCAAATTAGASATCCAGGTGCTGAAACAGGAAAGCTCCATGGAGCATATGTAGGAGTGATCAGACTTGTTGACTGCTGTTGAAAAGATCACTGAAAGAGCAGTTGAAGGCAGACTTCTGCCACCTTCTTCAGTGCCAAAGCAAATAAAGGCCTGGCTGTTCCATTAAGAAAGCCTTCACTGCACAGATTGATTGACCAGCAAATTGCTTTTTATTATGATTTATTTTTTTTGCATTAAGTGTGTTTGAGATGCACTTTGGTATCAGTTTCTGGATTCACTGTCCTGCAGCTCTGATTTGTGTCAGGAGCCCTCTTAGGCCAGCTGCTTCCCCTGCAAACACTCCAGGTTAATAAAGATGTATAGAATTAAGATGTATAGGATGCAGCTGCCTTTGCCAGATTCTGGCTGGAGCAGGATGTGCACATTTTCCTTGCTTTGATAAAATGGTGGTGTTTACATACAGAGTCAATGATGGGAAAGAGAGCTGTGATTTCTGCCTGTCACCTCTGAGTGTGATCAGCCTTTAGATACCTGCTGGGAAGGATGCAGGAGGAACACATCTGGGAATGCTGTTTCTGTGGCTGATTTGGGGGGGTTGTTCTTTTGGCATAGTGATGCAGGTACAGATTAGCTGGTGCAAAGTTTAAAATACCCTAATTAAAGTGGATCAGTTGTGTTGGATGTTTCAGCTTTTAATCATAAAATCAATCTTTTTCACTTATCCAAACTTAACTGTTTAAAGTATTAACCCAGTAACTAATGGTCAAGTTGAATTTTCCCCACCTTCTTGGTTTCTTAGAATGTTTTAACATTAATACTTCTTCAGGTTTTGCTCAGCTTTCCCTTATCTATCCTCCCTTTGCCATCCTTGTGTTAGTTTAACCTTTTCTCTGCCTCTCTGAGGAGCTCCTCCATCCTGAGTAACTTCCTCCTCCCGTGTTAGTTTCTCCAGGCTGCTGTTTGGCTGGCTCAGTCTGTGCAGGGAGTCAGACCTCTTCCAAAGGTGGCTGCCCATCCTCCTGCCTCCCCCTGCCCTTCCTTCCCATCCTGCACCTTCCATCTGGCAGAGAGAAGTATGTGCTTGAAATTATTCAAAATACTACCTGTAAACTTGATACCTTCTTTTGTTGTATTTTGTTRTGATACATCTTTGCATTTCTTCCTTAAATACTTTGCTTTTATTTTCATGTGCTTGTCTCTTCTGTGATGTTTTCATTTAGACATTGCTAAAGACTTGCTTCTGTTCAGAACTAATGGTAATAACTCCTTGAATCATACAAGGTATTACCACACAATGCCAGTGAGGGGAAAGCTGTGTTTCGTTTATGGCYATATAAAGTAGATCTGGATTTCCAAACTCTGCAGAAAAATCTGCATAATGGGCTGGAAATCTGTTGAATTTTGCTGCTGGTTGGAAGTGGTGCAACTTTTAATGGAGTTGGCTCTGCTATAGCCAATTTCAGCCATGGTGAATCTTCTTAGTGTGCTCCCAGCCCTCCTTCACCTCCTGTTTTCTGTAACCACAACAGTATTTGCTGTTGCTCAGCCTCCTGAGGATGATAGTAAGCATCCAAGGCATATTATGTGTTCCCTGAAAGGACCTGAAAATTGCTGCCTTCTCTTTCAAAAGTTGGTTCCTTGTCTGGAGAGTTTAGCTTAGTGCARGTATCCATGAGGGAGAAGAAACTTCAGTTTAGCTTAGTGCAGGTATCCACAAGGGAGAAGAAACTGAGACAGAAACAAACATGGAGCATCAGGAGATCTTCTATGACCCCTTTAATAGAGGTCTCAAAGCAGAAATGGGGAGTGAAGCCTGGAGGAGATGAGGTCTTGGGGAAATGGTGTTGAGCTGTGTGGGCACACCTCAGCTGGCAGCTCACAGGGCAGTGAGCAAGTARCATTTTCTTGGATGGCCTCAGTATCTCATACTCTGCTGCTTTTCCTTTTGGGAGTCATCCCTGCCCTCTGCTCCCAGGGTAACTCTTGCCAGCAGCTGTGGCTGTGTCTCTTCACTGTCTCTGCTTCGCTGGCTTGTTCACAGACCAGGCTTGTCTCTGCAGCAGTGCTTGAAGGGCTTGGCTGAGCCATCCTAATGCTCACCTGGGATAGGAAAGTGTCTGCAGACCTTTTCCAGTGCTGCAGAGTTGAGGCACAGGGAAAACCAGCACTTGGAGGGGCTGGCAAAGTGAGGAGCACAAGGGTTTGTCTCTTGAGTTTTGGCATCGCAGCAGCAAAAACTGTTATGTGCTAGTAGAACTCCAGTTCCTTTAACTTAAAAAGTCTAAAAACTTTCTGCTTTGCAATGCCTGTATTTAGCATTATAGTTACTTTGAGTTTATTTTTGTAGCAGATTATCTCTGAAAGTTAAAACTGTGTGACTAAGATCAGTGATAGTGATGTCAGATACAATGATGATAATCCTCTTTATGCCGTTTCCYAGATGTAGCGGCACCACAGGGGAGCACCAAGCTGCTTGCCATGAAGGCACCAGTTGAATTTCGTAAAATGTTGTCTTCTAGCTCTCTCCTGCTGTCTGCAGACAAAGGTGAGAGCATTTCTAGTACCACCCTCAAGGAAGCTGCAAAACCTGCTGAAGACACGAGGATGCCCATGCCAAGAAAAACTCAGGTTGCGTTTCCTCAGCGAGGAGTTGTTTCCTCCCGTGAGGAGGAAAACCTCACCACATCTGCAACAAGAGGAGGCCTGAGGAAAAAGTTTGCTGAGGAACAGTCTTCATCTTCATCCAGCTCAGAGTCAGATTCTAGCTCAGATTCTGAGGATGAAAATGTTGATGATTCAAAAGTTGCCAGTAAAACTAAAGTTGAGTTTCCCAGACGAGATCCCATCTTTTCTGAGAATATAGCAGTAAAGGCATCAATGCTGGCAAAAGAGAAATTGTCCCAGAAATCTCTCAAAGAATATGGAATTAAGAAGCTGCCACGCAAACCAGAAATTGATGTGTCTCCTGTAAAGCAGGTCAAATTTTCTAAAACATCAGTCAGCCAGGAAACATCAAAATCCAAAGCAAGAGACCCCAAAGTAAAATCCCCTCCAAAAGATCAGAAGCTGGGCTTAGAACCACACGTGGTGAAAAGTCTGGACCTGACTGATGTCACTGCTAAATCTGATCATGTGGAGGAAAAGTCCACTGGACCCCAGGTAGCAGCTATTCAGCTGAAAGCCTCAGCAGTGACTCAGGAAGACAAAAAGCAAGATCTGCTATCCAGAGGAGAGAAGGAAAAGATGAAGGAGGCACAGGAGTTGGAAGCAAAAGAAGTGACTGCTCCTAAAGTGGAAGAGACTTCTGGAAGCACAAAGTTGGTGATGGGCACCACAGCAAAGGAGGAGACCATGCAAGAAGCAGGAGCCCAGGCTGGAGAAAGCAGCACAACAGAGGGTACAGCTTTCAATTGTTTGAACTGTATTGGTTCATCTGGGCTAGGGTTTGACTTTTTTAAAGGGCTCCTACATCTTCTCTGATCTTYCTACTGAAGCTGGCAGAGTGGCAGTGACTTTGTGGAAGATAAATTGTTCACTGCTAATTGTTATAAGCTGTCAGTAGTACTCAGTCTTCAGCTATGCTGGGAAAGGAAGTGGTTTAATTTCTCTATAGTTTCATAAAACAGTTACCTATAAAATGGAAACAAGATTGTTTCCACTGTGAGCAAAATCATGGGTTTTATATGACAGCACTTGTTTTCATTCTTCTCTTTTCTTGGAAGGATTTGGTGGCTGCCATTCTCATGAGTCAAATTTGGTGCCATCTCACTGTTGCTTAAACCCTGCCATCTTTCTGGTTTTGTTTGGGGCTTTTTTGGGTTTTGTTTTCATGGGGTTTTTTTCAAGCTGTCAATGTTTCAGATTTCAGGAGACTTCGAGAAATCATAGTGTAATGCCAGAAACAGGCACTGCTGATTCTGAGWCTGGAAGGTTGCAAGCAGCTCGTGTGGAAGTAGTGAGTCAGTGTTGTAGAGAGCTGGGGAGGAGACAGTGGTGTGTTTTCAGGAAAGACCATCACACAATCATCTCCTCAGCTGTGCTTCCMTGTCTGACCTGCCCTTCTCATTTCCTGCCATCCTGTTAATTGATGGTCCTGCTGATCTCATTTTGTGTATCTCAGTAGCAGATGTCTCTCTGTCCTGATCTGTTGAGATTCTGCTTTTCATCTTAGGCAATATAAATCTGCCCTTCTTGAGACCCCTCTTCTCATTGCTACTTTGAATTAAAGAATTTGCCTGCTGGAAGWAAAAGCAGCATTAATTTAAGTTTGCTTGGGTATCATCCTTCAGGAAGGGCCCTGGGGGCCAAGGGAGCAGCAAATTGAACGTGAGCCAGGAATGTGCCCTTGCAGCAAAGGCCACCAAGGGTGAGCTGGGAGGAGCAGGCTGAGGGAGCTGCAGCTCCTCCCCTGCTGAGGTGCACTGGGGGTGCAGTGTTCACTTTGGGGCTCCCCAGTGCAAGGGAAATGTGGGAATGCTGGACAGAGACCAGCAAAGTGCCACTGAAATGATGGAGGGACTGGGTCTCTCTCGTGTGGGGAAAGTCTGAGAGAGCTGGGACTGTCTTGCCCAGAAAAGAGAAGGTTTAGACAGATATGGAAATAACATATMTGTGGAAATAACAGAAGGGGAGTGCAAAGAAGACAGAGGTGAGGCTTTTCAGTGGTGCACAGTGATGGGACAAGAAGCAGTGGGTACAAACTGAAACACAGGGCTTTGCCTGAACATCAGTAAACACTTTTTTTTACTGTGAGTGATGGAGCACTGCACAGGTTGCACAGAGAGGTGGTGGGGTCTCCATCCTTGGAGACACTCAAAAGCTGCCAAGCTGTCTGGACAGAGCTCTGGGCCTCCTGCTGTAGCTGACCCTGCTGAGCATTTGGGGTTGGCCCAGCTGACCTGCAGAAGTGTCTTCCAACCTCAGCCATTCTGTGACTCTGAAGTGCCTGACCAGGTTAAGGGACAAAATAATTGCATTTATACGTCAGGTTCCAGGAGATGGTGCTGAGTAAAAGGCCTGCCTTCTGTTTCAGGGGTTAGTTGGCTCATTTCATCTGTTTCCTTCTTCCTTGATGGCAGCTCAGATGACTGGAAATGCTGGACTCAATCTTAGAGGTCTTTTCCAACCTAAATAATTCTTCAATTTAAAAACCAAAATGCAGCACTGTTAGCAAATGATATTTTGATTTGCTTGTTCCTTCTTGCAGTCAACAGCATAAGCTTTCTTTTAAAAACAACAAAAATGTAGGAAGGGCTCTTTGATTTTATCTACAGATTATGCTTTTCTCACCATTCATCCACAGTGGAGTTCTAGATGCTCAAACATTTTTCTTTTCTGGTGTCTCCAGATGYATCCTGTTCTCTCTTCCTTCTTTGAGAGCAGCCACTGCTTTTCCTTGTTGAACATTCACAGCTGACTGTACCACCTGTAATTCCTACTTCTGCCCTGCCCCTGTGTCCTTAAGTCTGCAAACTCTGCAGCAGCCACACAAAAGATGTAAAAAGAATTTTTCTCAGTGCAAACCTGGATGTTGAGGTGATGTCATCCCTTTGTAGAGCAGTCAGCAAAAACTGCTGCCTTGAACTGCTGAGTGAGGAGCAAAGTTGTAGCTGGGAGCTCAGAAATAGGCCTGTGATTCATTTCAGAAGAGCATCCCAAGAASTGCTTGCTCTTTAGGAGACAAAGCAGATGAAGGATGAAGTGAGGGGAGGATGAACTCAGGAATAAATTTTTCCTTGAGAAGCCAAGTGCAGTGTATTTGGGCAGGAAGAATGAGGCTCCATCTGCTTCCCTTCCTGCACATCTGTCTCTGAATTTGGAACAACTGGCTCTTGCAGGTTGAGCCACTCTTGCCTCCCCTTGCCTGTTCCTGGGGCTCTTTGCAGCAAAGAGCATCATCTGCCTTTTCTYCCTGGATCAGCTCTCCTGTCAGGAGAGCTGAGCAGCAGGCACAGGGATATCTCCTGTCATGTTTTGCTGAAACCATGACTTACTACCTTGAGTTTTATAAGCAAGCCTTGCTAAATGCTACAGATATTTYTCTTAATCTGATAGCTTCACACTGCAGTAATTATGTAATGAGGAAARGGAAATCCTGGTGTTCAAGTTCTTGTGTTTTTATTATAGATGGACCTGTTAAAATAAGGGCTTAATGCAATCTAACCTGAACCACCACACACAAATTTATACAACAAAGCTTTTCACTACACTGTGTGTCTTCTATTGTTAAAACTCTGGGTGTACAAGAATAAATTGATACTGGGAGTAAAGTTTTATTTCTTGCAATTTGCTTGGTTGTAAAATCAGCCTGTGTAAGAACCTTTTATGTAAATGATRCTGTCCAGATTTGCATAATATTCTAAAAGCATAAGAATTAATGTTGGCTTTAGAGGAAGTRAGGAGTTCTAAATAACTTTATTGGGTTATTCTTTTTTGAAGGAGGGCTAATACAAAGGTTAGAAGATTCTCTTTACAAGAAAAGAAATTTACATCAAAGGCTGTTGATAGATTACTGTTTGGTATAACCACATTTGAAATTAAATGGTGGAGATCTTGCTAATTCCATTGCTTCTCCCCATGGCAAAAATTCAMTCTGTAAAGCAGCTCTGAGAGCTGTATCTTGTGGTCTGACAGGATGATACATCATTTGTACTGCTTGTTTGCCCCTCCTGGTTTGCTAAGAATGTCACCTGCTGTTCTGGCTGGAATGAAAACCAAGGCAAATATGAGAAAGCCAGGAAATGCAGACATAYGTCTTCCAGAGATAAATGGAATGTTCTGCCCTGTCCACCCCCAGCATTAGGTGGTGGTTTGGGTTTAAAACCTGTATGAGATGCCTTGTGCTGATCCCTGTTCCCCACTGCATGTGCTGCTTTAGGCACCAGCTGGACTTTGTAAACTTCTCCTTTTGTTCAAGTTCCTGACTTTTTTTTCTTTTCTTTCAAATGTTGACTGGATGAGGGATCTGACAATTTATGAAGGCTGACTTAGGGCTTAAAAACATTGTCCTCTGGTGTGGCATCCTCATAGTCACCAGTTGCTGTTTGTTTTCACAGAGCCAGCTCAGCCTGCTCCAGAGGAGGAGTTGGATAATTCCACCTACAAGAACCTGCAGCACCACGACTATCACACGTTCACCTTCCATGATTATGTTGCTATCCTTGCAAAGTACAGGCAGCCTCAGCCATCCTCTGGAAGACCATCACCRAGGCACTGAGAGAGCCACACCTACAGCAAACACCCAGGCAGGATGGGGAATTGTTTTATTTAGCACTGTTGCTTCATCTGTATAATTGAAATCAGATAATAAATAATAAAGGCATAATAACTTGGGCTTTTGAACAGTTCTTCCTGGCTGTTGGAGTCCCCTCACTTCCTGACTTTTATGAGTGAACTGCAAATGATTCATCACTGAATAAAAATATCTTTTCTACCTCTCCATATATATTATTTGGTGATAGTGTAAAAAAGTCTTTTTGACTTCTCAGTGTCTCCAAACTTTGGATACTGACCATTCTTACAGGACCACACCAAAGATTCCCGTCAGGTTCAACTCCTGTTTCATTTGGTGTCACTGTACTGCAGTGGGCTCTGCTCCTTGCACACAAATGTGCTCCCAGCTCTGAAAAGGTAATGTTTACTCTGGATTTGGGAGTTAAAATCATTGGCTGGGAGCAGCACAAGAAGTGTTTGTCTCCTGTGGCAAGAGTGAATGTTTTGTGTTAGTGGAGGAATGCAAGTTTATGTAATGTGATTGAAACATCTCAAAACCTCTGCTCTTGTAAAGGGAGAACAGAACATGCAACTTTATTTAATCATCTGTTGGGGGCTCCAGCAGTAATTGAAATAATTTTAAATGTAAGAATCTCAGTGGGCAGTTCCTAATAGACTTTTACTGTGTTGATTAAACTTGGAGGAAAAAACCTATTTCTATGGTTAGAAACACTCGAACGATTATTATTTAATGTGATGAAAACACCATAAGGGTAAAAACAGCTCCTGGTWCTAATTGTTGGGAGTATGTTTAATTTCCCACTTCTTTTTTTCCCCACACTAAAAGTTAAAATTGCTGTCCAGCCTCAGTCTTGCTCTGCAGAAAATGTGAGCCATGAGGCACTTCTCAATGCACGTTATCAGCAGTTACAGTTGGTCTCAGTAAATTTTGTATTTCCATCCTATTAGTAACAGTCTTCTGCCTTCTGGGAAAATCGCCTTGATGGCCRCCAGCTGTTGTGGGTTTAGTTCCATTTTGGCTTCTTGTTCATTTTGGGCTTTTTTGGAGTTAATTGGCCTTTAAGCAGTTCTTGCAATAACTCCAGCATTTTCCATCACCTGTCTGTATTCTTTCAAGCAACAGACCGGGCAAGATCAAAGGGAAAACAGAGTCAGCTTTAGGAGTCTATCTGGATATTGGATGTGAATCCCTGGGTGCAATTAGTAGAGCAGATATTTTATACTGTAACTTGGCAAAAATGTGGTAAGAAGGATCAAGAGGCCTACATCAATTTGCTGTGCAAAATTTTAAGTCAGAAACCCCTGGCAAGCAATTTTATTGTCCTGTAAAAAATAAAGAGCATGTTAGTGACTCCAACTGAAATTTAGAAATCTGTTAATGTCTAAATCCACGTGCTGAGGAATAAAGAGCAGAAAGTCACTTGGAGACACCAATGGTCTCATGTACTCTGTACTTGTAAAAGGGAGAGAAATTTGCTGCTAGCATTAAAAACATGAAAGCATTGGGGTCTTCCTTTGTGAAGGGCCCACAGGAGGCCCCAGTAATGCTGCTGTGATTTGTTATTACCTGAGACTCCACAAGGTAACCTGAGCCTCAGAGCTGCACTGGTGCTGAACTGTGCTCTGAGCTGCTCTGGGACTGCAGAAGAAGGCTGCAAATTGTCAGACTCTGTGCAGTAAAAGTGAAATGTGTATTTACTCTGGCTGCCCACAGTAGCTGACACTGGTGGCTGCTGGGAGTCAGACTTGCTCACCTCGTGCCCTTTTTATTTCTCAGGAGGATTGGTGTTCTAAACAGGGACTGGATCAGACCAGGAGGAGTGGGTTGAGGTAGAMATGTATCTTGCTTTCAGTCAACTCCCATCCTCTGCTCAGCTCCATTTCTAACTAAGGAGATTCTGTCTGGTTTTGGGAAGGGCATTTTGCTACCCTTGTTTCGAGATCACAGCAAAAATTATTGGTGGATGCCTTTTCTCTCCAYGTAACCCTGCCTTGGTGTCTTCTGGTGATCTTTCTGCACCTCTAAAATGAAGCTGGAAGTTAAATAACCTCATAACTCTTGTGATGCAAGTCTAAGGTTTGCCCTGCTCAGTGAACCACTCTGCTCTGGGAAGGTAGATTGTGCAAGGAAGGCACCAAGAATTTTTCCCACTGTTGTGTTTTCCTGGATTTCAATGAAAAAGGCTTCGTGTTTTTGTCCTTGGCTATTATCAGATGTTGCTGTGCTTGAGTCATATGCTAACATTTAAATTTCAAGCAGGATGTGACACAATATGCTCAAATTCTGTAACGTTAGTAACTTTGTCTTGCTGTGCTAGGCACTTGTCAGATAAGTCAGCGATCTTGTTTGGAAGAATGTATAATCCAGGATGCTAACATAATTCCTGGAAAACCTCAAATGTGAAAGAAATTAAGTCTCAGCTTAGTTACTGTGAAAGCCAGCTGTTCAGGCCCAGCACAGACTTCAGAAGTGGGGCTTTCAATGTAAATTGCATTACTGGGGGAGTACAAGAAAATCTGGAAATTGGAATTCACTTTCCTCTCATTGAAAAGATGAAGCAACCACTTTCTTTGTCAAAGGGGATGGTTTTTAAACTTTATTTCTTTTTTTTTTTTAAGTGCAGTTTTGCACAAAATTGCTTTTCATCATTTCCTCACAGTCTTTCAAAGTAGCTTGGAACCCTTTAGGTTCTGGACAGCCATTGGAAATCCCTAATCCAAGGTCCAGAAGTAGTACTGCAAACACAACCTGTGGTATTACAGCTTTAGGTATTACAAGTTCAAGAGGTTTTTGTTCCTTCTGGGGCTTCCTGTGGCCTCCAGTCATGATGGGAACTCAAATCTATAAGGATCTCTTCAAGTTTTCTTTCAAATGAGACTTTTCACTGAGTGCACTGACTGATCTTCCACAGAATGTCCCCAGTGTTCAACAACCAGAACAACACATCCACTGAGCCCTAAARACCTGCCCCAGTCTTTTCTCTCCCCACAAGAGATGCCATTGCTTGTCTGTTCCAAACAGTTGGAATTCCTGGTGGGTCCATTCAGTGGCTGATGTGCAGTGAGTGAGCAGAAAACACACTCCCAGTATCCTGTGWAGCATCAAAACATCAGAATTGTGCAGACTGAGCTTGGAAATMTTGAGATGATCAGTCCTTTGCTCTGCAGCAGCTGCAATTAGATCAGCTTGTCCTGGGCCTTGTCCAGTTGAGTTCCAAATACACTCAAGGATGGAGATCCTGCAGGCTCTCTGGTCACCTTCTCCAGCATTYGGACACTCTTGTGATTTAAAAGACAAACAAAAAGCCTTTACCTGTTGTCTACTTGGGTTCTTTTTGTCTCCTGATGCTGATCCTTACTCCACATTTCTGACAAGCCTGCCTTTGTCCTTTCTGCACCCTCCAAGGAGGTGATTAAAGRCAGGAATCCCCCTTATTGTCCCCTTCAGACCAGGTTATTTCTGTAACACCTGAGTGACTGACTCCATAACCAGAGACCCTCTCAAGTCTGAGTAACATTAATTAAACTCTTAGGATTTTAAAAAAAATATCCCACCAAGTTTCCAGATCGTCCTTCTCCTCTCCTGTGGCTCTTTTTAGTGGAATTTTAAATAATTTTTTCTATGATTCTATTATTTCAATGCTTAGATATTATCCTCAGTGTTCAATTCAGGATCACTCCTAATAGAATCTACAAATATTTTTGAGCTCCCCTTTTTTAATTTTTGCCTACACACATTCAATTACACTTGGAAATTCATACCCACCTCTGGAACTCTTGGATATGTAGCAGTTTTGGGGTAGAATGTATCAATGCATAGTTAATGTATTTATAATGACATATCCCAAAAACTTTGTGTGGAGTCAGTGGGTCAACTCTCAAAATTTGTTTTGGTCTCTCCTGGCCTCTTTGCAAACTTTTAACTGCAAACTAGATTGACAGGAACATGTTTCTGTAAATCCATAGCACCACAGAATACAGCCTACATGCATTTTAATTTCTAAAACTCACAGAGCCAAGGCCACATGTCTTTGTTAAAATCAGCACCTAAAATTCTTAAKGGGCTTGTTTTTGTTACTCCAGTCTGAAATGTGGTTGAAATGGCAGTGCCCTATCCCAAACAGACACTTCCTAAAGCAGTAATGTAAAAAATGAGCTAATGTAGATTATTTATGCTTGCTTTTTTTGGTTGTTTTTGGTTGTGATTTTGCTTTATTTTCTGTTTCTGGTCTGTCCATGATAGTGAGGTGCTTTTGCTAACCCATTTGGCCATAGGGGGACACTTGGTTTCTAAAATGTGTGGTAGCATCTCTCTGGCAGGGGAGAGGAAATTTGCAAGCCATGGCACACCTTGTGCTACACAAATGTTGTGCCTCAAAGAAGGGAGCAAGAGTTACCCTTCCCTGGAGGCTTGGAAGGGGACTTGAGAGCACCACCACTCCATGCTTCCATTGCTCATTTCCAGGGGCTCCTTTTCCAAAAGGCATCTCCCATGCTTTTTTATTTAGCTTAAAATCGTGCCAGACAAGGCCATTCTGAACTGCATGGATGTTTCCCAAAGTCTCCTGGGGTATTCCTAAAAGTGAGCTGCATCCTATAGTTTGAGGACTGGGAGAAAGGGGAGGGGAGCTGGAAAGAAACCCAGAACACAGAAGGAAAATGCAGGAACTGAGAGCAAGGATGGTCCTAATGAGTCCTTATGACTCAGGTGTTGGACTGGATCATTTGTGAGACCTCTGGCTGCCTGGCAAATTGCATAATTCCTTAGGTTCTCATCCTTACTTTATAGATGAGGAGTTAGTGGTCCCAACTTTCTCTTTGTACATCACATCTATTTAGCGAGCAACCCAGAATAAAAATGAGTAAAACATGGGAAACATTTTTTCCTTACAACTTCTGTCTTGGGGGCACACATTGTTTAAGAGCTCTGAGCTAGCTGAGGTTCTCCCAGGAGATGCAGTGCTTATTAACAGCGTGACAAAAATACACTTCAGATAGGCTGGGCAGAAATGCCAGAGATTTTGAAACTGCATTCAGGCAATGGCAAGGCCGTTGAGATACAAAAAAAGCTTTACAACTGTTCCAAATACTTACTAGTGGAAGACTGTTAACAGACAGGAAAAAATGGGGAGGTGTCCAAAACCAGCAATCCACCCTGGTGAGAAATCCAGCTGCTGGGAAGTGGAATGGTGCTGGAATTCATACCAGGTTGTTGTCTCTGGACACCAGTCAATGGACTCCATCTTTTATATCACCCTCCCGTTAGCCATAAGAAATCGGTGTTTTTCAACTCCTTTTCTCTTGGCGGCTGGATGTGGAGAAGGAGCTTTTTCTCTCAAGTCCTTGCTGAAGAACCATTTCAATGCTGTTGAATTTTGGAGTTCAGGGAAGGAACTTCACTACTCTGCCCCACTCCTGCCTCTTGAAGGTCACCATTGGACTGAGAAAAACGACCAGTCTACCCTTCCTGCAGCTGCTCAGCTCCTGCTGTTTGGGTTTTACTGCTGGGCCCAGAGCTGCTTATCTTCAGTCTTCCTCCCCTCTGAATAACTTCAGTATTTATCTCTAGAATCAATGGCTGCTTTCTTCTTGGAAAACCAGCATCTTTAAAGATCTCCAAAAGGACACCCCATTCCTCCCCCCTCTGCTTCCATCGCTGCAAATTTGAGATGACTATAAAAAAAGAGAACCAAAGAAAGAAATAATTGGGGGTTTCTTTTCCTTGGTGTTGGCTGCACTTTTACGATTGTGTTTTCTGAGCTTTTCCACGTAGCCCCAAGGAATGGGGAAGCTGTTTATTCGGACCTTAGGATTSCAGGTAACAGCTACAAGATTCCAGCTGCTGCTCGGGCCTCAGGCTCCGTGATCCTCACCGATTTATGCGCGCTGATGTTTAGAGATTTGGCAGCACTTCAAGCGAGCGGGTGAAAACAACGTGTTTATTCTAAGCTTTGCTCTTGCCCTTTGACTTGACAGCGGCTGTGCAAGTGGCCTGGCTGCTCCAGCCCTGCTCCTCCAGAGCATGGGAAAAGCAGGAGCAGCAGCAGGGAGACAGCTGGCTGGCTGCTGACTTAGAAAGGCATCATTGCGTCACGTTGGGTAAGTTATCTTTGCCATCAGAAGGGCCAGGATTTTCCCTTTTTTAAAGAAATTTTTWAAAAAATTTTGGTGCTCTGCAAATTGATGGCGGGGATTTGGTCACRCTGAGTAAAATGTCCCATCTGTCAGAAAAGTGGGTTTTCATCCTTGAAATGTAATGCTTTTCTGACCCTGTAAAAAAAAAAAAACTCTGCTAGACTCCTTTTGAATCCACTTTAAATGAATGGTTTGTAAACTTATTAGGATTTTAGGATATTAGGRCCTTTCTCATATTTAATGTGTGGATTGTCTGAATGGAAACATTAAAGCCAACACAAGCAATAAAGATGGATTGCCAGTAAAATAAACAGTTTGGCCTCTGACTGCACAGAGGAAGCAGATCAAGTCAAGAAAACATTTCCTAAAAGTCACTTTTCTAACTGTAAGGCAATCCTAATGGCTGATTCTTACTTAAACCTACACTGTTCTCCAGTTTATTAATCCACACATTTAACTTGGTGTGAAAGTGGAAGTTAATTGAMATTCTGCTTCCAAAGCAATCCTGCTGTTATGATAAGCACCAAACTGCCACGTGAAATACAGATTAGAAGTGAATGGGAAGCAGTAGGGGTGCATTTCTGAGAATCCAAAGAGTTTGCAAATGATACAAATGAACAAACACGAAATCATATTGATGTGCATATGGATTGCTAGGAAAATTCTGGCTCTGGATGAACCTCATGGAGAATTTATGGTAACTTCTGTCATGCCATACGTTCGCCTTGTCTCTTTAAAACTCTTATGGTGAAATTCAGGGCAAGGTATGTGTTGCCCAGTCTGTATTTAGTGTTGTAAAGTGTAGATATGTAGAGGACACAGTGGTAGAGAATCACACRTGGGGCTCTGCTCCTGAAGTCACCCAGCCGGTGAGTGCATTTTACACCTCTTTATGTGCAGCGGGCTCAGCAGGTTGCACGAGGAATGCAATGTCCTGGAGGGCTGACATCATAATTTGTGGCTGTGGATATATTTCCTTCATGAAACCACATTTATGTTTCTTTATTGTCGTTATTATTTTAAAGGATTTCAACTACTCACAACTCCAGTTTCTTTTTCCGTGAGCCTTCCTCCTCTGTCTTCGGTATTCTGATTTTTTAGATTTCAAATGGCTGCAGTGTTGAGGATCAGGTTGCTGGCTGGAGACATCTGGATGGCTCTGAGATCTGTCATATCATAATCAGATCTCTTCACTATACATTTTGAGTCCATGTTCTCATTCTTCCTCTGCATTTCTCATTGTTTTGTATCCTCTCCGTTTGTATGCGGCCTCCTGCAATTATATAAAAATTGTTTCCTTATGCATGGTATGAGTTTTTATAGCTTTGCATTCACTTTCTTTCTTTCTTTCCATCATTTCATGGTTAAATAGGTAGAAAAGTTAGGTAATATGTACACAGGGACTGCTCCACCAGACTGGAGCTCTGAGTATCTCTGTTACCATGTGCTGCAGCCAAAGAAGTTTACAGCATGCAGAGGGAAAAGGTTATTGTTAGTGTAACTGAATAAGTATTAGGGTTAATATATAATGTATAGGTCTATGTAATGGATAGTTTTTATTCATCATAAAATGTTCAAATGACTTGCAGATGTCTGACTGCTGCAGCTGTTGCAGACCTTGTAATGGCATTAGGCTCTGACTCAGAGAGCAGCTCCTTTGCCAAGAGATTCTGGCAGTGGCTGCAGCTGTGATATTCCCATTGAAAAAAGGACTGTCAGCAGTGGAGGTGGTGATACAAAACGGATCAGGAGCATGAGAAAGGGGCAAGGCTGGCTCTAGGTATGACAGGAAAATGGAGGCTCTGAAAGCTTCCATTTTTCCATGTTTAACTGCCTCAGTAGTGTCCTACCACTGCACTGACCAGGGAAGCAGCTGGAATTTATAGKCACCACAGATTCTGGCTGCATGCAGCTTGTGTTACACTAACTGGGGGGAAAAAACACAAAACACCAAAGCTCTGATAATGTAAAACTTTGTTCCCAAGTTTTCAAAAAGAAAGAATGTCTCTAAAAGCAGACAGGATTGAATCTCACTGTGCAAAGGCAGTCTGTTGCACAAATGGGAGCACGGGAGCTCAGCTGCTTGCTGCCTGTGGAGACTGTGGAGTCAGGGAATATCTTCCTTGGCAGCCAAAGGAATGCCAGCATCCTGAAAAGGCACTGAGGAAAAAAAAAATACACTATATGTCTCATGACTGTTTCCCTGTATCTGTAAAGAAAATAATGAAGACTGACATGCAAAGTAGGCACACGTTTTATATGTGGGATGTTGTACTGAGACAAACACGCTGGGTTTGAAACAGCTTTTTGATTCCTGTGTGACTGGAAAAGCAAAAGCATGACCATTTTTAGAAGAGAATTGGAGAAGGCAGTGCAAAACAAAAACACAATTTTGACTGGGTTTGGTGATAGTTGTCAGAAAGTAGAACTGAGGGAAGCAAACCCTGGAGGCAGCTGAACTGTAAATCCCTGAAATGGGGAGGGGGCAGAGCAAGAGCCACCTCTCAGTGAAGGGTGGATTTCATTGCTGCCTATTCTGTTAATTTAAACTACTCCTGGAGAACAGGGTTTAGTCATGAAATGGCCTGCAGTGCTGGCCCTGCTCTATGAACCTGCAAAGCCAGAAGCAGAATTGTTTCTGGCCCCTTTTGGAGGGTCTCTGCTGACTCCAGTGCAGTCTCTCTGCCCTTGATCAATACTGTATTTATGACAGTAAAGCTATCAAAATACGCTGGGTGACCTAATTGTGGCTTTCCAATACCTGAAGGGACCCTACAAGAGAGCTGGAGAGGGACTTTTTACAAAGGTCTGGAGGGACAGAACAAGGGGGAAWGGCTTCACACTGACAGAGAGTAGGTTTAGACTGGATATTGGGAAGAAATTCTCCCCTGTGAGGGTGCTGAGGCCCTGGCACAGGTTGCCCAGAGAAGCTGTGGCTGCCCCATCTCTGGAAGTGTTCAAAACCAGAATCAATGGGGCTCTGAGCAACCTGGTCTAGTGGAAGGTGTCCCTGTCCATGGCAGAGGAGTGAAACAAGAGGATCTTTGAGGTCCCTTCCAACCCACACCTTCTGGGATTCTTTATTTCTTTGAAAATATACAGATTATTAGAAAAGACATGCAGTCTACATGAGCTTCACTTAATAGATTTAAAAAAGAAAAATCTTACTAATGTGACTTATTCCTTACATGAGTAAAAGGGAATGAGTTGCTAACAGCTCTCCTCTCCAGGGCTGCATTGGCTGTTGCCTGGAGCTGTGAGCTGGGACCCCAAGAATCCCCCAATATCCCTGAGAGCTTTGTCCAAAGGCTTCTTGAGCTCTGTCAGGCTTGGGGATGTGACCACTGCCCAGAGGAGCCTGTTCCAATGCCCAACCACTCTCTGGGTGAAAAGCTTTTTCCTGACATCCAACCTAAACATCCCCTTGCAGAGCATTGTTCCATTTTTTTCTGTGCTGGTCAATGAATAAATGTTGTGTGTGGTGAGGAGGAATCCCAGTGCTGGATGGGCACAGCTCCTGTCCCAGGAGGCCCTACAGCCATGGTGTGGGCTGTGGGGTCTGTGGGGTTTCATGCACCCCTTCTATGGGAGGAGGCTTAAATCTCTCTGCACCTGCTCTGGGAAATGAACAGGATGCTGCAAACTGAACAGGGCTGAAAAGTCACTGCCCAGTTTGGTGGTCCATGGGGGAGCTGGGTGTGTAGCTGCAGGCATTGCAGAGCTCTGGGAGGATGCCATGCACAAAGCATCTCTGTGCTGCCCATCCCCAGCCCGGGGCTGAATGGGCCAGTCTTCCTCAGAGGAAGAAGCAGAGCCTGGCAGGGATTCAAGCCTGGATCCCAGAAGCAGCACTGCCTTGCTGGCAGAGCATTCATTCTCAAGCCAATTTGCCTCCCAGCCCACCAGCTAACCCAGGCACAGCCTGAGGTTGGTATTTCTTCTGCTGCTTCCAGATCCAAGGCTATTTCATGCAGAGCCAGTATGGGGTTCTCTGTACCTTACTGCTCTGCAAGGTGTTGACACAACCTTTCTTTCCTAGAATGTTTTCTTATCAGTAAATCTTAGAAAAACTGTCTAGAAAGTCTCTCGTATCTCCTCTTTCTTGTGAGGAAAGGCTGACTTGGGTAATCTGACTCCAGGAGAGATTTAATTGGCAGGCAAAGGACATTATAGAATTGCAATCTGTTCAAAAATGGGAATAAAGGAATTAATGGAGGTGAAGTCTGCCATTGGCCATTGAATATGRTGGTCTGATTGCAACTTCTGATCTAGAAAGGTGCAAGCTGTGCCAGGGGAGGTTCAGGCTGGACATCAGGAAGAATTTCTTCATGGAAAGGGCTGCCAAGCATTGCAAGGGGCTGCCCAGGGAGATGTTGGAGTCCCCATTCCTGGGGGTGTTCAAGAAACACCTGGATGTGGCATCCAGTGCTTTGCTCTGGCTGACAAGAGGGAGATCCATGAAGGTGGAACTTSATGATCTTGGAGGTCTTTTCCAACCTAAATGCCTGTGTTGTCCTTGTACCCAGATGASAGAAGCCCCTTGTGAGGAAGAGCCTGAAAAAATTAATGGGAATGCTGCCCCAAACATAATCCATCAGCTGATCCAGAGCCTGCTCCAGAGGCCTGGCTGCTCCAAAGCTCTGGGCTTCAGCCAGATGTGGTGGTAGGAAKGTGTCAGCTCTGGGATGTCACTGTGGGCCTGGAGGAGATGGTGCAAGTGCTCCAAGACCATCAGAGAAGGGCTTGGCTACCTTCACCCCAGGGGAGGGGGTGTGTGGYAGTTTCCACAAATCCCACCTTGGCAGAGAGGAGAAGGGGAATGTTTGTGGAAGGCTTCTGCCCTTGGCATTTCCTATTTGCTTTTAGCTCCATGCAGACGTCTGTGAGGGGCTCAGCTTTGCTTCTGCTTTGTGCTGGGAGCTCAGGTGCCTGGCTAGACAGTTGCATTAGGCAGCAAAGCACCTAATCCTCACTGAAGGCCACCTAATCCTCTCAGCTTAATGGYCTTCTGCTCCTTCAGATAGTCCCTTCTTTATTCCTTTTCCTCTTCCATCTCCAAAAGAGCCAGCTCTGCTGGCTGGCCATTCTCATTCCTGGCTACCAACACCTCTCAGCCCTTCAGAGCTCCAAAATGCAGAAACCCATAAAAGCAGCTGGAAGTAAATGAGTAATGGAGAGGGAAGTCRCGTCTCTATGGACTGAAGAAAGTGTTCTGTAGAGCAGTGTTTGAGAACCTTTCATTAGTGCTTCCTGGTCATTTTTTCTGCATTTCACTTTGCTGAATCCAAATCCTGCTCAAGCCAGTGGGAATTGTTCCACCAGCTTCTGCGAGAGTTGGATCTAACCCCTGGTCTGAAAAGTAACACTAGTCTCGCTGGTTTTCTTTTATTTCAGTTGGTTTCACTTTCTGCTTCTCAACTCCCAGAATAACATGAATGCATTCATAGTCCTCCATGGTGACATTCATATAAAATATTCTCTTTTTATGTTTTTTTTTTTTAAATAAAATGCGTATCAGCAATTCCACCTCTGTCCTTCTGACTCTGTTTTTCAACCCTGTTTTTGGCCCCTTCCACCCTCCTGACCTTCTACACAGAGGTAAATGATATTTTTTTTTTACATACAATTTTTAAATGATTTTTTCATTTACATAAAATATTTACACATTTTGGAAGAAACTTTGAACAGTAAAATACCCTCAGCTTTCGGCATCGATAAAAACAGACAGTTTGCCCTCAGAAAATAACCTGTTTGTAGTGTCTCAAGTGGAAAAAAGATATGCTGGGTTGTGAAAGATGTTTGTTCCATCACCATGAAACTCCTTGCACAGTTGCCAGGGCAAGACATGGCACACAGGGAGGTGACAGTGGATTTCTACATCACAGCTCAATCTTCAGCTTTTAAGTGGAAGCTGTGCTTTTATTCCTAAAATAGCCATTTGTTCCAATTAACATCTTCCTGGTAGCAGAAAGGGAGCATTGAGCAGAGTATGGTGCTACAGAGCCCAGAGAAGGGAACATTATCTCTCAGAGCTCTGGGGGGTTGTCCTCCAGATCGCCCAAAATTCTTTCCAAGTAACGTGTTAAAATATTGGTAATGCAGTGACTCAACCATATAAACAGATGGAGTGAGTAGCGTGCAGCCAGTGATTCAGCTAATGTACAGCTCTGGAAAATTCAAATTTGATTTAACATGAGGAGAAATATTGAATAAGACGTTTCTAATTTTTCCYTTTGTTTAAGGAGGCTTTAAGTAGGTTGTTTTTTCTAGTGAACAGAGTGAGTAGAAAAACATAAGCCCGTAAGAGCTGATTCAAAGGATGGCATCCCTGGTCCCTGCACAGAAACTCCTTGCAGCAGTGCTGCACTGCAGTGCCAGCTCTTGGTCTGAGCCCAAGTCCTGCTGTGGGACACAAGCTCCTAATTTCTCCAGAGGGAGTGTTCCCAGCCGAGTTACACAGATCTCCATGATCTAGTTCAAGCAAGAGCATTTATTTAGACTGAGTTAACTCATTAATTTCGGCTTAAAGATCTTAAAAGCTGTATCCACCATAAAGTAAATCACACGTTTTTTCCAGGCTCCTCCCGTACCACGTAAAGTTGTGGCTGCAGCTGTGAATGTGCTGTGCCTGCAAACAGGGCACACCAAGGCTGCTCTTGGGAATGCTCTCCAAACAGCCAGAGGACATCTAAGCTGTTGCCATGTCTTACTACATCCTTTTTACTCCCTTGGAATGACGAAAGGAGAAACTGGTTTTCTGCAGAGGCCTCCCATTGTCAGGAGATCAACACTTAAAAACTCACCTGATTTTTATGGAAATCTGGGGAGAACCCTGTTCTCTTTAGAGTATTCCAGTCTTATCACTGCAATTACAGGCTTTATTCCACAAGTTATGAGTACAGATTACTGCCACCTGCATGGAAGCCCATCCCTTCACCTTTATGTAAATGTTGCCTTTGAAAGCTTAATTATGAAAGAGTTGCCACGTACACAGTCGAGAGGCACGAGAAGTGATCTGAACAGGTTAAATGCAGGTGAATGTTATGTTTTGCACACAGTTGTAATATTCATAACATGGTAATTGCTGAAGGATGTCAGAGTGAGCTTAATTCCTCTAGCAGTTGTATGTAGGATCAAGTTTTGCCCCCAMAATACACTTACACAAACCTACTGTGCCTAAATAGATACTGAAAGTGTATTTAAGAGAAGAGATTTGGGAAAGTGCTTGTCTCATTTGATGGGGCAGGACCTTAGTAGCTCAGTGTGTGCAATTATTTGTGCCAGCTGTGAGGAGTGCTCTTATATATTGAGGGATGTTCTGAGTAGTCAGGTAAGGTCCTGACCCCCCCAGCCTATCTGGGCATGCTTTAAATAATGAGCTAGACTTAATAATTCCATTTAATATGTACAATGTGAAGAAGGTAACAGAAGTTAGAGAACCTGAGTGTTATTTGCTTGAATATTGTCAAACCCCATTTTTATGTATTTGTAATTTGCTATTACAAAGTATTAAAGTGACATTTCATTCACCCTGGCATTTTGCTTTTTTGGAAAGAAAAGCAGCYCTCTCACCACTGCATTGAAGTGAGTGCACCCATACCAATGGGAGCTCAGAGCACAAAACCCCATCAGCTGTGTAATAATCCTTGTAAGATTTGTAGTATGGAGAATTCCCTCTGGAGTGCTGTCCTCCATCCCATGGATTGGATCCTTGCTCTTTTGCAGAACTGATAAGGGACAGCACTGTTTGTTTGGACAATCAGAAACAGAAAGAAAAGGCACCTGTACTTTCTGTTTCGTTTTGTTGGGATTTTTTGTTGTTTGCCTTTGGATCACTCATCTCAGTTACTTCTTCATTCTTTTCCCCCTGCTGCTCCTGTTTTCCAAGTTAGCGGCTTCTCTCAAGGGTCCTGTAATTTTTAGAGCTTTTCTTAAATCTTCATCTCCTGCAGCCATTTCAGCTGTGATATTTTAAAAATTAAGCTTAACCTTTAAAAACTAAGCCTGCAGAAGCTGTATCAGAGATGACTGAAGACAAATTGAAAAGCAGGGACCTCTTGACAGTGAGTGGGATCAGAGCTTTCAGTGAGCTGGAAGTCACAAGTTTGATCAGGAGTGATTCTTAGGTTATTTTCTTGTGGGAATGAGGTTTATATTGTCATGTCATGTAGGCAGAGGTGTATCTGAGGGTGTATCCACGTTATTTAATAATGTTTGAATCTACTGGCTTACTCCAGACAGGAGTAAAGCTGACAGAATAATTTAGTTCCTGTGACTTTCATGAAAATAAGTTGTGGAGCAGGGAGGATGTATCATGTTCTCCCCTAATCACGGAAAATCTGCAGCGGGAGCTTTTGGGCAACAGCATGCACTGGCTAAAGAGAAATCTTAAATAAATCACAACTTTGGAAGAGATTTCAGTTAAAATTTGCACTTTACACCCTAAAGTTTAAMAAATCATGAGGCACAGAAGTGTAGGGAACCAGGCTTTATTCTGATAACAAGCTTTAATTTTAAGGGAGTTAAACATCTACTGAAATCACAAAAAGAGTAAGAGGCTGAGGAGAGTAATGGATGGAGTAACTTTAACTACAAAGGCGACCAAAATACAGGATTACTGGGGTGAGGGGGAAACAGCAGATGAGGAATTTCTACACCTGTTGTGCATGAGGGGGGAGCTCAGGAAGAGAAAGTGGCAGCCAGGAAGGGAAGGAAAAGCAAAGGGAAACAGGAGGAGAAAAGAAAATTCAAGTTGGGAAAGGCATCAAGAAAGGCTTTGAAGATCACTGGGAGGAGAGATTAAACAGAAACTAAATTAGTTTTAATTTAATCTGTTCGCTCTCAGAAGAAATCAGTGAACTCCCATCCAAAGAAGTGCAGGCGAGGCAGAAGGAGAACAAAGGGGTTGCAGGGAGAATCAAATTTGAAGAAGAGGCAGGTCTGGACATGGGAAGCAGTTAATTTTAAGCACTGTCTAGTGAATGTGTCACTAATGAATGTGTCAGGGATAATGAGAGCTGAAACTTGTGGTAGAAGCAGCCAACCTGGCCACAGGAACTGTATGAGAGGTGCAGTTACACAGCACAGCACAGGAATCAGAGATTCTCCTGTGAATGAGACAAATGAAGAGTTGGTTTGGTTTGTTGTTTTTTATCCTAATCTTGTTTAAATAAATCATTCCCATTAACACGGAGCCACGCTTTACCCATCTGAGCACTCTGGATTAGCACAGCTCAGTTCCACCCTCTCTGCTTGGTGCAGAAGTTCCCTCTCTGCTCACAAGCACGATGTCCACATGGCTCTGAATGTGCAGGGGAAAATGGCAATGGAAAAGGAACTCCTGAGAAGGCTCCAGGCAGTCTGGCATGGGGATGGAGCAACTGTTTTGTCAGTGGACAAATGGTGGCAGTGTGGACAGGGTGACAGGATTCCTGAAGCAACTGTGTTGGCTTGACACAGCAGTGACGTGCAGAGGACTGAGGGCAGACCTGGCTTGCAGCAACATTTAAGTAGCTGTTTGTGTTAACAAACTATTAGCCAGATCTTTAAAAAGTGGCCTAGCCCAGGAAAATGTTATGTAAAACCAAAAAAAGCCAGCTGACTTGCTACTGTTAAACCACAGAGAGAGACATGGACCATGAAAAAACGTAGGGTATTCCCAGTTTAATGGGAACAGGATAATCAAGTAGATTCCCAGTGGCGACTTTGCAGAGGGAGTACAASACCTGAAAGCAAAACTGCTTTGGGTTTAAACTGAGCTCCCTAAAATGAGATTTGCTTTTTATGTGGCACTTTCTTCCTCCCCTTGCTCTCTGCTCTCAAAACCAGCAAGGTGATGTGGGGATGATCCTTCAGAAGCTTTGAGAATGAGGAACAAGGTGGAGATGACAGATCCATCACCTGTGACACGCATGACTCAAAGGCATTCCGGCCCTTTTGCACAGCAGAGTCACTTTTAAAATATYCCAACAGCAAAACGGCCAAGCCATAGGGCACTCACCTGAAAGCACATTCCTGACGCTTGTACAGGAATGGTTTGGAAAAGGGGGAATATTTAACAGCGGGAAGAAGCTGTGCCAGCACTGGTTCCTCCCAAGCGGAGTTTCAGTAGAAAAAACCCGATGTGTGGTCAGCATCTTTATTTCAGGCCATGGCAGGACCCGAGCAGCGCCTGATCCGTGCGCAGGATCCTGAGGGACAGCGCAGGTCGGCCCTCACTCAGACCCCGCAGTTTGGGGGTTTGGAGAGAACGGGGGGTGCAGCTTGGGGGCTGGAAGGGTCGCAAGGCTCAGCCGAGCAGTTTCACCCCACACAGGCCGCAGGAGAAGTTCCTGGGACAGCCTGTCAGGAGCCTCCAGCGCAGCTCCCGCACTCGGGGCTCCCCGGGGGGTGGCTCCCGGGGGCRCCCCACAAAGCATAGGGGCCCGCAGCTCCAACAGCCGAGGCAAGGGACTCCCCCAAGCCCGGGGAGCAGCACCCTGAGGCGACCCCAGGGCGAGCATGAAGCGCTGCCCGAGGGAACGSGGCACGAAACCGACTGCCGCCGCTACCCTCATGGCGGAGCCACTTGGTACCTCCCTCCTCCCCCCATCCCCAGCAGTGGTTTCACCCCCCACTCAGATACGGCGAGGGGCGTGGCCTCACCCTCACGGCTTTCCCCGCCCTCTWATCCATATTCATGAGGGAGAGACGGGCGGCCCCAATGCGGAGGGGCGGTGCACCCAAGCCCCGCCCCCGGGCGATGAATATTGATGAGGCGCGCCGTGGCGTCGGGGGCGGCGCGGGCGGTGATTGGCCGGGCGCGGCGGCGCGCGGTGACGCGCGCGGCGGCGGTGCGGGTCCCGATTGCTGCAGCCGCTTGTCAGTGTGACGAAGATTGGCACCCGAGGTAAGCGCTGTCACTCAAACCCCGCTCCAGCCCCGCCGTCCATCACGGCGCGCCCGCCGCCCGGGCACGGCCGCACCGGGGAAGCGGCAGAGCGGCTGGGGAAGGGGCGAGCGGGGCGGCGGCGGCAGCGAGGGGAGAAAGGGGCACCCGCGCTGCGCCGCCGCTCGCACGGACCGGGGGGTTTAAGGGGCGGTGGCGGGCGCGGGGAGGGGAAGGAGGGGAAAAGCGGGGAGGGGTGTGGGGGGGGAGCGAAGCGAGGAAGGTTCTGGAACGGCCGCCGTGCGCCCGTTGTGTCCCGGCGGGGGCGCGCGCGGGGAGGGGACGCGGGAACGCGCGCGGGTCCGCGCGGAGGAGGAGGAAGAGGAGGAGGAGGAGGAAGGAGATGGGGGCGATGGGATGGGGGGGGAAGCAGGGAGGGAAGGAAGGAGSKAAGGAGGGAGAGGAGGCGACGCGGTGCTTAAAGGGGCAGCGCCGTGCCGGCCGCTCCTCGGAGGCGGGGGGGAAACGGGGGGCGCTCCGGGGCCGCACCGCCGCGGCAGCTGCTCCCCGCTCTCCTCCTCTCCGTGCTGCCATCCCGCTCCCCCTGCACACCTGCCCTGCCCGGGGGGAGGCGGGGGTGTCCCCCCGCTTTAGGGGATGCTCCCCCCGCTTTGRGGGATGCTCCCCCCGCCTCCCGGTCACAGCGAGCGGAGCTCGGCCGGGGCGGTGTGCGCGGAGCCCGGCCGGGTTTGTCCCTCGTTCCCGGCTCCTTTTCGCTGTGACCCCGCGCTCTCCCGGCTGCCTGCGAGCTGACACCTTCCCCAGAGCCAGGCCCAGGGTTGCCGGGTGTTTACGCGGCCGCAATTAGGAGCTGAGACTTGACACTGGCCAGAGGCCCTGCTGGGGATGTGTGTAAACAATAATAAATCAAGCGCTGGTTTTATCCCCGAGTGTTGCCTCGGTGAGYCGCGTGTCCCCGGTCTCATGGAGCAGCCCCTGGCTTTCCTTCGCTCCCACCGCGCCGGAGTTGGTCAATTAGCAATATAACAACATGAGTAATTAATACGTTTCTGTGATAATTCTTTGTATAGCTTATTGCTATTTTAAAATATATAATTTATTAAATATTTTCTTAAATGGTGATAATGTAGTGGAATTTTATAGGCAGGTCACAGTATCGGCTTAATTTTTTAATTTTTTAAAACTGCTGCTGAAGTTTTTAGTCCCTTTTTGCAGTTTTGTCTGAGTAAATGGTGTGGTTTAGGGAGGGAGAATCCCAGAATGGTTTGAGTTGGAAGGGACCTAAAAGCTCATCTCRTTCCAACCCCCTGCCATGAGCAGGGACACCTTCCAATATCCCYGGTTGCTCCAAGCCCCARTGTCCAGCCTGGCTTTGGACACTTCTAGGGATGGGGCAGCAAATAATTTATTCCTGATGCAAGGCACTATATCTCCCATGAAACCCTTAAAAGTGAATAAATTGCTGGTTTGTTGGCTTTTTTTATTTCCCCCCACTTGCACATGAGTGCTGCCCAGGCAAGATTCTTTTTTTTTTCCTTGCCCCTCTTTGCAATAGGTTGTGTGCATTCCATTAAACAGATCCCAGGAACAGGGAACATGGCATTATGTTCTGGATGTCGGAAAACCCTTGGGCCAAAATCCTGTGGAGAAAACCAGGAGGCTGTAGGTCATTCTCTTAAAATATGCTAAATATCTCATTTAATTATTCTTTTTAACTAAAAAATCCTTTCTTAGTTTTTACAAAAAAGTGCACATTTAGTTAATTCCTAATTTTATTCTCAAGCGTGCTCTTGCACAAAATTTCATTAGTGTAGATTGCTTGATGAGGAGAATTGTAACGAGTGTGGCTTAGGATGTGCACCCATCCTGCTGTTCTGCAGGTTATTCCCTGTCCTCTGTGGGATATAATTGTTCATGGGCTGTGGGGTTACACCCCTTTAGCTGTGTCTGTGTGTGTGGTTGGACTGAGATGGCTTCTGCAGCTGGATGGAGCCCTGGTCAGTCCCTGTTAGCTCCATGTGTGAGTTTTATGGATTACACTCAACCAGGAAACAAGATGTTGTGGTTGTATCA
Organism: Cardinalis cardinalis; assembly: GCA_014549065.1. NCBI lineage: Eukaryota > Metazoa > Chordata > Aves > Passeriformes > Cardinalidae > Cardinalis > Cardinalis cardinalis. The sequence continues at coordinate 37,615 of JACDOX010000538.1, forward strand.
GAAATCCATCCTTACATGGCTTTCCAGGCTCTGTCATTGCTACAGTGTCAAGTAACAGCAAATGCATTTTGAGTGAGTTTTCTGTCAAGTAAAATCGCAGATTTATCCTTTTCTGAGTCTGTGTAATCACATATAGAATCATTACATTCAAACTTTCAAAAATTTCTGATGGAAAAAAATCTAAACATTTCACATATTCTATTCACAATAATTCTAATTGTTTCATGAATGTTCAATCTTCAGTTTATTTTGTGAACTGTACAGTATATTTTTTTTKACTGTCACCACTTGACATATTTTCTTGTCATCTCATAATTAAAGTATCCACAGGAAAACTTCAGTGTAGGTTTTACTGTGTTTTTTTTTTACATAATCTCCAGTTCAGTGGTGAAAGGCAGAGCTCAGTGTGCTGCAGTCACAGGTGAAAAGGGAAAGTCACAGAGTAAAGTCGGGGCTGTTGTGCTGCACTGAGATTTTGGAGGCTCAGATCATTTCTCATTGATCTCCCCAGTGGATTTTGGCCATGCATTTTTTTAAAATGTGTTTTGCTTGGCTGAAATTTTTTCTTGTTACCATTTCCCATGTGCTGATAAAAAACCCAAGAATTCTTCACATTTTAAGTGCATTGTTGTTGTTACGGTTGGTGGGGATTTTGTTTTGTATTTGGAAATTTCACTTTGGCACRTAAAAAGTCAAGCTGGTATTAAGTACTTACAGCCTTGATTTGTACTCTTAATACAATTTGTAATATTTGGGTTAAATAAAAATTACATTTTAAAGCTAAATCCTTGCAGTCTTCCATGATAGGACTGAAAGGAGTTTAGAATGAATCAAATATAAATTTAATTTATTTTAAATGCTTTAGTCTTATGAAATGGTAAGTCTTCTGGAAGCTGTAATTTCTTCTTCAGAATTTTTTAACTGTATTTTTTCCAAGCTTTCCTGTATTTTTCTGTGCTGTAAATGCAGTGCTCCAATAAACCCTAATAATTCTGATTGCTCCCACAGCAAGTCTGGGAGTGTTCAGGAGCAATTCAGTTCCCTGGAAAAGAGGAACTCTTTGGTGAAATGAAACCCTGTGTTAGTGGCCGAGGGTGACTGATCACAGAGCCACCCCTGTGGCAGTGGAACCGCCTGTTCTAATGGCCACGTTAATGTCCTGAGAGGAGCAGCCCAAATTGTATTTCAGAATATTATGTCGTGGTCTGGCAGCCAAATGTTGCCTCTGCAAAACTGGCACATATGTGAAAGCTTACAGTAAAGCAGATTAATATTTTTATTTTGGTCTAAGTAAGACCAAATGCAATTTTTTTTGGTGTGAAATTAAGAATGTTGCAAATGTTACTTCTCTTGCAGCAGCGGCAGCAGCTGGTTGCTTCACTTCTCACTTGTTCAAAGAGTCTGTAGGTTTAAAAATGAGAAGTCTCAGAGGGGTTTATTTTGCTACAGCTCAGTGCTGTACAAAATGTAAAACAACTTACTGCTCCTCTAAGCAAGAGGATTCCAAGAGCAAGGAGAAAAAGCTGCTGATGGAGTTCTTTCATTTGCTTACTTGATGCCAGATGTTGCCAAAATCTTTTACCCAGACCATTTTAGATCTCCCCAAGGGAGTTGAACAGTGAAATAGTCACACTTGTGGCATGTTCTTCACCTTGTTCGCTGAGGTGGTTTCATGCCAGAGCTGTGGAACATGGGATTCATCAGGTAGATCAGGGACGGAAAATAAAATAATGGCRCTGTGGATCTGGAAATGCCAGTTTTGTTGTTATGGAGCTGTGGCACATTTTTATCAAGCTGCTGAGGGGCAGTAACTTGGTTCCCCTTCCAGCAGTGAGGGGATCCCATGCCATGTATGGCACTGAGAGGCAAATGTTGGTGCTAGAAATGGAAATAAAACTCAGATCTTGTTCTGGCGTGGTTGGTTCTCATCCTRCACAGGAACACAGTGTTTGGGGTTTGATGTGGCAGCTGCTCCAGGCCGTGGTGTTCTCATTTTTTAGTACCTAGGTGTACAAAAGAGGTATTTGCTGTTAAACCTGAGGGCTGTTTAAGTACACAGAGAGTCAAAAGGTGATTTTTGAAAATGGGAGCTGAGTGTGATGATCACAGACTGTCCCTCACCCTGCTGTGCCCAGGGATCTGCAGCTCTATTCTGCAGCTGATGGGAAATTCAAGCAAAAAGTAGAATATGGCAGCTTACTTCTGGTATACTGAAAGAGGGATCTATTTCTTTTAAACCTCCAAATTCCAATTTTTATTTTATTGTGAGGTTTTGGAATTGCCTGTGATTTTCTTGATAGCAGAAGAAGCTAGGAAGTGTGGCTGTACTTCACATCCTGCTTGGCTTTTTATGAGTTMTACAGCAAACAAAGCAAAGGGAAAAGGATATTATCATACTTGCTGAAAAATAAAGTCCAAGCCTTTTATATTCCAAGGAAACAGAGGCAATTAAAGAACAGAAATTGGATCTTTACATGTTTTTGACACGCCTAGAGAACAGGGGCATGAAAATGTGTGTGCTGTGTTGTATGATTTTRTAACTAAAGAACTTCTGGGTCAGTCTGTGATCACTTAATTTATGTTTTATGTGGTCTAGATCATGACAGTAGCAATACTAGAAGGAAGATTACCTGGTCACCTTTATTATTATTATTGTTATTTTGAGGTGTTGATTTCAGTAGCTTAATTCTTATTCCTACTGAAATTTGCYATGATGAATATGTTTGAGCAGGGTTATTCTGCCAACTTAAAAATGACTCAGCATCTCGAGAATGACTCTAAGTAAATATGCTCATTTATAASAAAGGCAGGATTCTTCTTATTTAAGAGCATACCAGCAGCTGAGTTGTGGATTTTAGTGTTGCAGAGGGGAAAGGATCAAAGCATTCACATGGAGCATGTGGCTGTTCACTGAGAACCTTCAACAGACTAAAACCTCTTGGAAAACCTGCTTTATATGATACTGGGCAAATATTTATTATCTAAATTACCTGAATATCCTGTGAGTGTCCTGTCTGTTGGTCCTTGCATGTCACCTGTGCAGGCATCACCTGGACCAAGCAGTTCAGCACAATGCAGCTCACAGCAGCAGGTGATGGGTAAGTTTAGTCCTGAATTGTGTTTTTTTACCCCAGGACACTTAGGCAGCAGTCATAACTCCTGGGAGGATGGAGACTTGTGTTTGGGAGAGGTGGGAAACAAAAGTGGAGCAGGAAAGGAAGAGTTTTTATTTCATCCTCTTTTTAAGAAGAAACAACAGTTCATTTTAAACCTGAAYTTAGTAGCAAAACAGAGTTAGTTGTTCAGGTTTGACCAAATGTTGGAGGCAGAACAGGGAAGATTCTGGAAAAGTTTCTGATGGATTRGAATTGGATTTCACAGAGGGTTGCAGGGCCAGGATTTTCTGTCATTTTTGGGTTTTTTGTGTCACTTTCAGGTCCAAGTTAATGCTTGATTCATTAATGGGGTTATTATTCCAGAAATCATTAAAGATATAAAAATTAAATAATGGTAAGGGAACATCTTGATCTTGATGAATTGTTTAAATGCCAAAAATGTGTAGAGGGCATTTTCTTAATCCATTCAACATCCAAAGTCCATTTAAAATGCATTTATTATTTAAATATAAACTCCTATTCACCCTTCAACTGTACTTCAGTAGCATCAGGAATTCACCCCTTCATAGAATAATTGGAAACTTTTATGGTTTTGTAATAAAAAGGTTGAAAAACGTAACATATGCTTACACAAACTGCTCACATTGTAAAGTATTCAATAGCAATAAARGCAGAGAGACTGGTGGTTATTCTGTGTCTTCCTTATGAAACCACAAAGTATAAACACAAAACATTCATTTCAGTCATATTTTATTGGGTGCTGATGCAAATCATGATTAAAATAGGATTTCCTGTTGCTTTGGTTTAATTTGCCTGGAAGGAGATGGTTCCATGAATGTCTCCAAAATTAAGAAATTTGGGATGTGCTCATGTGGGTACTCCAAAGGCTTCAGTGGCAGAGGGATGGATTTGTCTAGGGCATAAGCAACCCTATCCATGTGGGGAATACCAGAGAAATAATGAGGCTGGTAGAGTTCTCACCTTTTTTKTTGTTGTTGTTTATTGAGTTGTTTTTGTCTTTTTTAAATGAAATGTGGTTTGAAAAAGTAATTAAATATCAGTAAGCAGGAGCTGTACAGGGTCAGTTCCAGCTGTGGAAGTGCTGATACACATCCTCTGGGATGTAAGGAGTGTTTGGAGTCTTTCCAATGCCACCCTCCTGTCACAAGAGCAGCAAGGCAGATGTGACACCATCTTCCTGATTTTTGRGTCCAACATGTTCTGAAAGCACATTGGGTAAAAACTGAGGGCAAAAACTCCTTCTCTGCCCTGTAACAATAAATATGTGTGAGGATTCTCATGCTGGACCCATAAAGTCCTTCTGTGTGTAGTGTTAAGAATACAGGAAAAAAAGGAATCTYCATTTATTATGTGAATGTTGATGGTGGATGAGAGTGATGGGAAATATTTTTGCTCCCTCATACCCTAATCCCTCAAGAATCTTGGAACAATTAAAGAGGGAGGTTTCCTTTCCCCCAAGTTTCGTTTTTCTCTTGCCAAAATTGCTGTTTAGTCCCCTAAATTCCTTACTATTACTTTATGGGGCTAATAAAGCAGGGTCAAATTACAGTGTGAATTGGGTAGGAGAAATGAGATGCTGCAGGAAGTTCCTTGAATTTGAGGATCTTTCCATAGTCAGAAGAATGAGGATTGTATTTTGCAGAAGGTAGGAGAGCAACCTGAGGATTTCCTTCCAGAATTCCAAGAGCTGCCTGGGTGCAGGGTCCCTGGCATACATCATTTTAGGAGTTTATGACTTCAGAAACAGTAATTTCTGAATGAAAGATTTGATAGAATTCCTTGTCTTTCTCATCCTAGTTAAGAAGGACTGTGGTAAATTGGTGATGACATGGAATCAGGAATGTGGCCCATGATTTTGCACCTTTCCCTAAAAATAGGCTGGTGTACACACCAAGGATGTGTGCAGAATCAGGAGCTGGAGTTCTTCACTCCAAGATCCCCTCAGTTTTATTTCTGTTGTTGTGCAAGGAGAAATTCCTATGATCTGTGCATCCTTAATATTCATTTTATCAGTTAACAGCATATGCRATTTTAGCTTATAAAGTGGCACATTTTTAATATATATATTTTTGTTACTTGCAAGTAGTAGAATATATAGAATTAAACGTTCCAAAAGCAGAGTTTAAACAAAGAGTGAGTTGCTAAAGGAGCACAAATCTTGCAATGAGGTGGTTTGTTGTTGGTCATGCTGTGTGACAGTGTGTGGTGGTGCTTGGGAGGTGGCCTGTGGGATGAATACTTTGTATGGATTGTTAAGATCTGAGATGGAGGGATGTGAAAAGAGGATGCTAAGAAAGATTAATGGCACAACAAAGCAGTGGATGCACTGTTGGAGAGGCCTTGCTGAATAAAGTCACTATTATATAGCATTTCAAAATCTTACATGTAAAGAAAGGTTGATGGTAGCTTGGAGTGYAGCCTGTATTTCTGCAGCAATTCAACTTTAGTTGTGGATTTTAATTTATTTTTAATTTTCCATGTCTTAAAAGTATAATTTGCATTMATTTTTTTAATGTAATCTCATATTCATCAAGATTAACATATAAATAACTCTATTGCAGCACCAAACAATAAAGGGAACAAAGTGACACAAAATAAATCTCATTTTACTGCAGCCCAAAATTGGTTTTGTGGCTTTTTAGGGCTTGACTCCCAGGGCAATTGACAGCAGAGCTGTTGTAGAGTAACTGAGTGGCTGTATCTGTGTGATGAACTCCCTGAGGCTGGTATTATGATCCTGAACAGGAACATTGTCTTTCTTAAAAGTATAATATTCTAAATAATGACTGTACTTTTTAAGTACATGAGACAGAGGAAATGGAAGCCACCTTGGTGCTGAATGAGGAGAACATTCTCATTGAGCACGTTTTTAATAAACTTGTCTGCATCAACTTCAGATTGATTTGTTTGTCTTAATTTCTGTGAATGACTCTGCGTGGGCAGGTCAGTGGAGATGGAAATGAACTCCAGCAAAGTGGAATGAATCCTGGATGTTGGCATGTGTGCTCCACTTACTGCTTCATTATTTGAATCAATTATTGCCATCATTATTTGAATCTATAAAAATCCATGGATCTTAATGTCTGCTCATATTGGTTCATGTGAATGTGCTCACAGGTCTTTGCTTCCTGTGATCTGAAATGCAGAACGAGAGGGTGACTCAAGCAAGGGCTCTTCAGTGCTTGAATGAACAAGTTCCTTTTTTACTTCCTAGTTAAAACCTCAGTGCTGATTCACCTTCTGAGAGACAAAGCAAGTTGCCCTTTGTTTGGGTTTCATAGTTAGGTATTTTTATTTTGATGGCATCGCTTTAAAGCTTATCTGCCAGAGGAATYAAAGGAAAACAAAAATTGGCAATTGCAAGTCCAGGTGAAGACTCCACAGTGCCTGGGTGTTGTCTCCACCCTGTAACAGGTGTATCTGCTCCCTCTTCCTTTTCCCACTGAAATATGCAAGAACACACCATCAYCTGCAAGCTCAGACTTTCTTGCCTGATGTGTTTTAGGGTTTAGCAGTATTAAATGTTGTCCAGTGTCTTTTTGAAATGGGCAATATCACTGCAACATCCTCTGGCTCCTTCTCAGCCACATCTTTCCCTCTGCAGCATTTCACCCAGACCTGCATTTCTTTAGCACCTCTTTGTTCCTGCCCTGGATATCTCATAAGCTGCCTAGAAATTTGCTTTTTCCAGAGTTTCAGCTGAGGGCTTTGCAGGCAAGGGCTACTTCTTCATACACTGCATACTGTGTGACCAGATCTGACAGCAGTTCTTGGCTGCAGTTATTTCTGAATGCAGGAGCAGGATTTTCAGATTTTCAGTAGTTCTTATGTCTGAGCAGAGACWAGGAATGGATAATTCATCAATTTATCCATCCTGATTTATCCATCCTGTCAGTGACCTCTGTTCTGAGGATGCCATGAATAGTGAGAAGTCTTTTATTTGAAAGTAGCCCMGTAGATTGAAGTGAGAATGAGTACCAAAATGCATGGCATGTGAAGAAGGGAGTAGGAGGCTTACACTGTCCTCAGAACAGAATTAAGAAGCTGCAAAAATGAGAGAAGCCCATTTCCTGAAGGCATAGATCTTGGACAGTTTAAGGAAAAGTGGTAAAAACTTTTAATGTGCCATCTGCTCCTTGAACCTTCAAGACGAGGTCTAWCACTTTGGGCTGAAACTCCTTCTTGCTCAGTGTTCAATCTCTAACCAATGGCTGACATTTAAACTGCCTTAAAACTCCTCACATACCTTCCCTGCCCTGTTCAGAACCAGGTTTCATGAGCCAGAGATGGCATCTAGATTGAGTGGCCCTTCACATTTTGTTTTTCTGTGAACTTGTCTGAAAAACATCACTTCTTGGAAAACAACACGTGCATAAATTTTAATTAATTTAAAGACCAATTCAAAGACCAATTTCATCTTGCTTTCAAAAATGTTGGAGTTACTTTCTCTCTAGTTCTTACTGTGAACTTTATCTGTGTGAGAAACAGAGATAATCAGATTCAAGATCTCAGCTGTGTTTTAGCCATCATTTAATTTCTGGTGGCCTCTGTGCAACCTTAGTGTCTGGAACTTCTCCTGAGATGGTTTTTTAATGCTTTTCAGCAGTTGTGTTTTCTAAGTATGTTTTCACAATCTTTGCTACTTTGCTTTCACAATCCTTACTACTTTTTATAAGTAGCTTCACTGTATCAAATGGGTGCTATTAAATGTAATTAAACTAATTTTAAGTAGTAATTTTTGGAAAACTTTTTTAAATGGCCAAATAATCCTGTAGCAGAACCTGTCTTCACAGAAGACAGGATCCTAACAATGGCCCATTTCTAGCATCATGCTTTGATTTTACCGTGGATTGTATTCAAATGATGATGAAGGAGATTTAAATGGGGAAGAAAAAAATCTCTCACCTTTCTTGATTTCATGCTTAATTTTCACAACAGTGGTGAGTTACTCCTATTTGCATTTCATGGTTTTATTTTTGGGATGTGTCTTGTCTAGTCTTGGCAGACAGACACTGAGCCAAGGAGTAAAATATGAAGATTTAACAGTGAGGGAGTTATTATCCAAATGGTGCCTTCTGTTAGAGGTGTCAACAGACAAAGGTGAGTGTAGAGAATGAATGGAATAAGATGAGAGATAATGGGATAAGAAGTTCAAGCGTGGGATAATGGGTGTGATTYGAGATTATTAACAGTGCAAAGATTTGCAATATGTGCAAAAAAATTCCTGTCTGTTCATTAACACTTGATGAGGGAACCACATAATAAAACAATTTTTTAAAAAAATCATATTGAGTCTTAAAATGTTTGTTCTAAGGTGTTATTTTCTCCTGACTATTTCTTTGTTGGTTTTTAGGTTTCTGTCTTCCACCTTGTACATAAGYGGGATCTCTGTGCTGGAACGAGATAATGTCTTCAACTCATTGAAGGAAAGGGGTGAGTAGCTTTCTCATGGCCAATATTTTATCTTCTTTAGAAAACAGCATGCCCTGGAAATAAATATCATCCTGTATTGTGTTGAAAAGGAAGCCAGTTCTTGTTGCTTTTCATGTGTCAGAGAGAATTGATTTTTGTTTCTTTTTAACTTGCTGTGTGAATGTAAGCATCTAATGTTACATAGCAAGTGCCTRGACTAAAGTTAAATGAGAATGAACAAAGAGCCATGCTCAATCTGCCAGTCATGCATTTCTCTCTGAAGGACTTCAAAGAAACATGTATGAAGGAAAATGAGAAGGAATGATTACTTGTTAACAAGTCTGTTGGGTAGTTCCCTCACAACCCTAAGTGGGTTGGTGGTTCGGTCGTAGCCTGAAGCGTAACTATTTATATCTCTTACAAACATCTGTTGTAGCTTGTATATGTTAAAAATGATACCACTGATCTCCAGCAGCTCACTTGTACCTTCTGTTAACGTTACTGGGTGGTCCCTGTGCCCTTAATTATGARGGAGTAAGTGGAACAAGCCAGGAGTGGAGTGATGAATGTTAAGTGATCACTTTGTGTGTATGTTTCAGCTCACATTTAATCTCTTCACTTACATACTCAACTTGCACAAGCTCTCCGCATTTCTAATTATGATTACCCCCCTTCATTTAGCTTCCTTTCTGCTTTACATTTTCCTTCATACCTCATTTTATAAAAGGCTTCTTGGGTTTTTTTCCCCTTTGCTTTGTAGAACATGATCTTTAATGAATTCCCTTTCGCCACAGGTATCAGTGGAGTTTCTGATTGCAGGTCATGCATCAGCTTCCACTTACATGACCTTAAGTTTTTCCTTGGGTTTTCTACACACTTTACTTTCAAAATAAATAGAATGAGAGTTAGTTCTGTTCTGTGTRAAGCAGACCAGCAGACTCACTCTCAGCTTGTTTTTGTTATTTTAAGTCTTTGAATAGAACACAAAAACACACTTTCCCCTCTACTCTCGATTTCTTTCACAGAGAATAATTGGCATTTTGAAAGCTAAGATGTCCAGAAGTCATATATATTCTCGGGCTCACCTCAGAYACCCAAACACTCTGTGTCCTGAGGTAGAGTTGGTAGGTTGGAGGTGGTCTGTGAGCTGAGAATGGACACACAGAATAGGTCAGCCAAGAGCAGGGCTCGTTGGAGAGCACCACAACAGCTTCAGACCACGTCAGCTGCTTTCCATCACAGCCACCTTCAGCTGGGAGAGGCTGAACCAGCCTGCCTGACTCGGTGTAAAATGCATCAGAAACATCCACGGGTTGTGTGAGCTCGGTGGAGGAGCTGTGTTAGTAATTAGCTGTGGCAGTGACAAACATCTGGGAGCGATAGCAGCCTGAGCATCTGCTGGGGCTGTGCCTGCTAACAAGCCCTGGTGCTGCATCCCAAATGAGGCCATGAAAGCCAAATCTGTAAATACCTTCTCAGTTACTTTCCTTAAAGTTTAACTCACTTTGTTTTTTGTCTCTACTKAGTAATGAGGAAATGTTTCTTTTTAGTGAACAGAAGTAATTCCTCAGTTAATTGCCTCGATTTAAGTGTGTGATTAGCTCAATTTGTTCTTCTTGATTTGCAGTGGTTGTCTTCACTAAATCTCATCAGTTCCTATCTTGCCTAATAGCTTAATCTTTTTCTACTGTAATTATAAGTCAGAGGGGAAGCTCTTGTGGGAAATAAAGGAAATACCCATGTAGAATTCTTTCCAGTCGTTCCCCTGGGAGAAAATATGGCAAAAGTCCTTCTAGATGCAATAATCTATGGATCTAGCTCAAAGCTGTGCACCTCCTTTCTTCTTTTGTGTGGCCTGAGGGCCTTCCAGATGTGGAACGTCTCTTCATTATGGAAATCTGGAAGGAGGGTTAGTCCAGCTTGTCTTGTTCTCCCAAAATTCTTGCCATGTCCTACTGTCTTTACCAATTTACATGTATTATCTTTGTGGCCTCCCTCTCCAGGTTTTTCKTCATGCCACAAATATGATCYTATATCCCTGTGAACTCTTAAGACTTTCTTCCTCTTCTRCAACTTGTACTTTTRTTTTCTCRTTTTTGCCTAAGAATTTCATCTTTCTCCCACAGTTAAACARTTTCTTTAGCAGTGTTTTCTSTGCTTTTCTTAGCTTTAAAATAATCATTAAATAGTGTTTGCTCTTTCTTTGTTGATCATTTCAACTGTTGGGCTGTTATTTTGAGGGTAGTCTAGTCCATGCTTTGGATGTCACAGTCATAAATTAAATGTATGTCTTTTGAGAAGGAAGAAAAGCAGCATTTTCTRTGTGTCTGTTCACTCTGTCAGTACAGACAGGCACTTGCATTGGCTGTCAGCTGCCATTTATGAAAGAAAATAAATGTTTAAACATCAGACAAATGCTTACAGGGCTGATGCTTCAGAATGTGTTCCCTTAAAGGATTTTGAGAGGTGTCTCACTTATTGTGGCAAATGCTGATTTAACTTTTAACACTAAATGATTTGTAACAGTAAAAAAAATTTAAAATCTGAAGTACTTCTATCAGTGAGTGCACTTTGGTTGTTCCATTTGTATTTTTAATTTTGGTGGAGAAATCAGTAATGTTTCTGGAGTTTCAAAGAAAGAATACTGATGTTCTGTAAAAACAGATATACCCTAGTTTTTAGAGGAAACCAAGCTTACATCATCTTGGTGAACTTCTCTGGTCTTTGAAGCTGTTTAAAAAAAGATTTTTAAAATTGCACTCATTTTTAAAATTCACTCAGGAATTACACTGAGTGAATTTGATGCAAAGTGAGGCTTGAGGTTTCTCCTGAAGAGTTTGTTTTGTCTCTGTGCCTGAAACTGTTGTCAAAGAAGGGAACATTGAAATTTGTCCTGTGTTTGCAAAATGAAACACTCACTTGAGACTGCTATAATCTGCAGGGGAAAATATCCAGGAATGTAAAAATTGCTCTTAAAAATGGTCATATGCAGTAGTAGTATGCAGCTTAAAATAGTTGAAAAATTTGTAGTGATTGAACACATTGAAAAAAAATCTGTTTCAGATCTTAAAGTGGTGAAAATTTTAAAACTTGGTTCTTCAATACTGACATAAGTGAAAAAGAGCAGAAAGCCTGGAATTATTACCTGGATATAATGTTTTTCAAGACATGAGCTCTGACTTCTTTTTTAATATGGATTTTTTTAATAGTAGCTAAACATTAGAACTCCTATGTGTCAAGGAAAATTGACTTCTCTGTTAATAGTTACTGGTAATAGCTTAATGAGTTACATGATTTCAGTTGTAATGGCTGCAGATCTGACAAGAAAATGAAATGTGAACTAGTAATTTGTTGGCTGCACTCTGTCTGGTGGTGGTGCTTTGCTAATTTWTTTTTTTTTAATTATGGTGTGTCTTAATTTAAAAATGTTTAGCTCATCTGGGCACCAAACTCCAACTAATGCCTAGAGAGAATAATTTGATGCATTTACTTGTGTTTAAATCTTATTTTTTCCCAAAATATCAAATGTCTCTGAAATTGAGAGTTCTGAATTCCTAGGTCCCTTTTGAAACTTTATAATCACGTGGGCCCAATTGTTTAAAAATTGTTTGATATTGTTCCATTCTTTGTTGAACCTTAAATGACTTGGATGGCAAATTCCTGATGTCAGAAATTATTTGAGGCTTGGTCTCTGAAAGTGGTTTCAGCTCTAATTTAGAATCTGGGAGTCACACCCAAAGGTGAACAGGGTATTCCTTAACATTTTGCATTTGGTTCATCATTTTTAACTGTTATTATTTCAGTTACAGTGATGCTCATTGGGTTGGGAGCCTTTTCAAAACACAGAAGTACAAACCTGCCCATTTCTAGATTTCATTAGAAATCTAGGTAGTATTAGTTCTATTAGGATTAGAACCTTAGAATGTCAGTTAAGTAGTGCAGAAATTAATGCTAAAGTTCACTTGAGCTTGTGAGTGTAAAAAAACCYCAGCCTCTTACTAAAAATTTTACTTTACAATATAAAAAGAGACAATGAACTTTCTGCTTATAAAACCTGTTATATTTCCAAACTGAATTTATTTGTTKTTGGAATTTGCATGTGGCTGTTGTTGTCAATAAACTCTCTGAGAGGTGTGCATAAATCTGAATTTCTACCTTTATTTTTTCTTCACCCTTTCAAACTGGATTCTAAGTGGCCACTTTTTAAACTGACTATTTCTTTTTCTTTTAAGACTATTTGTTCACACTTATGATGATTTGACACCATTAATGTCTCAATAACCATGATGGCAACACAGACATTAAGTATAGACAACTATCAAGATGGACAACAGGTGGGTGTGTTTTCCTTTCTCTAGGAACTAAATACACTTAGGAAGAGGGGAAAAAAATAGTGACTTTGTCCTTAATGCCTGCTTTGGCATTGTTTAAGCTGGAATAATGAAACATAATCATGTATATCTGGTCRTGTTTCTTTTTTGTACAACATGCTGTGTAGTTTTGCACTTCAGATTGCTAAAGTGCTGTTAACTGGAGGCAATTCATGGGGTGGCCTCTGCTCTGAAGACCAATTTTTCTGTTACTCTGTGTCAGCCCTAAGCTATAACTACAAGTACTTCTGTCAGCAGATGGCAACAATGGGGAACAGTCRGAAAAAAACCAGCAACTTTCCACATCTCCTATAAAATGTTCGTCTGAATGCAGTCAGGTTTTTGAGTTTTAGTTTTATTGTTTGTTTCTTTTATTGCAATTTTAATTTCTCTCTCTCCTCTCACCTACTTTACATATTTGACTTTATTCCTCCAGCAAATACCATCCTGTGGCAGTGAAATAAAATAAGTATTTTTSTAAAGAAAAGATTGGGAGAGAGCTTTTTCTTCCTATTTGTGGTGTATTTCAAGTTCTCAGTGTCCAAGGTAGACAGGTAATTCAGGTGCCTGCTGTTTTTCTACTTTGGAAATGGCCCACAGAAAAAAAATTTGCAGTTTTAAGTCAGCTGTTTCCTCCTCCTAGGGCAATAGAACCCTTACTGAACACACTCCTTCCCTTCAAACTCTGCAGATTTATGGCCAACATTTATAATCACTTGTCTGAGTCATCCCCTTCTAATTTGCTCCTCCTTCCTGTCATTAGCCAAGAAATTGGTCCATTAGTTACTTTTTTTTTTTTTAAGCATTTTGGCCTGAAAATTATCTCTGCTTGCTGAGGGAGCTCTCTGCAAGGCAGGCTGCTCTGTTGGGTGGGAGATGCTGAATTTTCTCAGTTTCTGATTTTTCTAGGAGATGGCTTGGCCCCACTAGGTAATAAAGCACAAACCTTTTGGTTCTCCCAAACTGTTAAAAATATTATAAAATTTTCTGCTGCTGTTTTGTGGAAATAAATTAAATTCTGTTAAAGACAGGATCTCTCACAGTTTCTGGAGCTGTCAGTTCTGGCTGCCTGGAGGTCCCTGGAACAGTGTCTGTCCTCTATCTGARATAAAAGAGAATTAAGAGAAAAGATTGCAGTGCTTTCATATCTTTGTGCAGAGGTTCAAATGGGAGAAAACCAAAGAGTTTGGGCTGAGGGGTGGAAACTTTCACAGTTCAGGTTCCTGGAAGACCTTTTAGTCCAAAAGATATTTAGCTGGAGGTGATGGAAAAAACACTTGGAACATCTTCAAAGCACCCCAAAGGTGTGCCCAGCCTCCTAATGCAATTTAGGAGGTGCTCAAGTGAAGCTGTGGCTCTGTGGTGCTTTTCCATGGTATAAATGTGGGTTAAATGGATGTGTAGGAGGAGTTACTRCTGTTCTCCTGTAGTTTGACAGCCCTAAAATATTTGGTTTTGCAATATGTAAAATAGAGTGCTAAAGGTCATGGGAGGTTATGCTCCTACAATTGAAGGACTGGAGGAACACAGAATATTTCAAATGTGCATTTTAATGGACAAAAAAAACCCTAGAAGATCCTTTTCTTCAATACCCTTATACAATGCACAGTAAAAAATAAAAAAAAAAAAAGAAATTTTTAGAGCATAAACTTTTCTTTACACTGATTTCATCCTAAAGGACTTTTTTTGCAGACATTCCCATGAACTTTTTTGGAGCAATGTACTCTAGGCTATTCCAAAAACAGCCACTTCAGAGACAAAATGCTTCAACAATTTACTAATATCTATCATTCCCATTTTAAAGCCAGATGCTAAAACTTGGAAATGACCTTTATCCATCAAAAAGTGGCAGGGATTAAAAGAGGGGTTTTGTTGCTGCTACAACTTCTTGTGTCACTGCCAAGTCACACCAACCTTCTGGCAATCTAGGAGCCCTTTGCACTGCTCTTTCCTTAGAACACAGCATCCTTATTTTACGTCAGGGCTACAAATTAATTTTTTTTTTTTTTTCCTACAGATGCAAGTGGTAACAGAGTTAAAAACTGAACAAGATCCCATCTGCTCTGAAACTGATGCCGAAGGGGTGAGTCCTGCCCCTGTAGAATCTCAGACTCCAATGGATGCAGACAAGCAGGCCATTTACAGGTAGTGATGGACTCCTGTTCTGTCTTTTGAAGGGTCAAGGATAGGGTAGAGGATTTGGGGGTTTTTAATAAATAAATAATAWGTAGCTTAAAATCAGGTGATTTCTTGGCTGTCTCCATCGTTTGTAGGGAAAGAGTGAGGTCAAATAGGCTTCACTGGCAGTCATCAGCCAAGGGAAACCTCCTAAGCCTGTGGGATTTTTAATTTCAGCAGTTTTAAAGGGTATTCTAAGAGTGGTTGCCAAATTTAGGAAGCTGTTTTAGCCTTTAAACTGTGCTCACTCTTTGTCAATTGTTTTTATCTTTAATACGGGTTTTTACTTTTATTGTAATTAGGTCAATCTTTACTCCTTTTTCTTTAGGGATAACAATCTATACCCCAGTAATTAGCTCAAAATGGATTAAATATTGATGTATGAGTGCACTAATTTGAGATTTTTCAGTGAAAAGTGCTGTGCTAAGCAATATGTTCAGTTTTCATGGGGTTGAGTGTTCTTTCACCTTAACTACTTTATAAAGACAGAATTATTACTGGTTTTCAGGTTAAAAAAAAAACAAACAAAAAAAAATCCAACACACCAAAACAGGAAAAAGCCAAACAAAACACCAAAAAAACCTCAACCTGAGTCAGAAAGATGTATCCATTCATTTACAGACTTGTGCTAACAAAATCTTCTCCTTAGAGCATGATTTCACAGGAGGCCTCTGAGCACAGCCTGAATATTTTTCTCAATTTTTAAAGTTATTTCATGATGTGTAAGTATGGCCCACATTGAAGAATAAATTAATTTTATCAGGCTTCATTTAAATCTGCATTCATCCTCTTTGTAAATCCTAAATCTCATTTCTAGTGCACTGTATTAATCTGTCTCAGTGCCACTCAATTACAGTGAATTAAACAGTCAGAGCTTTTTTTGCTTGTGATTGTTCTCTTTAATTAAATATATACATATTTTACTGCTGTATTTGCCTCTGGAGTGGGGTAAATCAAAATGAAAAKAAATTTTTATCTTATTTTGCTCTAGCCAATGCTGTTATATGCAGTCTGTTCCAGAGCTTGTCACRTTCACATGAGTGACTGTGAGCTTTTCTGAGCTAGATGTCTTAATTTTCACATAARTGAAAATACTTATTCATGTATTAAACTGTTTTTTTTCTAGGCACCCACTATTTCCCTTGTTAGCACTATTATTTGAAAAATGTGAACAATCTACACAAGGCTCAGAAGGCACAACTTCTGCTAGTTTTGATGTAGATATTGAAAACTTTGTGAGGAAGCAGGAGAAAGAAGGAAAACCCTTTTTCTGTGAAGATCCAGAAACTGATAATTTGGTAAGTATTGGCTGTTTCTTTCATTTCTGAAACAACCATTACATYTGCAGTTTCTTCCTAATTTCTGATCTCAACTGGCCCTTGTAGTTTCTCCTCACATTTTTCTGCCTGTGAGAGATTCTTCTTTATGTTAATGATTAAAAATAGTTTTAAAAATTTCTTCTGACCCACTTTTCCCTTTTTTCTGTAAATTTACTTTGGGCTCTTCACAGTTGTTTCCTGTTCTCAGCTGACATGAGTGTATTGGAGACAAACAGAAGAAAATCCTTTCCATAGCTAGACTGACTCTTCAAATTAATTTTAGAGGGTTGGGTGTTTAACATATTTACCAAAAACATGTAATTGATGTAATTTTTTTCCAATTTTATTTAAATCATGCTTCACATGTGAAGGAAGAGCTGTTATAAGATCATCTTAGAAAGTCTTTACCATATATAATTTTTTCTTTCATGTCATTAACTCCTTTAGGCTTTCTGAAAGTCATTCCTGTGATGAAGCTGTGATTTCCCTATTTTGAATATACCTGCCTTCARTATTTTACTCAAAAATGAGAGTTAGTTCTGTTCTACATGCAGCAGGTCTGCTGACTTGTTAAGCCTCAGGTTATTTTCTTCATTTGTAAYTCTCTGAATCCAACACAAAATCACTGTTTTCCCATATTTCTCTARTCCATATTTCTCTAATTTCAGAAGMACATCTGAGGTCTAATAGCTGGAATGTAGTAGCTGTGGCTCAGTGGATGAGGAAAGAACAGTGCTTGTGGTTTATCTTGACTTTTGAGGTCTCTTGCAATGTTCTCATAGACAAACTGACAAGACAGGGATGAGATAAATCAGCAGTGAGGTGGACTGAAAAATGGGTGAAGCCTTGGGTTCTGGTCAGCAGCAGGAAATCCAGCTGAGGGCTCCCATAAGTGCTGTTCACCAGGGACTGATTGTGGAACCAGAACTGTTTAACATTTCCATTGCTGACTGGGGTGATGGGGCAGGCTGAGCCCTCTGCAGGGCTGCAGGTGCTGCAAAACTGGGAGGAGGGGCTGATGCACACATGGCTCTGCCACCATTCAGAGGTACTTCATTGCTTTTGGAGAAGCAGGAAAATGGGAACCTCATGGAATTCAGCTAAGGGAAATGCCAAGTCCTAATGGGCAAAAAGACTGACTCATCAGGGCAGGAGGAAATGGGCATGAACTTACCCAAGAATGGGTGTGAAACACAGGAGGTTCCATTAAACCTTTTTTACTGTGARGGTRATTGAATTCTGCCCCATAGATCCTGAAATCCTGCCTCATAGATTCCTTCTGCCCCATAGATCCTGCCCTATAGATCCCCTGCACCCCATACATCCTGAAATCCTGCCTCACAGATTCCTTCTCCCCATTTATGGGGCAGAAGGAATCCCAGAGAGTTGTGGAGTCTCCATCCTTGGAGACATTGAAACTCAGCTGGACATGACCTTGAGGAACCTGCCCTCCCTGACCTTGCTTTGAGCAGGGGAGTTGGATTAAACCATTTCCAGAGGTCCCTTCCAACCTCAGCTACTGTGTGAGCCTCCAAAGATTGGTTTCCCCAAGATCCTGCTTGCCTTGGCCTGTTCCTTGTGCTTTTGSTCATACATAAACACTCTCTCAAATCCAGCTTGCTTTGGTTGTAGATGGGTCTGGTGTGTTCAAAAAGTCCTTCCTGTCATTGACCTGTTTATGGTTTCAGTTTGTAGCTCTAGTGACAAAGTCTCTTGGATTATGTGGTGTTCTCCTTTGCTGATGGGCTGCACAAACCTGGCTGGTTTTGCTTGAAGTGGGTGAGGAATTGTTTATGTCCTGCATTCCATGGCTGCTGAGGTCAGTAGTGGCTTAAACTGGAACCACATTGCAAAATCAAAAATCCTTGGCATTGAACTGCTGTCCTGTGGTCGTATTGTGAGCTGTGACTTTCTGTTACTGGATACCAATGAAACCTGAGTGCAGCTTGTCCTGTGCCTGTCCTGGAGGCTGGGAGCTCTGAACAGCTGACATTCTGACAGGCTCTTCATTTGGTGTGGGACAGTGAGCACAAGCTTCTCTTAAGTTGGGAACTGGCTAGCATGGCTTTCAGTCTCTTTTCAGCTTGAAATATTGGGGCTTGCCACAGGGAAGGCTGTGGACAGGCAGTTTTTTCTGCCTCTTGTCACATATATATTTTTAATAGAGATTTAAAAGTTTCTGTTTAGTAGCAAGAGACACTATTGTGCACCTTTGTTCCRTCTTCTGCTCATGCTGTCCTTCCCTTTTTAACTCCAATGTTAATTCAGCCATTCATCTGAAAGCAGAGGCTGTTAAAACTGATAATTAGACTGGGCTAGAAGGGTGGAGCAGAGTGAAACAAATAAGGTGYAAATATTTGCTCAGTAGGATCAACTCGGGGGCCAGAGCTAAACTGAGATGAACTGAGCATCACAACACTGAAGAGCCAAATTCAAGTCCTGTCTGAGAGTCACAGGCCTGTTACACTAAGGAAATTGGGCAGCTGTTTCATTTTCTTTTTCCTTTTACCCCTTTGAGATGTGGCATGTAAAACTCAGCCAGACAGCAGTTTTTGTGACAGAGCTTCAACTGACAGCTCCAAAGCAACAGAATATAATTCTTCATGAATTCTCCAGAATATAATGTTCCATGTTGCCTGTGGTCTAATTAAATAGATAACAGAAATTAGGAAGGGTCACAGATAGTGATTGTAGGGTCACTTACAGTMCTGGCAATGTTCCACATTGTGCACTCACTTGAAGTGCCTTGAATACTCCACAAGAGGAGTTTGGAGTTCATCCAGAGGACCACAGAATGTTAATCTGGGTGGCACAGKCATTAGATCAGTTTGACCAGAAAGGAAGTTCATTAAGAGCAGTGGATGCTTGTTCCAATTTGAGTAGCTCTTGCTAAGCTATGGTCTGGATTATCTTGTTACTTTGGTATTATAATTCCCATTCTAAATTAATTGGTGGCTTCCTGCTTTAGTATTAAAAAGGATTTCAGCATTGGGAAATGTGGGTAGCATTCACCTGAAACTTGATTTTAASGACAAATTGCTAAATTGCCTGTAAACCAGCTTTCAAACCCTTGTTACTATCCAGCTGGAGGGATTCTGTTCTGGGGGTTCTGTTCTTCCCAGTTAAGCTCTCCAACAACATCAGTTGCTGATCTTGAATCAGCAGGGCAAAGGATCATTGTCAATCCAGGAGAATTGTTACCAGGCCTTTTTAGGAGAATTGTTAACAGGCCTTTTTTACTCTGCAGGGTCTTCCCCAGGTCTGGGTGCAATCCTGGGCCATGTGCTCTGGGATGACCCTGTGGTTCATCCTGCAGATCTCCTGTTTTCAAATCCTGTGGGAAGGAAGTGGAAGCTGAAGGTTGTTCTTCTGTTCTTACTAGACTGGAGATTTGCTTTCCTAGAGCTTCAACTTACTCCATATCTTCTTGGAATGTTATTTGCATCCCCTTAGTCCTTTTTCCATGTATATCAGTGTCAGAAGATGTGTGTTTGCTGTCAATATTTTGATGGTCTCTCTTCCTGCTTTCTKGAAGTGTGCTCAGCTTATCCACATAACTTGGAGTATCACCTTTTCCCCTTACCCTTTGCTATCCCTGCCTCATTTTTACAGATAAAACAGATCCTGGAATGAACCAACTGCTCTGTGTTCTCCATCAGTCTCCTTTTGTGCCTAGGACATCCACAGACTCCTCCATGTCTAAGAAGTTGTTCAGCATGGGTGCTTGCAGAGAGTTTTTTTAGACCTTTCACAGATCATTTTATGTTTGTAGACATTGCTTAACACTTTTTTGTTGCTCACTGCTAACCCAGACGCTGCAGAAAAAACACATTGCCTCAGGGTGGTTCCTGCCTTTCTGTTCAGAGTGAACTCTTCCCACACATGGGTGGATTTTTTAATTTCTCCACATTCACAGGACCATAKGATGGTTTGGGCTGCCCTACAAGCTCAGGTGTCCAACTTTATGCACAGAGTAGGGTCAGCTGTGAAGTCAGAGCAGGTTACTTATGGCTTTGTCAAGTCCAGACACAATCCAAAACAAGGGCTGTTAAATCTACTCTCCCTTTTGTATTTGAACAGGACACTGCCTTTTTTGAAGACCCCCCCCGAGTTTTTTGTTTCATTTGGGGTAAGGATTTTTGGTTCAGTACCCTCTTCTCAMTTCTCTTGAATTCTTAGTTGTGTCWGGAACCTGAGTTGTAGAGGTGAAGCCAGCTGGTGTCATTTGAATATTGACTGACCAAGCCTTTCTGAAAAGTGTTTTTGCTGTTCTGATATGCAGAACTGTCCCATAAACCTCTAGTTACACCTTTTCTAGCTATATCTCATAGCTGAGGACTCAAAATAGAGGGGTGAGGTTATCAAATCAAAACAAATGAAAAAAAAACTTCTCCCAGAGTTTGTGTTCTTCCACTGAAAATCTAAATTGCTTCAGGAGGATTTGAGTCAGAGAGGTAGGTAAGCTGTGAATRTATATATTTTAATTAGTTTTTTTGCAAATGAAGAGTCATTTGAGTGAGATTATATGTCAGTATATGGAGATTCTTTCATGTGTGCTGCCCACATGTGCAGYTGATGTGCTCTGAAATCCATGAAGAGCTGTGGCTCTGTGTTTTACATCAGCACAGGTGAGCTGGGGATCACGACTGAGGCAGTTTGTGCTCTCTGTGCCTTTGCACCATGGGCTTGAGGCACTGCAGGCAGGACACAGGCACAGCCTAGAGCATATATAGGGTAAAGATAGCCTAAATTTCTTAAAATTGAAGATATATTTATATATGAATAGGCTCCTGATAGCAAAACCTGGAAGTTATTTCAATAACTCTTATTTCTCTAAGAGTTTACCATTATCTTTATTTACAGCAATTTCAGCAATAGTGGAATGTGTCCTTGCTCATGGCAGGGGTTGGAACAGGATGATCTTTAGGGTCCCTTCCAACCCAAACCATTCTGGGATTGTGTGAATATACACAAATCTCATGGTTACTTGATCTTTCTGCATTTCTCTGAAGTGATACTCCAGTTTTATTGCTACAGCTGAAAAGACTGAATCAGTTATAAAATATCTTTTTTTCTGTGGCATATTCTATGCAGTAGCACTGAATGAAATATTACTGCTGCTGTGACCTGTCTGAAAACACCTTTTTCTATTACCTTTGTGCAACTTGAGTATATATATATTTATGTATATAATATATATTATTTTATCAGGAGTTCTTGATTTTTTTAGTTTTAAGGGAAAAGTGAACTTCTGCTGACATTAAGTTTGGTCCACCTGTGCTGCAAGAGAGCAGGAGCCATATGGGCAYGATTAATGTAGCTGTAAATGAATTAATAAGTCCTGGTGACAGGCATGGCATATTTAGAAAGTTTTGTTTTCCTCCTAACCACAGCAGCACAGCTTCCTGCAGGAGCAGTGTRATGGAGAGGGGCCCTGCAGAAACCTGGCCAGTGTTACTGACTCTGGGTTTGTGGGCAATTTTGACTTTAATTCAATTTTCACCTCAAGTATCAACCATCAATTTTCAACTAAGTCTAAGCTGAAGAAAGGATTTTCATTTTTCCTCCAAGAACATGCTGATAAATAAACAGTACAAGTTTGGCTAATGTTTAAAAAACCTCAACTCTCTTCACTGAGCAAAAATAAACTAAACTCTATTAAGGTCAAATATTATGTGTCCAAAACCATATTTTGTTACCTCAGTTTTAGCTGAATGTTTAAAACACTCACTAATATGATGTGCAATTTGTTGATAAGTTACACATGAAAAATTTTCTATTTTAAGCTTTTTGTTTCTGAAACAGAGACAGAATTACTTGAAACACAGATGACCTTTGTTTTGTGTTAAAATTTAGTTACATTTGCATGCTTTAGCTGTGTTGTGTTTAAAGGTGCTTAAGCACAGTTTAAAAAGCAACCTGGGCTGGGTTAGAAAATCACTGGTTTGTGTCTCAGTGCTGGGTCACTGCACTCAGTGTTTCAAAGGCTTTCAGTGTCATAGGTCAAAAGAGTTACCAGATATTAATTTGGATCAATTCCCTCAAATCTACAGCTGTTTTTTGAAAGATGTATTTTTTTTCTTTTTATCCCTGAGAAGAAATTTTTTTAAAATAATTTAATTTCTTAATTTTTTTCATCTTGTTTATTTTAACACACAGTTGTCTACACTCAGTGATTGTGCTAGAACCTTTTGCTGAAAAACCAGGAAGATCTGTCTCAATGAAAGCTAAAATGTCATGATGGAGAGGGGAGCACACTCAAAAGTTTTCCTGCCTTGACTCCTTTGGGTGACTTGAGCAAAGGCATCTTCAGCTCCCACTTGGCTTCTTGAGGKGGAAGTAAAAGATAGATTTATAATAGATTTAATAGATGGATAATAGTTTGGAGGGTCTAACTTCTGTTCACTGGATCAGTGCTCTGCCCAGGTAAATAACCCCTGTTATTTATTGGTGGACCCCTGTTATTTATTATATAGTGGACAGATTTTTCCAAATAATTGTTAAGTCAAGCTCTGCACAATGCTTTAAAATTGCAACTGTTCAGTTTCATGAAACTGAAGGATGTTTCTCTCAGAGATGCAGCACAGCACAGAAATGTTGGGGGTGGCATGTTGTATAAAAAATAATTACTTTGCTGGTGTGTTGTGTACATATTTGAATGTCCTGGATTTCCTGCTGCTGTTAGACCATCTGGATTTGGTTTTAGCTTCTGATCTTCTGCCATGACCCTTACAATCACCTAAGCTATTTTTATGCAGTATGTAATACCATTGGTTATCCAGGCTTACAGTGCTTTTCTCACASTGAGCATGACAAGTATTCTCCTCACATGCATATCTCCTGTACTTGGATTTTAGCTTAAACATGGATTATTTTTTAAATTTGATTTAGTGCTTTGTATTTAATGTTTTTTATTTCAGAATCAGTCTCCTCACCTGAAAGTTCTTATAAGATTTTACCTGAGAGTTGTTCATCTTTGACATGCAATCACACAGGAACTTAAAAGCTGTAGCACTGAAGAACTGTTTGATTACTTTAAGCTTTGTTGACTAAATTTGAGACCTCTTTATTCTAATTTTATTGAAAAATAAAAGCTTTCATCCTCCCTAGCAATCTGTGGGACAAATTTATGCTTAATCACAGGAGTGTCTTCTTTCTCCCTGTATCTCCAACCCTTCTGGTTTCCTTGTGTCAGGGTGGAGCTGAACCTGGTGTTTCTGATTTATRGAGCTCCAGAGAACTGCTGCTGGCCAAGCCTGTCCCAGCCCTGCCTTCCAAACCATTCCTGGGGATGGGATTGCTTTCCATCACTTCCACTCTTGTGTGGTCTGTGCCCCAGAGGTGTAGGAGGGGGTTAAAGACCATATGGACATCCAGGCTCATCCTGTGCCCTGTGACACCTCAGCTGCTCTGTCTTCCTGTCACTCATGACAAAGATCACTTTCTTGTCCTTTTCTCTTTCCCCAGTGTGGCAGTTTCCTTGTGTTCTTTCACATAAGAAAGAATACAAGGAAACTGYATTCTTGTATACAGTTTCCAGGATTTAGCAATTAGAACCTCTGCTTTAATTGGGTRATATTTGTTACTGGCAAGCACTGTTTGCTTAAATCTCACAGTTATTTTTTTTTATTTTAACAAATACTTATTTTGTTTCTGATTTTTTTCCAATTCTCTCCCTCAGATGGTAAAAGCAATCCAAGTTCTGCGTATCCATCTGCTGGAGCTGGAAAAGGTCAATGAACTCTGCAAGGATTTCTGTAGTCGTTACATTGCCTGCCTGAAGACAAAAATGAATAGTGAAACTCTATTAAGTGGAGAGCCTGGAAGTCCTTATTCACCTGTGCAATCTCAGGTGTGTTTCCAATGCTGTTCAGTGGATTTTTGCTGAGATTTCCTTAGGAAGTTACAGCTATGCTTCTTTTACTATCAGTTTGCAAACAGAGTTTCTGCAGTTTCCTGTATTCTCTCAAATCAGTTATTTAGAGTAGAAAGACCTTCTTTTTTCTTTTTTTTTTTCTTTCTTTTTCTTTGGTGCCTGATGGACCAAATTTGTTGAAATGTGCCAGAGCAGAGTCAATTTTTTCTTGTCTGTCTTCCTTTTATGATTTTCTCACAGTTCAGCAAGTGGAGATATTYAGAATAGCCTGGATTTGCTATTTAGTTGGAAAGAGGTCAGGAAACAGAATAAACAAAGAAGAAAAATTTTGCTTGTTAAGGACTCYTTAGTCTGCCTCCTTCATTAAAACATTGAGATGACTGATGCATTTTA
This sequence comes from Cardinalis cardinalis, assembly GCA_014549065.1. NCBI lineage: Eukaryota > Metazoa > Chordata > Aves > Passeriformes > Cardinalidae > Cardinalis > Cardinalis cardinalis. The sequence goes on from JACDOX010000538.1 coordinate 62,300, forward strand.
TACACAACCTGTATTCTGGAATAAATAGACAATATCTGATGGATTAAAGTTGCAATATTGCATTTTCTGTATTAAATAGATCACAATTAATAGTTAAGGTTGATGTTTTTGCTGTCAGATGCTGCAGAGTGAGCCCTGCCACCCCAGTACCCTTGTGTGAATTACTCATGTATCTGATGCTCTATAATAAAAAAAGCCCCAATGACTTTTAAAYTTCACTTTCTGAACTCCTTTTATAGGTTTTGATATCTGGAAGTGTGGAAAGGAGATTCTAAAATCAGGCAAAAAAAGCTTTTAAAAGGTTTTTTTCTGTATATCTCTTACAGTTTTCTGTAGAGACATGAGGGACCATTTTGCATTTGCTATCAAAAGAGATTATTCATACATACTAAGGAAATGTGTAAGAGTTTGCATGTCCAAGGTTGAGTAAGAGCTATCTTGAGCAGAATAAAACATATTGAATATTTAACACATTATGTTCAAATTGAAGGAATTGAGGTAATAACTAAAATTCTAAAGCTTTGATGCTTGTAATAAGAGCATCAAGGGTCATTTCATTTGTCCTTTTTCCCTCTTGCCTTTGGAAACTGTTTCTTATTCTTTACATACCTAGAACTAAAATTTCTCAAAATTGTTTCACATCTTTTCTAGCAGTTGCTTTCATGAGGGTTTTCAAAGGTAATGGTTGGTGATAATGAGGAAGTTAATGCAGGTAATGATGAACCCCTAATGAAGTATTTTTCTCTTTGAAGGTAGTCCTGTGATTAAACTCCAAACATATTTTAGAGCCAAAAATACCTAAAACAAATTACAAAAATACACAAGCATGCTTGATCTCCTTACATGAAAATAAAAATTTAAAAAATGTAAGCAACTAATTATTTTATTTTTCTAGCAAATTCCAAGTGCCATTGCAGGCACACTCAGTCCCCAAGGGATCGTGGTGCCAGCATCAGCATTGCAGCAGGGAAATGTAACTATGGCAACAGTAGCAGGTATGACACACTGAAAACCACTGGCACCTTGCTCTTCATCTTGGTTTCTTTTATGGTTGTTGCAAAAACGACACAAATTCTTGAAAAAGTGTGTTTTAATACCTAAAAAGTTGTTGTAGTACAGTCAAGTGCTTTACTGGTTTATGAATGTTTGTTTAATTTATATCTTTTCCAAGTATGTCCATGGGAGTGGCAGTTACATATATAATATTAAGAGATCTTCATGTGCAACACTACATTTGTTAAATTTTCACAGACTGCGATGTTTGACTTTTCTTTTGCCTTTAAAAAGAATTCCATTTGACAAAAACATGCATTACCTAAACCATTGCACTTGTTGGTTGCCTCATGCTCCTTGGAGTTTGSAACCACACCTACAAGTCTGTAAAATCCTTGATGTCCTTGTTATATGGAAATGACATTTGAGATGAAGTGTTTAGTCTTGCTTCTCAGCAAGATTTTAAATCAAACTCAGCTTCTCTAAGAACTGGCCACACTGAGRTGTGATTTTGGTGTTGGGACCCTTAGCTCAGTTAAAACATGAAGAACTGTTTTATAGCCTGATAATCATGGCATTTTCTTTTGAAAATAGATTTAGAATGCCTCAAATACAGGGAAATAGAATCAAATTTTGTACAGATTTTGTGAATGGATTAAAATTTTAGTGTGCAAAGATCACATCTTGCCTCCTGACTAGAAAAGAGTAATTGATATATTATTAAAAGTCTTGTATGGTGTGCAGTGGTGATATGTTTAAAGAAAATAATACATGAAGGGCTTTTTCCTCCCCATAATCTGTGTTTCTGTTTTGCTTCCAGGGGGGACAGTGTATCAGCCAGTCACTGTGGTCACTCCACAAGGACAGGTGGTGACACAGGCACTGTCACCTGGGACYATTCGGATCCAGAACTCTCAGGTTTGTTCCACAAGCTCCACAGAATGTTGATCTGGCTGGAAATACATCTCAGTGGGTTTAGGAGTTTTGATTTAAATTTGACACACTGGCAGAAGGAGCTCTGTGTACACACAGAGTAATTAATTGTRAATTGGTGCAGCCACTGCTGTGGGAGGTACAGGTTGTAGGATATGTCATGAGGTCCTCCTTGCCACAACAGCTCATCAGAGTTCCTACCTTTTAATGGTGTTCCTTTACTGATGCCAGAAGAATTACAGGTACATGGAATTAAAAAAAAACCAMAACAAACTAAAATAAAAGAAAACCCACCTCTAAACCCAATCAACAACAACAAAGAAAGCCCAAATAAAAACAAACAAAACCAAMCAAACAAAAACAAACAACCAAAATTCAAAACAAACAAATCGCAAAGAAACCAAACAAAACAAAGACAGACAAACCCCACACCAATGCAAACCAAAAACCCCTCTGAATTAAATGAATACTTTTTCAATGATTGGAACTTTTCTAATAATTTAACTTTTTTTATGGCTGGATAGATTTAATGTATTGCATAAAGGTRCCACACTGCTATTGTGAGAAATTTGACTTTTTATTACAGTGGCAACCAATAGAACTGTGAAACTGTATTTCAGAGTTTAACCTCCAAAATATTTAGTTGAGACTCTGGGAGATCCTAATTTTGTCCCCTTATACCCTAAAATATAAGGGCCAGCACTCTTTTGTGGGAGGCTCTTAAGAGTTGGATCTGAAGAGTTCAAARAAACAACTAAAGAAAAAGAAACATGAAAACTAGACCCTCTTCTGGTATAAAAAACCTTGCTGGCTTTCTCTGGAAGGGGTAAACCAAATCTTCCTGGAATCTGGATTTAATTAGAAATGTGAATGAGGAGCTCCCATCTCCCCTGCATAAAATCTGTTGGTAATCACTGACTCACTGGTTTCTTTTCCCCCTTTTTCTGGCCTTCCAACCAAAAAAGTGTGCACAGAGTGTTCTTTGAATTGGCAGGAGAATATCTGTACTCAGCCATGTCCCCCCCTAGAACACAGACAGCTCTGTCCTCACACACCTCTCAGAAAGAAATGTGTAAAATTACTCTCCTGGACTGGAGGGATTTGGAAAAATTGAGTGCTTTTTACCTTTAATGAAAAAAATAAAATAGTGAGAGGAAAAATAATGCCTCTAGCCTATAAATAAAAAAGGACTTGACCTTCTGTATACATCTGTGACTACTCTGGATGTTAGTTGGAGTCTCCAAAGCCACCTATGCAAAGGTCACTAATTGAAAATCCTTCTTTAGTGTTTCAGAATGCTGTGGAGGTAGAGAAAAGCACTGTAGAAAAGCTATTGAAAGTTCATTATAAAGCCTCCATATGCAAACAGGTTATTTAGAATGTAAGACATTACTTTGGAAATTAAAATGTGCTCCAAATATATATTTGTAGTAATTTGATAGCCTARACCTTGTTTAAAACTAATTTCCTACATATTGATTGGCTTAAGAAATTGCTCCAATTTGTCTGGAAAACCTGATTTAGAATTATTTTGGTTACAATTTTCTGAAATAGAATCTTATATGACAGCACATAAATTGTGCTGTTTCTTTCTATTTCTGCATAAGSATTTAAGAATGTATTCCTAAACATTCAGATAACCAATGTGCAAATGATTTGATGAATCCATAGRAAGTGAAAAACAAAGATAAAGAAATATGAATATTTAGGAAGTAGTATGAATGTTGTAAAGTGAATTATAGGTTCTGCTGTATGGATCTTAATGCTCTTTGAGAATTTAATGCATTTATTTAGCAGGACCTTTACCATCTTTTTTTTACAACTGCAGGATAGTAATTAATTTTACTTTATCCTTCATTCAAGTCTTAAATCAGTAATATTTTACAGCTTCCATAGTTGTTTATGTTTGCACACAGTGAGTGTATTCAAGATATTCAAGCCTAATTTCTTTTCATTCCTTCTATAAATGAGTTTTCATTTATTGATACAGAACTGCCATTACTATGTTAACTGCCTTATTTCTCCTAAAATTAAATGTACAGCTCCAGTTGCAATTAAACCAAGATCTAGGCATCTTGCATCAAGATGATGGCTCATCAAAAAACAAGAGAGGAGTTCTTCCCAAGCACGCTACAAATGTGATGAGATCTTGGCTCTTTCAGCACATAGGGGTAAGGACTGAGCATGGASAGTTTCTTATGTAGCTCTTTCATGTGGTCTCTTACAATTTTCCTTCATAAACAAGGTGAATTTATTCTGTTGTCAGTTATGGAATCTCAGTTCAGCTTTCCCTGGAGTCATTTGGAGTAGTTCCACAGTCTAATGCTGGTTGACATTTAGTAATATTTTGATAAATATGTTACATTTGTACTGCATGGTCTCAATAAGTGTTGTTACAAGGAGCCTTTCTTCATTTCACTGTGTTGAGAACTTAATGCTCTCTACACCCTGGCTCATGGCACAAGAAAAAGTAATTGCACCTGTATTTTGCWGTGTTTTAGGGGTATTTCACATTTTCTGTCTTTATCTCCTTTCCAATCCTTTTGATGTGTACCAAGCGTGTCACTATCTGCTTGTGCTTTCAATTGTCCTCCCTTTGCATGAATACTTTGAAAGGATAAATGGCTCCCAAGCTATTTCAATGCTGAGTTGATTGATATTTTGCCTTTTACAACTGGTTTGCAGCAGAGAACTGATCCAGGGAAGCTGCGTGTGCACTTCTTGTGTTACGTGCCCTGTCCTCATCTGCTTAGAGCAGCTTTATTTAACTCCAGTGCTCCTTTATTTAACTGAGTGCTCCTCAGTTCTCTCATATGACACTGCCCTGGCCAGCAGAACTAATCAGAGCTGCTCACATGCTGTGCTGCCCAGGGATCACGCTCTTTAATAAAGACTGTCAGCCATGAGAAGCTTTTTCTTCTGAATTACACAGCAGCAGCTTCATGGTGCCACAGACACTCTCAAGGATAAAATCAGTTTTTGTGTAGTAAAGCACTCTTTGTTGAATTATTTTTGTCTATAAAAGTTTGTGAGGTTTTCTGAGGTTTGTGTTTTAATGAGTCAGGTGGCCTTAATCCACCCTTTTTAATCAGATGTAATAAAGGAGTTCTTATTTTTGATGAGGAGATGAAAAACAAGCTTATGCCTTTTTTGTTTGCTTTTCTGGCCTCTGTAGCATCCATATCCAACAGAGGATGAGAAGAAGCAGATTGCAGCACAAACAAATCTGACACTACTCCAAGTTAACAATTGGTAAGAGCAAAGCCCTTAACTTAATATCTGTCCTTGTCTCCATGTGCTTACAGCTCAGAAATAGTGAGGAGGATAACTTGGACATCTGGAGTTGAACTTAAATATTCTACATATGTTACAAAGCATGTATAGAAATACAAGAGCTATGCACTGGCACACAAGCATGTTATTTTTATAAGATATAATAATACTCATGCCATTTAAATTATATAAGGACTCCAGAAAACCCTGCAGCACTAGGAATTGGGTTCTGTTCCAGTGCTGAGAGAGATGGAAGTACTCTCRTCTCTCTTCTGCAAGTAAGGAAGTTGAGGTCTAAAGGCATTTAGTGGCCTTTAGTGGTGGGTGCAGGTGTTTAAGAAGTTACTGTTAACAGATTCTGTTCTTGGATCAAAGGWTGCTCTCCTGAGCAGTGATGTCTGAATGGAGAGGCAGTTCCTCAGCTCCACCAGTTCGTGGTTCAGCAGGTTTTGTCATGTCTTATCTTTCCTGGAGGTGTAAGATAAGACACCTGCCCTGCAGAAGAGAGGAGGCAAGGTGCTGACACATGTCCTGTTCTCCTTGTGGCATCAGTTCCTAAAATTGCTGCAGCAAAGTCCTGCTGGGATCTGCCTCAGATTTCAAAGATGACACTGGCTGTGAGGCTGTGGAGGGGTCCAGGGGGGAAATAGCCAAGATAGTGACAGAACACTGGTTCCAAAAGTGGAACAGGGTGGCTGTGCCTGTGTGACACGTGGCCATGGAGCTCTGTGCTGGGATCTGACTGCTGTCTTTGCAGAGCATTCTGTTACAACTTAGGAACCTGCCAGCTGCACCTGATTTCCTCCCATTGCAGGTAAACKTGGGACCTAGATGTATCATTTTGTATTTTTTTGAAGATGGTATCTTCAGTCACAACTCGCTGCCATAGCTCACTATGTTGAAATTGATTCTGTTTAAATACTCTCTTGTTCACTAGCAGAAAGGGGAAGGGCAGCAATTAGCATGCTAAAGTAAGCAAGTGAAAATCAGAGAACTAAAAGGAACCAGGACAGATCTGACAAATGTGTTTGCTGTCATCCCCTGGATCAGGAGCCAGCCCTTGGAAAGCCAGGGAGCCTGTAAAATAAGTAATGCAGAAGCTTAAGGGAGTGAATGAAACCAGACCAAACAAAGCAGGTTAGGCAGGGGCTAGACTTTAGGTGAACCCTAATGAGAGGAGTATCAGCTTTCTGAGCTGGGCTGTCAGCAGGTTTTCTGGTGCTTAGTTTTTAATAAGATCCTGAAGGGTACATCTGTTGTGCTGTCTGGAGAATTTTTCCTTCTGAGGTGGGGGAAAAATGCWGTTAGCTGCAAAATGATAGAAGTGCTTTCTTAGCTAGTTTGCCAAAATTGAAGGATGCTGGTGTTCTAGGAGTGGTTCTACACTTTAAAAAAAAAAATTGAAGCCCAGCTGATAGAAGATTTCATATTCCTAATTTTTTTTCCTGATGCATACTTTGTGAATGTGAGAGAGAAACACAGAATTTACAGCCAACTGGTTCTAAGTTCACCTTGCCCTCTATTGTATTTAGGTTTATCAATGCTAGAAGGCGAATTCTTCAGCCAATGCTGGATTCCAGTTGCTCTGAAACTCCAAAAACAAAGAAGAAAACAGCCCAGAACCGACCAGTGCAGAGGTTCTGGCCTGACTCCATTGCCTCAGGAGTTGCTCAGCAGCAATCCAACGAGCTCACGATGTCAGATGGTGAGGAGAGCTGCCTGAACGTGGATCATAAAGTTCATTCCTCTCTGACAGGGAAAGGGAGGGTTTGATGCCTGTGCTGGGACAGAAACTTCTGGATATTGCAGTATAGACATGGTTTGAATCTGGGAAAGCATAACAGAAATGTGTCACTTTTTCCTCTCTTTAACATTTTTCTGTGGTTTAAGCAAGGGTATTGTATTGGAATTCATGTTGAGAAACTTGCTTTTGTTTCAAAAATTATGAAATGACAGAATAAAAGATGTAAAACTGAGATGTACAGCTGARTTCTCTCTGTGTGCACATCAGGAGTGTCCTGTTAGATGAGCAGCACTGGGCTGCAGCTTCATGGCTGCTGCAATTCCACATCTSCCTCATGTGCTTCCAGCTGAACAATGAGGCAGGAAAATACCACAGAACCTCCACACACTTTGACTGAAGTAACTTCCTTGGTGTCAGATCAAACAAAAAGATTTTATTTAAGAAAGATAAATAACTGCTTTAAAGCCAGGATCATCCTTTCTGTCCTGCTGCTTGGTGCTTTATTCTTTCCAGTTTGTAACAAATTTTCCTTCTGCCTCTGTGATGGTGTTTACAGGGGTTTCAGGATGAGGGAAGAGATGAGAATGTTGATTTTATGTTTCAGAAGGCTTGATTTATTATTTTATGATATATATTATATTAAAACTATACTAAAAGAATAGAAGAAAGGATTTCATCAGAAGGCTAGCTAAGAATAGAAAAAGAATGATAACAAAAGCTTGTGACTGAGACAGTCTGGACAGCTGGACTGTGATTGGCCATTAATTGGAAACAGCCACATGAGACCAATCACAGATCCACCTGCTGCATTCCACAGCAGCAGATAATTATTGTTCACATTTTGTTTCTGAAGCTTCTCAGCTTCTCAAAAGAAAAAATCTTAAAGAAAAGATTTTTCATAAAACATGTCTGTGACAAGCCTCTGCTGGATCTGACAACAGCTTTATCCATTGGAGTTACCTTGMATCTGAACCTTTTGAATCTTGAACATTTTGAACCTTGAATCTACCCTTTTTCTGCAAGGAATTAAGCTGGAATACTTTAAATGGCCTTGTGGTGACTTGATTGGAGAATTGCTGTAGTGGGTGTCCATAAGACAGATTTAAGATTCACAACACAAAGTTTARGATTCCTGACCAACGTAATTCCGGCATTCCTGACATTTAAGTATTTGACAGCCTATATATCTTCTATTTTAATGTAGTTCCTTGAGTTTCTGTGGTGGGTAGCTGTTGATTAGCAATAACTGTGCTGTGGTAGCTGTTGATTAGAAAAAAGCTCCGTTACCCATAAGCAGAAGGCCAGAAAGGCGCTGAAGTGCTGTGGTTGTGCTCCTGCAGGTGCTGTCGTGACCATCACAGCCCCAGTGAACATGAATGTGGACAGTCTGCAGTCCTTGTCCTCGGATGGTGCCACCCTGGCTGTGCAGCAGGTGATGATGGCAGGGCAGAGCGAGGACGAGTCCGTGGACAGCGGCGAGGACGACGGCGGCGACCTCTCGACGGCGAACATCAGCGGGCTGGTCTTGGACAACAGCGACTCTCTGCAGTAGGAAGCCAGAGAGCCTGGAGGAAAAAACACTTAGGAAAAAGAATGGACTGACTGACTGACTTTTTATAGTTTGCACAGCAAACATTTTACACAAGTTTTATTTCTAATATGTTTTATATGTAGATATAGAAGGGTGCACTTTTTTGTATTTCATAGTAAGCTTAAAGAGTGTTTTTGCAGGTGCAGCAACTTCTTTCAAATGTGTTTTGGTTTTTTGGGTTTTTTTTTGTTTGTTTGTTTCTTTTCCTTTCCTTATTTCAGAAAATTATATCTAGTAATATAAAGAACCAYGTAAGCACCCCTTTGTTCTCTGAATTGGAAGTGCTGCAGTTTCTGATGAATTATGCAGTTTCAATTAGTGCTGTTATTTAACACAGCTTTTGATGGGCAGGTGATGTAAATTTAAAGCATGTGACACTAGTGTGTGAAACTTGATTATTGAGTTAGATGCATATATTTGAAAGATGCTTCTGCACCTTAAAAACTGCTAGTCTGAGGTGGACAGCAACACACATAAAAAGGAACTGTTGATGTGTGATTCAGTAGAGAATGTATGGCAATTTAAATAAGTTTAGTTTCTCTCATAGTCCGTGAGCCTGTTTATCATTTGCTATAAAAACTCCTATTTTTACCTTGCTGGGGTTATTGGATAAAAAAAAAATATTTTTATAAATTCACTAGAAATTGGGATGACAACTGTATTAAGCAGGAGGAAAAAAAATAATTTCCAGAGGGGAAAAATAAATGTTTAGTATTCCTATTTGGAAGGTCTGAAAATTGACCCAATTTAATAAACAAGCCTACAGTAGCATTCTATGATTCTCAGCTATCCCACAGTGATATACTATATTTGATAATAGCATAAGAAGGGCCCACTGTTTGATGGGATTTTGATATTGTCAAACATTGATTTATATTATGTGTAAACTAATATTCGAATTGCATAACTCTGTATCTAGACTTGTATCTGAAAATATTTGCTAAATGAATATTCAGGTAAGTAAGTTCAAATACCCACGAATTTTCCAATTATTAGAGAAATTTAACAGTTTATAGTTTGTACAACTGAATCTAAAAAAATGAAAAGTTGCCTACTATACAGTCATGAATTCTGCTATTTTATTGCATTTGAAATATTTTCCCCTAATACAAAAAGAAAAATATAACATGGATTTATATAAAATTTCTTCAGATATGAAGTTTACTACCAGAATATACAGCAGGCTTTGTTAGAGTAGAAAATCCTTGTGTGTCATTTAAGAAACGAAGAGCTGGTGATAAAAACAGCTGGGTTTTGGTTTGGTTTTGTTTTGGGATTTTTTTTTTGTTGTGGTAACAGTTCATTTCTTTCATTTTCCCGAAGTTTGAAGTCTGTGATTGTCTATCCATGAACATTTGCTTTTGGAACTTTGTATTTCCCGTTGTTGAGTACAAATAAGAGACTCGAGAGCCTCATGCTATGATCAACACCCTCTTTTGTCCCTGTCCATTTGTCACAGTGTTGGCTCAGATCAAAGCCAGAWTTTCCTTCTGATTTTGACCCAATCTGGGTGTGTTTCTAACGTGACAGGGAGAAAGGTGGTCACCTTTAGAATCTTCAGACACTGTATTCGAACAAAGCCCTTTGGCAGATGCWGATGTTTAATTGTATACTTAATTTCTGCTTCTCAGAGCACTCAGGCACATGCTGAGGTCCCCTTGGTTTCAGGAGGATGAAGGATTGTGCTGCTGGACGTGCTGAAGTGGCTGGAAGCTGCTCATGGCAGATTGTCTTCCAAGGCAAGGCTGAGTTGGTAGGAAGAAAAGCTTCAGGAGGAAATATCAGTGGCATTGCCATACACACATGGAGAATAACAGGAGTTTCCAGTGACTGGCAGTTATTTTTCTTTTAAATGGTTTTTACTCAACTGTGTGTTGAGTAAAAAGTGTTTCTGCTCTGGCTCTCACTGAGCCCTGGCTGAGGATCTTCCTTAGTTCAAGTGTTGTCATGATCTGCTCCACTGGACTGGTGATTTCTAAGAATTTGGTTTTTTCTGACTTCTCTGCTTTGCCTCTAATGTGCTATGTTTGATAAACAGCACAGGAAATGAATAATGGGAGATGAATTAGGAAGCTTTGACATAGCRTGGCTATCTCAAAGGCTGCTGTCAAATCCAGTTTGACCCCAAAACACTTTAAAAGACAAACCATGTACAGATCCTGCTCCTTTGGAAGCATTCAGCCTCCTGCCCCTACAAAAGATAGCTCAGATTACAGGAACTCAGATTCTGTATTTTTRTTTTAAATTGTTTTTAACTCCAAGAGTGCTTCATTACACCCACCATTTCCATTCAATGGCAGGTTATATTTGTTGGTTTGTTTGGGGTTTTTATTGGAAACAACCAGGCCTCAGGGTTTGCAAACTTCTGAAAGTTTATTTTTCAGAAAGAAGCCATTTTCTAGTTAGTTTTTTTTAAATTTTATTTTAAATTATTACTCCCCCCACCTTACATACAGCAGAAGTTTTATTCTTCCAAAACATGACCTTGTCTTCAGCTACTTTATCCATTCCTGGAGACTAAAGTTGACAGGGTTTACTGTGAAAGGGGAATATGGAATAGTTTCACTGTCAGATTAGAAACATTAAAAAAATATAGGGACTTGAATTCCTAAAACTGAAAAGGCTTCACCAGTGTAAAAGTATTGCTTAACATGTGAAACTCAAATATTTTCTTTCAATTCAGTGAGAATTCTGTAGTGGGTGTGAACTGCAGGGAAGTGCTTGCTCTTTTCATGATTTAAAAGAAGAAAAAACAAGTAGAGTACTTTGGGTTTTTTATCTTTTTATTATTTTTGCTGTGTAGRAAAGATTGCTGGTTTCAGCAAAGCATCACCATTCAGGAAAGGTACATGTTTACATTAGTTAAAAAGTCTTTACAGGGGACCTGACTTTGAGTCTGTGCATAATTCCCCCTTCCCCCAGTTAAAGTCATATTCATATGCAATGGAACTAATTTGGTTTTTGAATCAATGTGATTCTTCTGCAAACACGATTATTGAAACTTCTATTTTTTTTTTCACTCTAACCCAAAACAGGGTTCTCAGCCCAATTTTTTCAATATTCCTGGAACAGGCAAGGCAATTTTCTGTTGGTTTTTATTAACTTTGGAAGCATTGCAGTTCAGCAAATCAATTCCAAAACGATCAGGAGAAGTTTCTGAATGACTGTTACAARGAAACAATCACGTCAGAAAATACTCAGAATCAACTCTGGCTCTGCACAAGGTTTTCTCCATCTGGATTTTGTGTCTCAGTGGAGTCCTGCTGACCTCAGGGAAGCTCCACATGGATCCATGTCAGGCTCGTTTGCCTTCTCCTGGTACCTGCTCTCTGTCAGGAATATTTGGAGAGCTCTCCTTGCCTGCACACCTGGCTCTTTTTTCCAGTGGAAACCTGGGAATGGATGAAGRGCTTGGCAGGGCAGGATTTCTTGGTGACCTGGGGTGCAACAAATAAATTTTTTTTTTTTGATGTTCAAGATGCAGCCAGGAGGCAGAGCTGAGTGAGGAATTGCAGCTCCCAGTTCCTGTGCTTCCAAAGTAGCTTTAGGTCCATGGATACTGSAGTGGAATAGGAGCACACAGGGCTCAAACCCCAACTCCTGGCCTGAGCTTGGCTCAGTTGCTCAGAGATTGGTGCCAGTGCCAGCCAGGGCACAGCTCTGATCCCCACGTGGGCCATTCCCTGGGGAGCTGGACTCGTTGTGGGTCCCTTCCACCTCAGATGTTCTGTGAAATAATCCATGGATTTCTTTCTGGAACAATCACAAGTCCACCTTCCTGACTTTAGGAACTTGGCAGCTCAAAGCCTTTCCAAGGGATGATAGTTGCACTTAAACAAAAATCCACAACACCCTGGTGTTTTGAAAAATTGGAACACATGCATTTAATTGTAATTAAAGTTGATTTGACATTTTATTTTCTGAAGCTGAGTCGTCTTGGGAGRAAAAAAAATGAATAAGTATTTGTCTATGCAAGACACAAATGTCAAAAATGTGTGAATTACCCATTTTTAGGTACTGTATTGTTATTGTCTTTCTGACTTCTGTTCCTTTGATTAGTCTCTTCAACCTTTCAGCCTTACATTTGGCTCAGAGTTGAACAGGCAAGATGTAGTTTTGAAATCCTGTTGGAAATGTAACTAACCTTCGTTCCCTCATGAAAATCTCGCATGTTAAACAATTGAGTGAAATGTTTTGGTTTCCTAATAATAAATTCAAACTCTCACCACCTCCTGAAAACAGCAGATCCGTGAACGTGCAGGTGTGACTGTGGTGTGCAAACCACCCAACCAGCAGCTGGATGCACTTTGCTCTTCCCTCTGCTGAGGACAAAAGCAGCTTCATTTTGCCAAACTCAAACTCAGCACGGATTCCTTCCCCCTCCCCTGCCCTTGGCATGCTCAACTCCTTCAAAGACCTTCTGGGCTGTTTAATTTTCAAGTCCTACAGGAACCTGATGGTCCAGTGCAAAGTGCAGTGAAATTGGCACTGATGTGTTTTTTGGTGATTGCCCAAATCAGGTAATTTGTTCATTCCTGTCACCTGGAAATACAAAATCCCGTTCCTTTTCTGTGACTTGGTTCTTTAGGACCTGCTGAGTGATCACAGTTGGTTTTGCCAGAGAAAAGCAAGGTGTGAGAAGGCAGGGAAATGCCTTTCCAACCGTGTAGACACATAAAGACCATAGTTGGTGTTAATAAAATCCAGTGTTTCAGGTGGTGACAGAAGCTGCCCGTGCCCTGCCCAAGGATTGCAGCACTGGGTCTGTACAATTGACAATCTTTAAAATGTGAACCCTGTAACTTCTCTCTTTGGTTGTTAAGGGATTTTGAAGCAACTGATCTATCAAGGGATGAAATTAAAAATGAGAATATGCTTCATGGATGATTTATTTTTACACTGCTGCTCTCTGTGAACAGAAAAAGCACATTTTGGAAGCAAAGCATTTACATTGCTTTAACAGTATTGTTTGGCTGAAAGACAAATACGTTTTCAGGAAATCTTGAGCATAGTTTCAAACTATTTAACCAATTCTTGGCCAGGGAAAGTCCTTGGCCCTTGTATTTGTTTGGGGTTTCTTGTTTATGCAAATGAAGAAAAATGTTTACTAGTTCTTACCAGTGTGGGGATTTTTATTACACTTTTGTAATGCAGGAGCAGCTTGGATRAAAGAAAGAATTAGCAGGTAAACAGACCACAATGTTTGTGACTTTGGGTGGGGTTTTCTTTTTGTTGTTGTTTCRAAATTATTAATTAAAATGGCATGGACATCAAACTTCAAGGAATGGTTCCAAGCATATATGGTAGTGACTTATTTGAAAACCCTTCCTCTCTGCAAATCCCATGTGTTAACTTGTTTAGCCAGATTGTAACACATTTCTAAAATTACCATGTTCTACCAAATCAGAAATCTTCAGGAAATGGGCAGTTCCTTTGTTACAAGATTCTTCTCARCTAAGAATCTCAAACTCCTTTCATATCCAGCAAGTTCTGCTCAGCAGAGATTAAATCAGATGTAGGTACTCTTGGATWTACTTTTGTTCAGTACTGGAGCATTATTTATTCCTGCTGGAGCATTATTTTTTCCTGCTGTCTCTTCCCCAGCATCTGGCATGGTGACACCCACGAGTGCCTCCAGAAGGGAAGAGAGCAGATTTTGGATGATGTTTGTGGTTAGAGGGTTAATCTGTGGATAGATGAGTAGCTTGTGTTCTAGACAAAGGAGTATTTATCATTTCCTTGTCTGGCATTAGAAGGGTGTCTGAGAGTAGTGCCAATAACTCCTGGTGATATAACTGGAAATGATTTTAACTCCACTGCTGCCAGGCAGCAATTTTTTCCTTAATCTGCAATGAATAAACAACCTAACAAACAAAAAAATCCCCCAGCTGTAACATTCAAAGGGGAATGGCTTCAGACTGAGAGGGAGTAGGCTTAGATTAGATCCTAGAAAAGATTCTTCCCTGTGAGGGTGGGCAGGCCCTGGCCCAGGGTGCCCAGAGCAGCTGTGGCTGCCCCTGGATCCCTGGCAGTGCCCAGGGCCAGGCTGGATGGRGCTCTGAGCAGCCTGGGACAGTGAAAAGCGTCCCTGCCCATGGCAGGGAAGTTGGAACTGGATGAGCTTTAAGATCCATTCCAACCCTAACCATTCTGTGAATATATGATTATGTCAACTAAATTAGGTTCCCTATTGAGTATTTTTAGTTGGGTGGTTTCAAATTCCCCTGGGAGATAAATCCCCTCTTCAAGAAGCCATTACAGAAATCGGAGGTAAATAGTGGTAAATAATTGGTGAGCTGGTTTGCTTTTGTGGAGCATCAGTTTACAAACTCCTTTAGTCTGCAGCTTAGGGCTGTTCCTAAATACCTCTGTTCATAAAAACCAGAGCAACATCCTCAAAATAAGGGAAAATAAACTACACRCACAGTGTGAAATGAGGATTCTGCAAAAACAACCCAACAACATGGCTGGGACATATTAGATATTTATTTATCCATGTATAAATTCACAAAAGTTCAGATTGTGTGAGGTATGTAATATTGTATCTGTTGCATATTTAAAACACAGAATTAAAAATGCCCATTTTGGTACCCTCCYAAAATCTGAAAGCAATGTGACCTGTGCAGGTGAAGTTTGGTTTGTCTTCCTGATGCAACTGAGCTGTGATCCAGGGCTWGTGAAGTAATCAGGGAACATCTGTGGGTATTTCCCTTCTCTGTTGGACTTTGGGGTCACCACTGGCACAAAGCAGGAGCTGAGGCCCTTGGACCTACTCCTGAAAATTATTCCTTGCACATTTTTCATTAACTTGATCCGGAATCCTAAATACGAACTTATGCATACACTGAATGTGACTGTGGTAATAAAAATTAATTTAGATCCATTTTTGCCAAGATCCAAGAATTTTTCAAGTTAGATTTTTAGAAGTCTTGAAGAAATATGCAGACCATACCGGGCAGGGATTGTCCCTCTGTGCTGGGCCTGCTGAGGCCACAGCTCGAGGGCTGGGTCCAGTTTTGGGTCCCTCAGGGCAGGAGAGCCCTGGAGGGGCTGGAGCGTGTCCAGGGCAGGGAACGGAGCTGGGAAGGGGCTGAGGGAGCTGGGAAGGGGCTGAGGCTGGAGCAGAGGAGGCTCAGGGGCCCTTGTGGCTCTGCACAAGTCCCTGCCAGGAGGGCACAGCCGGGGGGRTCGGGCTCTGCTCCCAGGGCACAGGGACAGGAGCAGAGGGAACGGCCTCAGGCTGGGCCAGGGCAGGCTCAGCTGGGCCAGCAGCAGCAATTTATTCAATTAAAAGGTTGTTAAAACGTTGGCAGGGGCTGCCCAGGGAGGTTTGGAGTCCCCGTCCCTGGAGGTGCCCAAGGAAAGCCTGGAGGTGGCACCCAGAGCTCTGGGCTGGGGACAAGGTGGGGACCARGCACAGCTTGGATTTGGTCTCAGAGGATTTTTCCAACTTTCTGTGATTAAGTAACCAGTGCTTGACTTTTCATCTTGGGGGTTGTGTGTGTCCCTCCTCCTGCAACTTCTCACGATGAGCTACAAACGATGGACACTTCCCTTAATTTCTTACCATTCACCAAATTCCTGCACAGCTCAGTTCATGGCCCTGTTTGGTCTGTAAGGTTTAGACTCCTTGCTCTCAGCAGAGACTGGCACACAGAAAAGACAAGGGGACTTACTGATACATGCAATTACAATAATTACAAATTCAATTACTGTGCAGGTTCTGATTTTTCTAAGATACTTAGAATATATATGGTTCCATGGGCAGGATCYCAATTAAGGCCAGGAAGGAGATAGAATATTTCTGTTGCTTTTTTTTTTTTTAATACACAAAAGGACTATTTTGCACAGCTGACTCTGATTAAGTYTCTTAACTCAGTACTGTTGCTGGATCCAGACCTGAAATATCTTGAAAATTTTATGCATCATCATCAAATGAAATTCAAAATGGCAAAATTCCAAAGGTTTTGAGGAACTGGGTTGGCATTTGTTGGGTAATGCCTGTGCTGCTCTCCCAGCTCTCCAGATGCTGGAAACAATGTTCCTGACTCACTTGTACACACAGGGACACTTTCAGCAGCTCCAGAAACAGTAATTTTCCTCTAAGATCCTCCATTCTGCTTTCAAACAACTGGGTTTGCATTCTTATCCTGTTTTTTTTTCTTTTGCTTCCCCCTTCCTTTCTTTGGAAACTGGCAACAATTAATCTTTGATTACATACCCTGGACTTTTTTTGTGTCTCTTGAACTTCTGAACTGTGAMTAGCCATGAATAATGACTCTGCAAATCACTCCAGGATTCAAAGCCAGCTGCTGGAAAAAGCCCGACAGCCTTGGAGAGCTGAGCTGTGGGTGCTGCTAYGGATGCAGTATCAGAATGACTTTTAAAAAGCTGGTTTTAGTGGAGATGCACAGTGCTGAAGCTAAATCATAGAACAGAATCCATCAAGTTGAAAAGTTCTCCAAGATCACAGAGCCCAACCTTTTACCAATCCCCACTCTGTCCCCAGCCCARAGCACTCCTATTAAATCATAAAAACCCAAATACACTTGTGTGTGTGTGCCTCCCATCCTTGTGCAATTTGCTGTTAATAAATGCACTGCACCTTTGSTGTGTCAGGGCAGCTTAAAAATTCCTATAATGAACACATTCAAAAGTGTCAAATGTTACCTCTTTCCCTTGCCCCAAATTTCAAAGACAAACTATTTCTAGGGGAGTGTGCTCAGTCCATAACCAACAGTGAGTGACTGTGTTCTAATTTAATCAGGGGCTCCTCTAGGAAACCTCTGTTCTCATCCTGACCAGAAATCACCTGCCATGGACGATTTCTGATCACTTAAGAGCATAATAACTAAGGAAAACCCAAATGGCAAGCAGCCATCCCCCACACTGGGCTCTGCACATGTAGTCTGGGTGCTAAAGCTGTTTGGTGAACCACACCTGAGGAATTCACGTCTGGCAGGCTGCTGGAAAAGGCAGAAGGACTTGGGCAAAGACTTCAACTGAGCTGTGCCCAAAGGAAGCCTCCTGATGGGCTTTCATTCATGAATATTTTAATGTTTTACAGCCTCACGAGACAGGACCTGAAAGGGCTGGCAAAAGGACTGAGGGCTGAAGCATGGGTCTATTTAAATCAATCATTTTGTGATTAACACAATGAAGAAAGTCCCTGTCCCTTCCACAACTAACTAAACATCACCAATGATCCTTTACAAAAAAAAAAAAAAAACAAACCAAAAGCTGATTGCTCCATCAGCAAAATGAGCTCTTTTTAGAAGCTGCAAATTTCAGCTTTGCTTTCAGCTCTCAGGCTCATTTAGGGATGCACAGGAGTTTGTGTGTTGCTTTGCTCTCCAGAAACATTTACAGTCCTTCCCTGCCAACACGTGCCTGGCTGGGATGCAAAGTGACAGCGACCATGGGAAGGCGTAGCCACAAAGCTGCCCACCCTGGGGAAAATCTCATCTGGAAAAATACAAACAACACCAGCAATACTGTGTCCAAATCRCAGGCAAGCACATGGGGGATTAATAGTGGAGAATCCAGGACAGCACCCACTCAAACAAAGCATGCCAAACCCCAGGACATTCAGTTTAAGTGAATAAATTCTGACAACTGACCACCGTGAGTTTTTTTTTTCCCCTGTGCTGTTCATGGTAAAAGTAAAATAAAGCAGCTTTAATGTGATGAAATGCAGACAGATCCTGGGGACAGAAGGCATTTCACATCAGAGCTGGGGGCAGAGCAAAGAAACTCTGCACCACCTCCAAGGAGCAGCTTGCAAAGGAGCCAACAGGGACCTTTTTGCAGGGATGTTTGGCCAATAGCTCTCTCATTGTCCCCGTGCTGACACCGGGCACGGCAGACAATCCCAATATTATGCAGGGGCTGCCCATCTGTCGGTCGCTCCCCCTGCTCCGAGGTTATCAGTCACACAAAGCAGGGAGACAGATAAGATGTGTGACAAAGGATAAGCAAGCCCAGCAGCCCACCAGCCTCCCCAGGCCGTGAGGAGCCTTTCCAAACCCCTCCTGACTCCCTCTGGATAATCCCTGGGCTTGCAAACCCCATCACTGCCCTTGCAAACTCGTCCTGATCTCCTTCAATTCTTGGCAGACACAAAAGGGAGCCAACCCCATGGGTTCAGACACCCTCACCTCACAAGGGCACACAGGATGTGTAATTTGTAAATACCTGGACAATTTGTAAATTTGTAAATACCTGGACAGCAGGTAATCAGAAACCTGCCATGGGAAGAATTTCTTGTGCTGCTGGTGGACACCATGGGATGTCTGGTGTCTGTCTGGAAGGTGAACAATGAGCTTTAACCTCACTAAAAATGAAGATCTTTACACAGAATGGGGAAGAGAGGAGGGTGAAGTGTTGTCAGCTCAAACCCCCTTCCCTGCAACAGAAGCATGGAGCAGCWGTGCTGTGGGCAAAKGCTGAGAGAATTGGCATTGCTCAGCCCAGAGSAGAGAAGGCTTTGGGGTGACCTCCTTGTGGCCTTCCAGTGCCTGAAGGGGCCTAMAAARAACAGGGAGAGAGAGAGAAYTCCCAAGGGTYTGGTGTGACAGGACAAGGGGGAATGGCTTCAAGMTGAAAGAAGGGAAATTTAAATCAGATTTATGGAAAAAATTCTTCCCTGTGAAGGTGGTGAGGYCCTGGACAGGGTGCCCAGAGCAGCTGTGGCTGCTCCACCCCTGGCAGYGCCCAAGGCCAGGCTGGATGGGGCTCTGAGCARCCTGGGACAGTGAAAGGTGTCCCTGCCCGTGGCAGAGGTGGAGCTGGATGATGCTTTAGGTCCCTTCCCCAGTGGATGGAGACCCCTGCTGCATCCCAAAACCCAAACTCACCTGCTTCCTCCAACCTCTTCCTCACCCTCCACCCGAAACCCACTTGCTCACTGGGGCTTTTTTGCGTGATTTTTTTGGTGGTTTTTTTTGTTGTTTCAATTTTTTGGTTTTGTTTGGTTTTTTGCAGTGAAACAGCATCAAACGGAGCAGAAGAGAAGAAAATTTAAATAATCCAAGAGACCCACTYAATGTATCCAGCTGTACCAGCAGCCAAGGTGGTTGGAGAGAGCTTTGTGTGGCCCAAGTAGCACCAGCTAATACAAGAGGAAAATAYGTGTGTCTTTATCAGTAAAGTCTTCGGAAGTTAACTGGTAACAATTATTTTATTCAATCCTTAAACAATTYACAATTATTTTATTTTATTCAGTCCTTAAACAATAAAACAATTCTTTTATTCAACCCTTAAACAATTCACATGTGTTAATAACAGCCTGATGAAGCTGTGGGGTTTATATGCAGATATATTTAAATGTGTGTGTGTATTTATATATGTCAAAGCAYTCAGAAGATGCAGTATTCTGTATCCTGTGTCTGTATCCAGAGGACACAGCCACTGAGACACATTTTGGGGCACTCCTGCTGAACTGGGACTGACAGTGGGGTCAGCCCTGGGTAGGATCAAGGGGGGTGTGAAGGACAGAGCCTTGAGTGCCACCATCCCCCAAGGGTGGAGACAGGAGAGGGGTTTATCTCCTAAGAACACCGAGCTGTGCTCACCCACCAACTCCTCCCACCTCATGCAAAGCTTGGAGAGAAGGTGTCAGCCAGCCCTCTGATCTTGGTCCCACCACTGGGCAGAATCAAAGGAACAAGAGGCCTGGCACCTGGGAGGAAGTTCATCCAGTTTAATAGAAACAGCCTGTATAAACATAAACACATACAAAAGCAGAAGCACCTTCCAAATAAACAAACAGCTGTGTYTGCCCCAGTTACATGCTAGCAGCAGCCAGTTTGTACCTGTGGAACAAACCTCACAAGCTCAGCCCCTGCAGACACCCTGCCCTGGCCTGTGAATGACAGAGAATGTGGCATCTCCCCTGTCCATGGGGGAGCGACCCCCAAATCCCCAGGGACCCTTTGAAGCTGTTCAAAGGGTCCAAAAAGGATACAGAGGAATTCTTTTACTTTATTGGAATAAAGGGAGAGGCCATGGGGCATTCCCCTGGGATCTCTCAAATTTTTGGAGGATGCAGCCTCCTTTTTATCCCAATTTCCTGGCTGYWTTTCCCTTCTCTCTTTCCCCATTTCTGAGGTACTGGAGAGGTACAGACTGCCCAGAATGCCTGAGACCAGAGATTTCCCTCTAATGTRTATTTCCCTCTATAACCCTCCCTTCTAGCTTTTCATTCTTATGGAACTTAGGCTTTTCTTCCCATTGTTTCTTTCACCTTTCAACCCCCAATTTCCTTTACCAGCAACCCTWAAGTTTATTCRTAAAAGCAAAATATGTTTTTTCCATTAATCAATCAGTGGAATCCCATTGATCAATCAGTGGAATCCCATTCACCAGTCAGCGGAACCCTCCCCATTGTTTATTTCATCTCTCAGCGCCAG
The DNA here is from genome assembly GCA_014549065.1 of Cardinalis cardinalis. NCBI lineage: Eukaryota > Metazoa > Chordata > Aves > Passeriformes > Cardinalidae > Cardinalis > Cardinalis cardinalis. The sequence continues at coordinate 83,244 of JACDOX010000538.1, forward strand.
TTTTATGTACCAACAGACCCACAGCTTGTAAAGACAAAATCTGTCATTCCTCTCAAAGCCTTTCAGCGAGGATGCCCCAAAGCCCAGGAAGGTTTTGTGTAGCCATGATATTTTCTGAAAAATCCTTTCCTTAGGATTTTTCCTCCTGGGAAGCTGAGAGGCCTCAGGAACAAAACGTAAACAATGGTTATCTGCTGCTGTGGAATGCAGGTGCATCTGTGATTGGTCTCATGTGGTTGTTTCTAATTAATGGCCAATCACAGCCCAACTGGCTCAGCCTATTTGGTCAGTCACAAACCTTTGTTATTCTTTCTTATTCTATTCTTAGCTTAGCTAGCCTTCTGATGAAATCCTTTCTTCTATTCTTTTAGTATAGTTTTAATATAATATATATCAAATAATAAATCAAGCCTTCTGAAACATGGAGTCAGATCCTCGTCTCTGCCCTCATCCTCGGGCCCCTGCGAACACGGTCACAGGTTTTGCAGCCGGAGGGAGCCGGGGCAAGGGGACCCTCACTCCTCGGGCTCCGCACACTCCAGCTCCCCGCCCAGGGCCGGGCACCGGCACTCCCGGGAGCCGCTGCGCACGGAGGCCCCGGCGGGCACCGCCATCCCCTCGGGGTCGTAGCACACGCACCGGGGGCAGCCATCGGCCACCGGGCTGCCCAGGGCGCGGCAGGCGGGCTCGGGCCGCGGGCACAGCGGGCTGCAGGCGATGTCCCCGCCGTCCCCGCAGCGGCACAGCCGCCGGGCGAAGTCGATGTAGAAGGAGCGGCCGGCGGGGACGCGGCCCCCGGGGAAGCCGTGGAGCTCGCAGTCGCCGTGCAGGTGGGGCGGGCAGGCGCAGGACAGCGGGCACGGGGCACAGCAGGCCGCGGCGGCGCCGGGCGKGGGCGTCGCCTCCGGGTCGCCCTCAGGGCACGGCGGGCAGGCGGCGGGGTCGCAGGCGGGCCTGGGGGATGCGCTGCGGAGCAGGAGGGAGGCCAGGCACAGGAGGAGCGCGGCGGGGAGAGGCATGGTCCTGCGGGAAAAGGGGAAATGGCAGCGGGTGTCACACAGAGGGAGTGTCACACTGAAGGGAGTGTCACACTGAAGGGAGTGTCACACTGAAGGGAGTGTCACACTGAAGGGAGTGTCACACTGAAGGTCCCGGGCTCCTCCACAGGTTAAAGCCACGGGGATCAGCCCCATCTCCTGGAGGAGCCCACGGCTGCAAGCTGGGTCACCAACAGGTGCCTGTGGAGATTCTCAGTTCAGTCAAAGAAAGAACTGAGAGAATTTCTCCCAGGCCGAGCCAGGGAATCTTGGAGGGAAGAATTAAAACAATTATCATCTCTCTCTCTGTAGCTGTTGTTGATAGTTATGCCCAGTGTGCTATTCACAGTCACCGGTGGTGTGAGATGTTCCTACTCTGAGAGCAATCCAGGATCACTTTGGCAAGTCACATTATTAAAAACCCTTTCCTTTCATTAAGGTGAGCCCTCGGATCCACCTGAACGCTGGAATCTTTCTCTCCCCTGAGTTAACAGTCAGGTACCAGGGGGTTTGCTCTAAATCAGGTACACGGGGGGTTTGCTCTAAACCAGAATCCCTCGTCCCCAAAGCCCACCCTGGCCCTGCCCCAGTGCCCTCCATGCCCGGGGTTCACTCAGGTGGGCACTGCTGGGCACAGCCCACACTGCAGCCCTCACTGAGCCTTGCCATGGCTGCCCCATGGCAAATGGGACTCGTTCACCCTCGTGTGGGTGCTAATAATTGACATTTCAATGAGTAATTAGCTGTTCCTGGAAGGCATGCAGGGCTCGCAGCAGCACTGTCTGCTTTGGTGCTTTGTCCTGTGGCGGCTCCAGGCTCCAGGTCTGGGTGTCAGCTCCAGCCTGTCCTGCTGTGCCCCTCACTGCCTGCCTTTTCCAGCCACCTCTCTCCTTCAAAGGAAGCCAAGGGGTCAMTCCATCTCTATTTCAACTGCAAAAACCTTTTTTCCTTAAGGAAGATGTTTCCAATGATGGGCATTCCTGTGGGACTCACCTCTTTGTTTTCTCCATTTCTTTGGCCAGCCTGTTTTCAGAGGGTCAGTCCTGGCATGAAGTTCCCTCCCTGTGCCTGCTCCCTCCTCCTCTCACACCTTGGATGCACAGCACCTGGCAGCCCAGKATGAATCCTCTTCCTGTTTAAAGGCTGAGGACTCTTTTTTTCTTAATTTATTTTCAGTTTTTCAAGACCCAGTGTTTCCTTTAAGTGCATTTTTGGATCTCTTCCCTCTGTCTGAGTGCCCTTATGTCCTGGTGTATTAAATACACCTTCCTCCTTCCTGCACTGGGTCCTTCCAGCGCTGGTCTCTTCTCCCATTGCCACCTTTGATTACATTTCTATCATCACCCTTTGATAACCCCAATTTCCTACTCTTRCAGGCATGCAACTTCTTGCAGTTATTTCTCAACATCTCCTTAAACAAAAAACATTTGCAAGTTGCATAACCATAAAAAAAAACCCTTGAAAGCACAGACTCTGTCCGTTATCAAATTGAAAACAAAAAAAGAAAGACTTTGAAGCTTTTCTGGTTTTAAAGCAAGATTTTGCTATTTAAGTTGTTTAGACCTGCTTTGTCTTTGCTGGAGTTGTTCTGGCCCTTCCTTTCATTCACACATTTTAATCTGGTGGTTATTTGACTGCCATTCCCTGAGGACTGGCACAGAACCCAGCTGTTGCAGACATCTTTTATGGAAAATCCTTTCCTTAGGATTTTTCCTCCTGAGAAGCTGAGAGGCCTCAGGAACAAAATGCAAACAATGATTATCTGCTGCTGTGGAATGCAACAGGTGCATCTGGGATTGGTCTAATGTGGTTGTTTCTCATTAATGGCCAATCACAGTCAGCTGGCTCAGACAGAGAGCCCCAAGCCACAAACCTTTGTTATTCATTCCTTATTATTCTATTCTTAGCCAGCCTTCTGATGAAATCCTTTCTTCTATTCTTTTTGTATAGTTTTAATGGAACATATATCATAAAATAATAAATCAGCCTTCTGAAACATGGAGTCAGATCATTGTCTCTTCCCTCATCCTCGGACCCCTGTGAACACGGTCACACCCAGCYATGCTCCCCATGGAAAAGCTGCTGYTGGACAGGAATTTCCTTCCCCAAGAGCTCCCTCCTGGCTGCCCCGCACCGACGGAGCAGGACACCCCTTCCAACCATCACCAAGTCCTGTGAGCAGGTTTCTCACACCCCAGCCTCACCAATCCCATCCRTTGCCAAAACATCCCACCGCACCCAGCAGTGAAACTGGGCACCTCCACYGGAGCCAGTTCCCAGCAGAGCCACTCCATGGGAGCAGCATCACCGGGCTCCCGCTGTTCCCCGGGGAAATGTCCATCCTCCCCTCCCTTCTGGGGGATGCAGGCTGGCCCTGCCCCGTTCCCCGYGGCTCCCGGGTTACCTGCAGGGCGGGACGGGCGCTGGGAAGTGCTGAGATCCCTTGGGATGCAACCCCGCTCCTGCCCGCACCTCTATTTATTTGTCTGCACGAAAAGGGAGGCGGGGAAGCCTCCAAGGTGCTGGGCAGGGCCAGCGAGATGCTTATCTTGCTYCTGGTGTTGGTTCTGTCTGAGCTCAGGCCAATCCCGGCTCTGTCSTGGCTCCCCACGCCCCTCTGGGCAAACCTCGCCGGGGTTTGTGAAGCACCCTCAGCCCCCTGTGCTCACAGACTGCCGGGGACAGGGACAGCAAAACGAGTTCAAAGCTCTGGGAAGGCAGAAATTCCCTCCCTGTGCCTGAAACGCAGCCAGCTCTGGGGTGATGCACCCCAAAATGCAGGAGCCAGGGGTGGGCACTGACCTTCTCGGGGCACACACCTCCCCAGGACAGGGCAGCTCTGCAGCCTTTAAAGCCCTTGGGGTTTGTTTTCCTCTGGATTGAGCTGCAGGGAGCCAAGGCTGTGGATCTCAGCAGAGAAGGGATGCACAAATTTCATGTGCCCTGACCAGCACGGGCAGCCCGAGCTTCTTCCCCCGGGGCCATTTGATCCCTGCTGTGGAAATGTCCTGGTGTGCTCATGAACTCATTGGAAATGTGTCCCCAGCCCTGCAGAACAGAGGGGGCAGAGCAGAGGCATCTTGGGGCAGATGGGGCTGGAAAGCAGTGAGGGTTTTGGGGGCACACAGGGCTCACCCTTTGGAGCMCACGAAACAACAYSACAGGCACACACTGCTGCTCTYRAGAGTGTTGGGTGTCACAGACATCTTTTATGAAAAATCCTTTCCTTAGGATTTTTCCTCCTGAGAAGCTGAGAGGCCTCAGGAACAAAATGTAAACAATGATTATCTGCTGCTGTGGAATGCAACAGGTGCATCTGTGATTGGTCTCATGTGGTTGTTTCTCATTAATGGCCAGTCACAGCCCAGCTGGCTCAGACAGAGAGTTCGAGCCACAAACCTTTGTTATCATTCTTTCCTATTCTATTCATTAGCTAGCCTTCTGATGGAATTCTTTCTTCTATTCTTTTAGTATAGTTTTAATATAATATATATCATAAAATAATAAATCAAGCCTTCTGAAAGATGGAGTCAAATCCTCATCTCTTCCCTCATCCTCGGACCCCTGTGAAYGCYRTCACAGTTGGGAAGGATGAAAGTTTGACAAGAAAGTCTCACAGATATGTGTGCTTAGCAGAAAGATTCTTGAATGTAGAGTCTGATGAAGGAATAGAGATGGAAACAAGTTTTGATATAGAGGAAAAGAATTGCTGAGCCAGTCTCACTGGATAACCAAGGAGGCAAAGGGTGTGTTGGTTAGAAGGGGTTTTTATGGCTTAGAGCAAAAGATAACCCCACCTCAAACAGAAGATGCTTTTACCAAGCAGAAAGATAGCACAGGCAAACAAGTCAGCAAAGTTGCAAGTAGAAAAAAAGGTCTCAGAATTTTCCACTGCAAGAAAACTGAAAAACAACTTCTAGCTTAAACTGTAATGTGCTAACTTTTAGTGATTGGAGAACAGTAACATGAATATGGTAATTGCAGTAGTTATGATAGGCTATAGATAAAAGTTGAGGTATAGGTTGGTTCTACTGTATTGAGATGCTCAGCAAAGAAAAGTCTATAATGCAWTGTAACCAAAACCAAAGGGTCTCCAGGGCTGCCTGCAGCTGGAGCTGACAGCTGTGGGCACAGCTCTGTCACCCACCACCCTGGGCTGCTGTGACACCTTGGATGGAATAAACTGCATTTTGGAGAGCCCCTGGAGTCCTGCATCCCTCATTATGGCTCTTATACAAGATGAAAAAAGGGAAGTTTATTTTCTGACTCCAAYATTTATAGGTTTCCAAAAGGGACAGTGGATTGGAGGGTGACAGTGCCAGCTCTCCAATGACACYGGACAAACCAACAGTCCATCAAATTTCTTCCATAAAAGAATGCAAAACAATAGGTTATTTAGAGAAAGTTCGTTACAAGAATGTAAACATCAGAAGGCTTAGAAAATCTTAGAAAATCTTAAAAAAATCAAGGTGACAGAGCAGGAGGTGCTGGGAGAAGAGCAGGGGTGGACCTGCAGGTTGAGGGAGCACTGGAGCTGGAYTCTGTGCTCAGGACAGTGGTCTGGGATGCTGCCTGGCCTTCATCCACCTCCTGCTCCCCTCTCATGGCTCCTGAAGCCTGGAATCCTCCATCCCTCTGCTCCAGAGCCCCCACAGAGCTCCAGAGCACCGAGCTGTGCCAAGCTGGGCAGCTGCCTCTCCCTGGAGACACAAAATACTGACAGGGACTCAATGCCAGGGGAAGGAAAAGGAACTCCAAGGCCTGTTTATCCAGAGGGGTCCTCACTGCCAGGGGACAGGCCCAGGGATGTGTGGAGAAGGGACAGAGGRTGGTGGGAGGGACACTTGGACACGCTGCTCCTGCCTCTGATGCTGTGTGGGAATGGTGGGATGGTTCTGCATGGTCCTGCAGGGATTTCTRCAGACAACTCAAATGAAAACTCCTCCCTTGCCTCCTGAGGCCTTCTCCATGYCAGAGACACGGTGGGCAGGATGGCACAGCCCTGTGGGACATCCCCAGGGTCACAGCTGGCAAACATCAGGAGACACAGCACCAGCATCCCTGGGCAGGGCAGTGCCGCTGTCGGATGTGCCTGCAAAGAGCAGCCCCAGGGACAGGGGAAGGGGGCCCAGGAGGGCCTTGGTGAGCCCAGGTGGAGCAATCCTGGGATATCTGGAGCTCACACCCACCTTTATTAGCTCCCACACTCATAGTTAACGTACAGGAGTTGTAAATATTCGAGGTGGATACTCAGCGGTTACTCCACCTTTGCTGGAGTGCAGCTGCCTGTCCTGGAGCCTGTCTGCAGCTCASTGCCCTGCAGCCCTGCAGCTGCTGGAAGCCCTGGGCTTTGGGYTAATCCATAACAGCCAGCCTGGTCCAGGTTCAGACTCAGTTCTGGGCTTCTTGGAGTTATGGGGCACTTTCAGATTTACTCCTGTGAGTTTGGGATACGTGCATGGACTAACAGGCTTCACTTTGCCACAGAATTGCTAAAATAAATWTGGTACAATGAGGGTTGAGCTAATCAGTTTGTTTTTCTGGACAAAWATGGTTATTGCTCAAGCAAAACCTCTCAGAAAATCTGATAATAGCCCGTGTCACTCAGGAAACAGGGGACAGCAGAGACACTTTACCTAAATGTAAATACTTCAGCATTCTATAACTTGATAAAAGTCTCCTACAAACTAGATTATATTGAGAATATGGAGTAGCCACTTAGCTGAAATTGAAATTGGTTGTTGCCATCTTGGTGCAGCTCCAGAAATTCATAGAAAGATGTAAACCTCTCTGGGTCTTTTGAGAGCAATTCCCCCACACTGGGTTTCCGTGGCACCTCAGTTTGCTCCCACAGCTCACTTTTGACATTTGCTTTCATKTAAGTTTTTTGGTAGCCACGGCAAATGGCTCTGCTGACGTTCATTGTCAGTCCCCAGAACACAATGGCCTGACAGCAGAATCAGGACCAGACCTTGCCCTCCCCTCCAGCCCTTGATAAGGAGCTCTGAGGATGCATATTCAGGGATGGAGCCATGGCCCCTCTCACTGTTGTGTGACTTTGTTTTTGAGTCTCTGCTTCTTGTTTGGCTTCCCTTCACTGTCCCCTCCCCATGCAGGAGGCACCCAGTGCCAYCAACTCCCCCAGAGGGGAGGAAGGTGCATCCCAAAGCCCCCACAGGGGTGACCATCACCACCAGCCCAGCCCCTCATCCCCTCTGCTCATCACAGCCCTCAGCTTTTCCTTCCCACCCCTCCTGCTGACACCTCTCACCTCCTGTGCTCTGTGTCTCTCCCTCCCTGTTGGAATCCTGGCTGCTGAGAATTTTGGGCTTTCTGTGTTGCCAGGCACTGACCCCCAAGAGAACACTGCATTGGATCTGAGGCCTGGAGAAGCTTCCAAAATTGAATTATAGTACTGGGATTATGGGTGTGTAGTTTGAATAGAAGTGTGTGATATCACAGGGTGGAAAACTCAGAGTTTAAGGGTTTAGAATGTAGTAATAGAGATRAAGCAAGATGGAGGTTTTAGGGGAGAGGCTGGTTCTTCTTCTTCACCTCCTTCTCCATGGGTTTGGGTGGTTTTGTGTCATTGGATGAAAAAGTCCCCATTGTGGGCACAGGTGGTTGGTTATTGGGTTAAAAGTAAAAAAAAAATTTAGGTGTCATTTCTTAATTGGACAATTTATCCTTAAAAGGCCTTGTAGAGAGAGAGAGATGGGGCTCCATTTTTAGTTTGTTAAAGTSCTGTAGAACTCATGGTTTGTGAGACTGTAACAGAGATAAGAACTAACAAACATCTGAGTCAGAACAAGAAATACCATCTCACGCATTTATTCCCAAGCCTGGCAAACAGAAGTTGAGACTCCACACTCTCCTGCTGCCTTCTTGGAGGCAAACACCCCCAGGGCTGAGGGGGAATGGCTCCTGGGGGTGCCTGCAGCCTGCCTGGGGGGCAGAGAGGGGCAGGGGGTGCAGCAGTGCCCTGACTTGCCCCCAGCCCTGCTGCTCTGTGGCAGGAATGGGCTCTGGCCCCGAGGAGAACCCTCAGCAGCTGCACCAGGGGCACTGCACAGGTACCTGCAGCTGCCAAACTCACCAAAGCTCCTCCTGCTAAACTCCGGGCAGGAGCAACCATCCCCTTCCCATGCTGACCTTCCCACATTCCCTGCTCAGCCCTGGGAAGCTCCATGGCTGTTAAACAMAATTTCCTCAGTTATCTCCTCTTTAGTGGTACTGTGGGTGGCRTTTGGCAGACAAATGTAACACATCACAATTTTCTCCTGGGCATTTTGAGAAACTTTTGGCTGCACTGGGCCAGAGGCTGCCTTGCCCAGGGGGTTTGGGCTCAGGGGGACACCTGGACCTGCTGGAGGAGGGCAGGCAGCCGAGCTGCTCTGCTACTTCTTGTCATTGCTGCTGACAAAGGTGAGGAGATCCATGGCTGTGAGCACACCGAGCACCGTCTGCTTCGTGGAGGAGCTGCCGCTCCCACTGACTRGAAACACAGAAAATTGCAGCTTAGTGGCAGAAAAAAATGAAAAAGAACACCACCACCACCCCCACCCTCACCACCTTCCAGCTGTGCAGAGGCTGCTGTTCTTTTATTAAAAGAAAACCCTAACAGGGACAGCATCTGCCTGAGCTCTGCCTCCACAGAAATGATGATGGAGCCTCAGTCAGGTCACTGTGATCACTCCAGAGAGGTTTTTGCTGCAAATAGCCCACCTTTCCCAGAGCAGGAAACTTAATTTCCCAATTGGTTTTAGCCAACCTCTGTTCCAGTCCTGCTCCTATCACCACAGAATTTTTCAGAGCAAACTAATGAGAGTCTCTAAAAGCAGCAGACAGGCACTTTTCTGCTCTGTTCTCATAACTTCCTACACCACCATTAATGAAACAGCACTTCAATAATTGTTTTAACTGTCTGATAAATGTTTTCTTAAATAAAAATAAAACTAGCCACCAGAACCCAAACACAAGATAAAATGCAAGCTCCAAAGGTGTGGGAAGAAAGTAATAAATAAGGAGGTAACTGTGACAGCATAAAAACAGCAGCTCTGGAAAAGCAAGTGGGTGTTGTTTGAAAATCAGAGCAAGAGCTGCTGCAGACAGCTGGCTGATATTTTTTGATGGGTGCCATTTAATTTGCTGATACCATTTAATTTCTATCAAAACGTGATACAGAAGAGATAGTCCTTATTTTATGACAACACAGCTGAGAAAGGAAACTCTGCCTGGCCTTAGTTTTGGTGACTGAATTTGAAACGTGCATCAAAGGCAGTTTTGAGTGAGAGATTTTTGTTTGCAACCTGTTGTGGGAACATGGATGGGCTTGCAAAGCTTCAGAGCTGATGGGGCTCTGGGGGAACAGGCCCTGGAGAGGGAAGGTTTGGGATGTTTGGGTTTTGGAGGCCCCAAGTTGAGCAGGCAGCCCCCCACTGCTCACCTGAGGGATGCTTTGCATGCTCAGTGTGCAATCCCATCAAATCAGCATAATTACACCCTTCAGCCCTAATTCACAAGACCTAAACTTGGCTCTTCTGGCTGCTTTTTGTATTGCTCATTTTCCCAGCCAAGGTCAAATCTGTGCTCCTTTTGTGGTGTAATTGCACTGGGAAGGTGTGCCAGGTCAGGTGTGCTGAGCAGCACCTGCCACCACACCTTTTTTTTGGCTCAGAGGAGGCACAAGGGGTGATCCCTGCTGCCACTGATGTGTCAGCAATCCTGATGCTGCTGCAGGTGACTCTGCTGGGTTGGCTTGCACACAGGGGGAAGGTGGCTGTGCAGAGGATTGAGAATAAAACCAATAAAACCTGCTGTAATGGTGCTGCCAGACTGGCACAGCATCCCTCCACCCAGCCATGGTCCAGGGCAGGCTCACACACAGCTGCCCCAGGCTACACCCAGTGCCCCTGATGACCCACAGGGCTTGCTCATGGCCCACCCCAGTTTTTCTCAGCTTTCTCATCTTAGGTGCCTGAATTCCACCCAGGCTTTACCTGATGTGGCCAAATGCTCCTTCTGACCTTGCCCCTGGGCTACAGAACTCTACAGAGATCCCCAATTTCCCCCTTGCCAGCTTTGCCCCTCATCCCTGTGGTGTCAGGAGGAGTTGTGGGTGAGGAGTGGGCAGTTCCAGGGCTGTGCAGAGCAGAAACCTCTGGGGGCTGACAGGTGCAGCAGCTGCACTGACACTGCCACAACCAGCTTGAGAATTTCCCTCTCCCCTCTCAAACACTTGTGCCAGGCCCGTGGGGAGTTCCTGCAGGTACCTACACTGCATCTGCTCGTGCACAACGATGGCAAAGTGGTCGTTCTCCAGGAGGCAGGAAAGCTTCCCAAGGCTGTCCTCCAGGCTGACCTAAACAGGGCAAAATGTAACTTATAATGTTTTACTTCACCTCCCAGTGGCTGAGCTCTGATTTTGGAGGGTGCTGATTCCCCAGCTGGATGAAATCCCCTGTCAGTGCTTGGTGGGAAAAGCTCTGCAGGGCTTTTACAGGTGCTTGTCCTTACTGTCATCTCCAAGATGTCACCATGGCCCTCCCCATTCCTCTCTGCCTTCTCTTCTCCCAGCTCCTCTCACACCCCTGGTGCTGCTGGTGCCACTCTCCCTCTGTCCCTGTCCCCAGCCAGGCTGACACCATCCCCAGCCTCAGTGGTACCTTGGAGAACTGGTCATAGGTGACCTTGGTGACAGGGTCTGAGAACTCCACATTTCCATCCTGCACGGAGCTCAGGATGTTGCTGAGGGTCACCATTCCCAARATAAGCCTGTAAGGGAACAGGGAGTTTTCCAGAAGGTCAGACCTGAGGTGGAACACACATTTTATGCAGGGGCTGTACTGAAGTCAGTGACTAAATTGTTGCTGCAGTCAGGGGGAGGCACCAGGTTTCTCCTCACTTGGGCAGAACAAGGAAGTCTTTGTCCTCACCAAGATGTTGGCTTCACAGCAGTTAAAATCTGCTGCTGCAGTCCAGGATTTAGCAGCTGGGAGAAGGAAAACCCGTGGGCTCTCCAGCTGCTTATTTGTGTGGGTTCCCCCCAGCTCTCACTYCCCTGGGCTCCCCTTGCCTGTGCACTGATCCAGCATCTTCTGCTTTGGTGGGCACTGGATTGGGCTTAACCTGGATCTTTTATAGGAGTTTTGTTGATGAATCTTCACTAGGAGGCAGATGATCTTTTTAAAATTATCAGAGTCCAACACAAGAGACCCAGCTCTGAATGAGTAAATGGGACTTGAGCTTCATCATGACTGATTTTTCTGTACAAATTCCCATCTGCAGTGAGCAGAAATAGTTACCCTGACTCAGCAACAACAGGAGCTTGGTCATGTCCCTTCTCCTGGAGGATCTCAATTGCCTTTTGACAGCTGACTTCTGGGAGGAGGATGAGAGGGGCCGAGAGATTCAGTTTCTGCACCTTGATGTTCCACCACCTGTTGGGAGACAAATGGCAGTGCTGAGCTGTGCCTGCTGCACAGCTGTGGCCTTCAGCAGGGGGACAAGGCCAGAGGAGATGAGGGACAGTCTGTCTGCCTGAAAAGCCAGCCCCACTCCTAGAGCCAAAGCAGAAATGCCACCAGGGCCAGGTCTTGTTGAAGCCAAGCTTTCCCTGTGCCCAGTGTTCATGCAGCTCCAGAGGCAGGGATGAGACCAGCAAGGTGCTGAGCTGTCCTGAATCCAAGGAAGCTATTGAGGGCTTCACCTCAAGCTCAGAAATGGTTGACCTACCAGTTTCACTCCTTTGTTCTGTATCCTTGGTCCTCACAAGGCAGCATTTGCAGCTCCTGCAGGGAGAGCCTCGCAGAGATGCTCGTGTGACTTATGAGGGACAAGCTGAGCTGGTTTGTGGGACACTACAAGCAGCTCCCAAACATCTCAGCCCTGAGTCCTTGCAGAAAAGGCAATGCTGGAGCCTGGAAAGGCCAAGAGCAACTCTGACCAGACACAAGAGGCCTTGGAAATGTGTTAAGTTTTTAGGAAATATTTTACAAGAMTTTTTGGTAAAGGAGAAGGTGACATCAGTAATACCTGGTGTCTTTAGGGTGCTTTTCTAAACAACTGGCAATTGCCCAGCCACACATCAACTGGCATCAGCAGTTTGCCTGTCCCTGAGGGGTCTCTTTCCCCAGGGTGTCCAAGGGACAGCAGAGTTGGCCAACTTTTCTGGCCAGCAGCTCTGGAAGGTGAAAATTTCCTGTTTTATGCCTGAAAAGAGCTGCAGAGCTGTTTGAAAGGGGGCTTKCTACAACATGGACCCACCTCCCCAGCAGCCTGATGGTCCTTTGAACACCAGATGTGGAGTAGAGAGAGGTTTCCAGAGGGTTTAGGTGGCCTGGGCTGCCACGTGGGAGTGGATCAGCTACTTTGGGACASAAATGGCTCCTTTATAGACTTTGATTGGAGAGCTCAGAGATAACCACTCAAAAGAGAGGAGCTGACATTACAGCCTCCCCAGAGGGGTCTGGACTTTACTGTGTTTTTCCTAAACACTAAAAAGGAACATTTTCCTTTGAAGATAACGATTTCCAGACTCAGAAACCTGATTCCCTCAGCACAGTTTATCCCAGCAGAAGTTGTCTTACCAAGGCTTGTGCTCCTGGGCGTCATTTAGGAACCCRTTTTTTATCATCCACTGATCATTCACAAATTTGGACCTAGAAATCAGCAACAAAGAGCGWGTCTGTGAGGCTTCCAGAAGAAGTTTTGTGCAGCAGACCACAGCACTGCCCCTGGGGCTCTCATGATTTTTGCAGCTGGCTGCTCTCAGCCCCTTTTAAGGTCAACAGGAGCATGGGGTGCTCAGTAACTCTTCGAARCACGCCAGCTATTTGCCTTCCTCACTTCAGGCATGCACGCTCAGAAAGTGCAGCTTGGCTGAGTCCTGCTCTGTGCAGTGAGTCAGAGAGGAGATAATAAAGAGGAAATAACCCCCAAGTGTCCCAGCACCCATCCCCTGGTGGCTGCCAYGCTGATGTGCTGTGATCTCCCTGCCCAAGGGAGACTCCCAGCTCTGGGCTCACTCCATGTGCCTTGCTATCAGATTTATTGGGGTGGTTTTSCAGAACCCCAAGCACCTGGGCTCAGGGGCTGTCACAGGAGGCCCTGGAGCTCCCACCCTGGTGCTGGGAGCAGGGCAGGGAGCAGGACACTCACATGTAGTTCCGGACGGAGTCGGGCAGGATGACAACGCAGCGCTGGCCCTCCTGCAGCTCCCTGGCAGCTCTCACAGCCACAGACATGGCACTGCCCGAGCTGCCACCTGCAGGGACACCAAGGACAGGGAGACAAGGGTCAGGGCTGCCCAGGGCCACTGTCCTGCAGTGGGAAGCACAGGCTGTCCCAGATAAGGTGCAGAGGTGGCACCTCGCTTGGGACACTGGGATGGGAGGACAGTCAATCCCAAAGCCTTGTAGGRTTTAGGGCCAGGCAGAGGTGGGGACTGATGGGATGTGTTCATATGGTGGCTCTTGGGCTTTGGAGTCATCTCATGGACTTCATGAACCATTTCTTGTGGGCAGACCAAGAAATGGAGACCTCTTCTGAGAGGTGCCATGCAGGGACATTGAGAACACGCTGCCCACACCACACCCTCCCTTTGCATGAGCAGAAACCACGCCAGTTCTGGAGCTTCTGGCTGACATACTTGGCAGCCAAAGACTGGCTTTAAATGCACTATAAAGACTGAAAAAAAACTCCCATAAACATTTCATTCATGCTTGGAATACCAGGCCAACATGATGGGAAGGCCTGAATGCTCCCCGTGTCTGTGTGCACGCATGTGGTTTGCTGCACGTAGGGAAAGCAGGTCCCTGCTTTACAGAGGCAATTCCTCCAGCACCAGTCTGAGCACTGGAAGTCAGACACATTCCACTATCTGTGTGCCAATTACAGCCTGCATTCAAGGCAGCACGTATTTTACAGCAGGTTAATTATCCCTGGGTCACATTTTTCAAACAAACGAGGAACGGCCCTGAAAAATGCAGCTCAGGGAACACGAAGCTGTTCACAAATTATGGTTGAGTTCAAACAAGTGGTTTCTGTTGAAACACAGTRACTCCCTGCCTGCCAGGTTAAATCAACATTTAAGTGTTTCATTACATATATATAGGCTGATCTTTTCCAAAACTCCCTGGATATGAGTGCTCAGGGCTTTTATCAGCTGTAACTACGAGCCTACGTGGTGTCTGCTCCTGGGTGCAAACCTGTGTCTGTTTGCCTGGCATCAGGGAAGGCTGAAAACAAGGCTGATGCTCTGTGGAGGCTCTCAGGGTACAGGCAGGGTCTGTCTGAGGGCACCTGTTCATTTTGGGAAGCCAGTGGGATCACTTACAGCTTGTTGGCACGGGGAGAAATACTCAGTAAGAACATCTCACACTTTCTTTGCTTTCAGACCTTGCTGGTCCAAAGCTGGCACCTCTGGTGTGGCAGTGACACYGAGCACGGCCTCACAGAGCTGCTGGCAGAGCCCACCTGTCCTGCCCTGAGCCCCACTAATCCTCCCTGCAGCCTCTGTAACTCTACACTGCCTGAAGATCCAGTTCCACTGCAAAAGTGCTCCAGTAAGGAGAGAATTATTCCTTCTATAATTACTGTGGCTGATGAGTCAGAGCCCAGACCAGACTGAGGGACACACCTCTGGAGCCTGCAGTGACCTCTGCACAGCCCCAGGCTCAGCCTTTCAGCCCTGCTGACCCAGCAGACACAAAAATGCAGAGGGAGAGTTTTGGTCCCAAAAGGATGAGGTTCAGAAGGTTTGTGAAGGGGACAGACTGCTGTGGCTGCACTGTGCTTACCACACAACAAGCCCTCCTCTCTGATCAGCCTGCGGGACATGAGGAACGAGTCTCTGTCGTTGCTTTTGTACCACTGATCCACCACCTGGAATGAAAGCCACGAGCATGAGTCTTGGAAATGTCATTTCAGGCTGCCCTGACCCTCTGAGGCACACCATGGTGCTGATGCCCACAACATCTGGCAGCTCTGAGCTGCCTTCCACACTTGCTGAAAGCATTTGTCAGAAGATCCATGGGCTGGAGTTCTTGCTTGCAGACACCCACACCTTTCCAGAACCCTTTCCTTGGAGAGCTAGGGATGCCTGACAGGTCCAGAGATAGGATGTGGAAGGGTATTTATGATGTTCCAGGCCAGGGTACATTAATGATTCAGAATTTGCCAAAATGAGATCCAGCTACAAGAATCAGTGTGGATTATTAAGGTGACAGCTCTGCAGCCAGGTGCTGACAGCAGGGATGGAGTTAACACCTGGAAGCAGAAAGAGTCTGGGCTGTGAGGGACCTTTCTAGAATGAGGCCAGAGCAACACAGGCAGCCTGTGTTAGGGATTTAAAGTTCTGTGACAGCTGATACACTGAGAGGGAACTTGACAAGAAGAGCTGCAAGGTTCATGATCTGCTGTCTTGCTTGGATCTTGTTGTCCAGCCTGTGCATGGTGCAGGATTTCTGCTCTCTGTGTGTGGTGCCTGAGGCACAGGAGGCTCAGGAAAGAGCAGGTGATGAGGAGCAGCCTCAGCACAGACATCTGTGTGACCACAGCCAAAGGGGCACATCTGAACAGTGGTGAGGCTAAGCAGAGGACACTCACACTGTGTTCAATGCCTGCTTTTCACCTCTATCTGCCTTCTCCTTGTGGGGCAGTGTCATAKTTTGACATGGGAGGAATTTAGGGAAGTGAGGCAAAAGCTTTTTGTGTAACTGACAGTTTGTTAAACCACTGAGAAGCTGAATACAACTCTGTGAAAGACACATGTTTTTGTCTCTTGGAAAAGTGGAAGTCTCCATAACCTTAACAAGAGGGACTTCTCTCCCTGAGTGAACTGAAGAAAGACTATTTTAAAGGTAGTAAACTGACTGGAAATTTTAGATTTTGTTTCTTTACATTATCAGTGAGAAAGAAAAGGTTGTGAGGCGGGGACAAGAAGTGTTCTGAAGGGCTTGTTTTGATTCTTACTACTTTTTTTTTTTGTCTTTTAATCACTTTTAATAAAATTTTCTTTATAACTTTTTAAAGTTTTGAGCCTGCTTTGCCTATCTCACAGCAGGAAGCGAATGCATTAGTGATTGACCAGCACTAAAACCTACCACACTCTTTGGTGCATTGGCCGGGAAATTTTAAATTTGAGGAAATCTTAAATTAACAAACCAAAAGTCAGTTGTAATCAGAGTTACTCAGTCCCCCCACAACAGCTTGTTCTGCACTGGGAAGACACATCAGGGCCGCCACACCTCTGGCCTTGGGAGCAGGCTGGATGTTGCAGTGCACTAAATAATTATTTAGTTGTTGTTTTGCACTGGGTGATTAGAGATTTGCACTGAGTAGTCCTGACAGCTGGATGCCAAGGCAGAGAGCAGGCAGAGGCCTCTCCTCTCAGGGTTACTCACTGATCTGTCGAGGACAGTGGGGATGAAGTCGTGCCCAATGCCCTCCACCTCAATGGTTGTGGTGTTGGTTTTGTTCATCTCGCTGGGCAGGGCAACGATGGAGCCATCAGGGTCCACACCAATGATCTGGGAGGAAAAGGCATTTTGTCAAACYAAAATGGGAATTCAGAAACTGCCAAGCACAAAACTCAAAGGAAAAGTTACCCACATGTTATAGATGGATAAGGAGATGATTTGCTCTSACAATTAAAAGATAACTRTTGTGTGAATATTAATRAAAGCTTTAGTGATGTATGGTTATGTTATTGTGGTTTAGATGTCCTCTGTTCTCCCCACAGTTCCCTTTCCCCCTGTACTGTTGCCATCACACAGCCTGGGCTGTCCAGGACAGGTACAAAGAGGCTGCACAGGTGTCCCTGGCATGGGGCAGCTGGGAATGGAGAAGCTTGGTGCTTAGGGGGTGAGCATGGCAGCACCTGAGCTCCAATCCAGTTACAGGAAAGCAGTTTGCACTGATAAATGGCACAGAAGAGCTGCCTGACAGACTTTGGGAGGGGCCAGGGCTGGCTGATGCAGCCCCCAGGGGTATAAAAGACTGAGCATCCATCCTGAAGATCAACCAGCCCCATGGTATGCATGAGGGGCAGTTCTCAGCACTGCAGCTTTTTCCTTCTGTAGTCCTGTGTTGTATTTTTGTTAAGGTTTAATAAACCTTTTAAAATTTTCAAAGTGAGCAGTTGTTTCTCACACTTATCARCAGTGTTTCCTTCCCCTGATATTCATTAATATTCCTAATTGCTGGCAGCATGGAGAGCTTCCAGGATGAAAGGGTGCTGCTTTTCACTGTCTTCTTAAATAGATCCTAGGTAGCCTTCAGCTGTTGCAGAAGTGACTGGTGGCTTAAAATGTTATCACTCTCAAGGTGTTTGTCATCACCCCCTTGGCAGAGCCTGCCACTTCCAAAGCCCAACCCTGAGCACAGTGCCAGGGCTCCTTAATCTGCTCTAGGTGAAGGCAGCAGTGAGCTCCAACCTGTGGAAACCTGTGGATACACACATCCTTTCTGGATCTAGCTGTGCTGACTGATGGTGATTTCTGGTGATTTTCCCTGGATATTTACAGCTTTGTGTCTGGGCTGAGATGCCTCCCTGTCACTATGGTATTTTCTGAAAAATCCTCTTTGTTTAGRATTTTCTTCTGGGAAGCTGAGAGGCCTCAAAAAAGAATGAAAGCAATAATTATCTGATTGCTTAGGAATGTAGTCTAGAAATTGTTTACCAACAAGTAAAGCATCTTTGATTGGTTCCAWGKGAATTGTTTTTAATTAGTGACCAATCACCATCAGCTGTGTYGGACTCTGARGAGTCAGTCACGAGTTTTTATTGTTCATTCTTGTTAAGCTTTCTGGTGTATCCTTCCTCTTTCTATAGTATAGGTTTAGAATGTAATATATAATATAATATACATAATATACAGTATATAATATAGTATATATAATATAAGAATATATAATATAATGTCAGCCTTCTAAGAACATGGAGTCAAATTCTCATCTCTCACCTCATCCTGAGAACCTCACAACACCACACATCCCTCAACACAGCTTTAGGTGCAGACAGCAACTACTGCCTCAGGTGAGCCATGGGGTTAGGTAGGAAATGACATGCAGGGACAGGAAAAGGGGGAATGGCTTTGAGCTGAAGGAGAGTGGATTTATACTGGATAATAGAAAGAAATCTCTCATTGTGAGGGTGGTGAGGCCCTGGCACAGATTGCCCACAGAAGCTGTGGGTGCCCCATMCCTGGAATTGTTCAAGGCCAGCTCTGAGCAACCCAGTCTGGTGGAARGTGCCCCTGCTGATGGCAGAAGGGTGGAATGGGACAACCCCYAATGTCCCTTCCAACCCACACCACTCTGTGATTCCATGAAAACCCCRGCAGTCCTGCCTCCAGCCTTACCTTGCACTCTGGGCACTTCTCCTTCAGCTTCCTGGCCACACCAGTGATGGTCCCTCCTGTGCCAGACCCAATCACCACCATGTGCACCTTGCCTGCAGACCAGGGGGCAGAGAGGTTTGCAAGGGCTCAGCACAGCCCCCAGCAGGAYCTCCCCTTTATTCAGAGCCCTGTTTCCCCCAGAAGCCCTGTGAACAGAGGTCAGGCTGTGCTGGTGGCCACAGCCTGATCTTGTGCAGAAGCTCAGATGAGCTTGCAGGAGCTGAGCACAGCTGATCCTGCCTCACTGCAGGRAGCTGAAGGTGACCCCCAGATCTCCCACTGCAGCTCTCCATGATTTCTGCATCTTTGGTTCTACTGAGCAGAGGGAACAGCATAAAGATGTGTCAGGGCAGGTTTAGGTTGGATATTAGGGGAAAGTTCTTCCCCAGAGGGTGGCTGGGCATTGAACAGGCTCCCCAGGGCAGTGGTCACAGCACCAGCCTGGCAGAGCTCCAGGAGTRTTTGGACAACACTCTCAGGCACATGGTGTGAGTTTTTAGGTGTGCAGGACCACAAGTTGGACATTGATAATCCTCTCCAAGTCAGGATATTCTGTGSTTTAAAGGGGAGGGAATATCTTAGCACATCCACCCCTTCAAACCACAGCATATCAAAGCAAGTCACACATGAATATCACTGACAGGCACAACCTCCAGCCTGTGCTAGCATCCACAGTGGAGGCAGGGCTGAGCTCTGCCCTGGCACCTGCCTCTGTCAGGTGCTGYCTCACTGGCATGGCTAAAATTATACAGATTTAGGACTGGTAGGAGCAGAATTGAGAGTCTGGCCTTCAAAACCTGATGCTGCAGCTGCATTGGGACCTGCAATCCACAGCTGGCAGCCAGCTGGAGCAAACCCTGACACTGTGGAGGAGGCAAGGCTGGGACTCTCTCATACCCATTGATACCTGACTGCTTTACAGCTCTGATAACAGCTCCCCAGTTAAAACCCCCAAGTCCTGGTCATGCTTTACAGTGCTCCCAGAACTGGCAATAAATGTCACTTCCATCTGCACAAACATGGACTGGGATAGCCCTTTATCCTCCCCCAGCCCTCACTTCCAATGGCACTGGTTTGGGAGGTTTCAGTCTGTTTTGATTTGCAAATGAGAGTGCTGGATCAGATGCAGCCTTACCATGCCCTAGTGGATTTATATTCCTCTCCAAAGCTCCATGGGACCTATTGTGCTCCCAGCTGGCAAGTCACTGTGGCCACCAAGAGACATGTTCTGCCTCCTTTAGGTACAATTTGAGTTCCTTRAGCCTCTGGTGTCCTCCTCCAGGTTTTGCAATGGGAGGGGAGAGCTGGGAAGCCCTGCAGGCTGAGGTGGATTTGGGGGTGGATTAGGAGAGGTTGCCACACTCTGTGTGTCAGTGTTATTAAGATAATGCTGCCTGCCCCTCCAGAGGCCCTTTGGGCTGTTTCTAGACATTGAGGTCAATAAATGATGTAAATGAAGCCTCTCAGGGAGGGTGGCAGCCCTGTGCACAGACAGTACCTTCACACTGCTCCAGGATCTCCTCGGCTGTGGTGTCGTAGTGAGCCAGGGGGTTGCTGGGGTTTCTGTACTGTTTATTCCAGCAGAGAACAGCAGGGGTTACCTTGTGAAGAGCAGGTCAAATACCAACCCAGCAACAGCTYCTGACAGAGCTGTACCCAAAGCATGCAGCCCCTGCTCTCCCTGCCCAGGGGAAACCCATCCCACCAGGGCAGGTCACAGGTGTTCCTCCTGTTTGTCACTTTAGGACAGATCTGGAGTTTTTCCACAGTGGGAGGTTAAATGTGCCCACAAACACTCACTGTCCAGCACTTGGTGCATCTTAGATGTGGGGATGGTTCAGAGCTGGGAACTGTGGGCTGGAGAAGCTGCCCTGATCATCAATCAGCACAGATTGGCACAGATTTCCAAGCCCACTTGGGGTTTTTCCACACTGGGAGGTTAAATGTGCCCACAAACACTCACTCTCCAGCAACTGGTGCCCATTAGRTGTGGGGATGGTTCAGAGGCTGGAGAAGCTGTCCTGATCATCAATCAGCTCTTGTACACAGAGGGATTTTGCAGCATTGATATTTGTGCACGCCATGTTCACACCCATGGACCAAAAAGTGAGCTGAAAAGCTCATCCAGTCTTTGGGCTACTTTTTTTTCTCAGAAGGAAGGAGCTTGCCTGACTTTCCTGCAYTCCAGGGGCTCCTCACTCAGGGGTCAGACCAAGTGCCCTCTTTGGTCCCAAGTGGCCCAACTACCCTGCAGGAGCCTCTGGCATGAGTCACCAGGTTTGCCCTTTACAGCATGAGGTTTATTTTTGAGGCTGCTAGCTAGGCTTAAAAAGTGGGGGTTTTTTTCAGGTCAAAGTTAAATCTGAAGCAATTTGAGGAGTCTTTGAATTGTGCAATAAATCCCAGCCTCAACCACATCCAGGCTTTGGCAGAAGTGTTGCAGGTTTGGAAGTGTCCCTTATTTTGTTTCTGTCCCCCTGAGCTTTGCAGAGGAGCGATTAAATTTCAAATGCCATAAAACACTGACGAAATCTGCCAGTTCAAATGGAGCCCCCAAACACAGGCACACTTGGAGAACACCCTATAAACCCTCTTGGGAAAGGCAGCCAGTGGAGGGATGGCCTTTACCTGGTCCAGGATGTGAGAGTTTGGGATTTGACTTTTCAGCTTCCAGGCCACGCGGACGTTGGACTCGGGGGCATCAAAGCGAGTGCACGGTGTCCTGACAATTTCAGCACCCAGGGCCTTCAGGATATCGACCTTTGGGATGAAAAGAGGAGCTGCACACAGCTGATCCCCCTCAGGGATGGTAACCTGACCCTGCAGGCCCAGGGCAGTGCCAGATGCCAGAGCAGCTTTGCATGTGGGAGGCATTTATCATGTGGAGATACAATGCCCAATTCTGGACTCTGCTGTCTCTGACAAGCTCCAGCAGCCCAGGGCCTCCTGCCCGAAGCTGGCACATGGATTTGAGCCTGGCCTCGTGCCCTGTCCTACTTGGAGGGCAGGATGGGGACAGGGTGGAGGGAGGTGACAGTGTGCTGCTCCTCGGGGCCAGAGGGAAATGGACAGGGAACAGGGTCTCCTGTCTGCTGGGACTGGAGSCCCAGCATGCAAAGGGGAGATAAAAAAGCTGGTTTTGCCCTAAATCCCTTCTCTCCTCTCACCAAAATCAGSGAAGGAGCAATCAGACCCTGGGAGATGGGGCTGTCAGTGGGACAGGGGAGTGGTGGGACACCTGGAGATGAAGCCCACGGCAGCTGGAGGTGGCATCTGACCCAGCCTGAGCTTGAGTGAGATTTAGGTTGAATTGGGGGTGACACTTTGGAGAAGAGCTCATTCTTGAGCCAGGTCAGGGTGCATGTCTGGCTKCACTGGCAGGAGTTCAGCTGAGCTGTCTGTGAGGCTCTTGGCTCAGCAGTGAGGGATTTCTGCCACCTCCAGGATGCTCTGTTCACCTGACCATCAGCTCTCRTGCAAGTGACTTGAGACACCACCCTGAGAAACAGCTCAGGCAACTCYGAGTGTCTCCAGGTGAAAGAAAGCCATAAACACACAGAGAGCCCAAGTGACCTGTCAGATGTCAGAGGGGCAGTGAGCAGGACTGGCAGGGTAGCCCTGCCTGCCTCTCCTGCTGTGCTGCACATGCAGCAGAGCCTGCTCTGTCCTCTGCACCCACACACTGTGTTTGGCTCTCCCAGCTGCACTTCTGACACCAGACAGCCACCAGGCCAACACAGGCTGCTTTTTTTCCCTCAAGAGGCAAAGTTCTGAATAGCAGCTGTGGCAGTGTGTGTGCAAGGCTCACAAGGTTCAAAGGGCTCCAAGGAGGGAGAGGTGGAGAGAGAGAGGGAGGAAGGAGATATTCCCTGGCTGTGGGGTAAAACCRTAGAGAGAGCTCTGACCTTCTCCATGCTCATTTTCTCTGGCAGGACGATGATGCAGCGGTAACCCTTGAGTGCAGCCACCAGTGCCAGCCCAATCCCTGCGGGGTGGGGAGCACACGGAATTGAATTGGCACCACCAGAATTTGGTGATTTGGCAAGAGCAACCCTGCCCATGCTCCTCTCCCCTGGATGGAACCATGGAGGGCTCACTGAGCAGCCACAGGTGAGGGCATCCTCCACGAGCCCCCTGGGATGTGCTGGGAGCACCAGGGAGGGTGGGAGGATGGGCTGACAGGCAAGWGGAGCTGCAGCATCACTCCTGCTCCCAGGAGCTCCTCATTCTCACTGAGAGAATGGGGAGAGCTTTTCTCCCCCCACCAAGGCTCAGCCACCTTCCTCTGAGTTTGGAAACTCAGGAGAGAGGTTATTTTGCTTCAGGAGTGCCTCCCCCTCAGYTGTGGGGGACAGACAGACAGGACTCTGCACGTCACTCCATGGCACCTCTGCTCCAGTTTCACTGGGGTGATGGATGGAGCCAGCTGCTCCCAACTAGAGCAGGAAGGTGAGGCAGCAGGAGGGAGCAGCCTGTCCCTGCCAGGGGCTGCAGGGAGCCTGGTGCCATTCCAGCTGCCCCAGGCAGGCAGGGAGCCAGTGTGACCCACRTGGGACACAGCTCTGGGGGAGCACAGACCCCYCTGGCTCCCTGTCTGGGGTGACACWGTGTGRTGGGGTGACAAGTGACAGCAACAAGGGCAAAAATCACAGGAATTCTCTTCCAACCCATCAGGGAAACAGTGTCTGGGAACCTCTGAGAATTCAAAAGCTTCCYAGCCTGAAAACATCCAGGGTTGCCCCAGCCCCTGATGCTGTCTGCCTTGGTACAAAGAGACCTTCCAGACACACCTGTGCAGGTGTGGGACCCTCACAGAACCCTCAGGAATTTCATCAGGGAAGCACCTCAGCATCCCAGGAAGCCCATGGCCACCAGGAGGGGAGCTGAGGGGAGGATGGAGCCAGAGCTCAACCTTGTAACTCCAAATACAAATCCCTGCTCCTCAGAAATTCCCCCCTGCCCAGTTCCCAGACAGAGGGAGCATCCCTGCCCTTCCTACCTGTGTTTCCTGAAGTGGGTTCAATCAGGGTGTCTCCTGGTTTGATAATCCCAGCTCTCTCTGCATCCTCCACCATCCTGAGGCTGATCCGGTCCTTCACGCTGCCCCCKGCRTTGAAGTACTCACACTTGGCCACTGGAAAGGGAAAAAAAGAGGAGACTCCATCAGGCACCAGCTCCCTCAGGCCTCACTGCAGTGTTAGGACACGTCTTCCCCCTCTGCAGGACTGTTCTTTGCTCAGGGGAATGCATCCACCATCTGCTTGTCTGGGATTATCCATCAGCACAGAGTCCTTCTTTCCCCCATGTTTCCTCCACCCTGGATGGGTTTGARGCCAACCTGGACAGCCCAGGATGGGTTTGAAATCAGCTGGACATGGTCATTGCATGGTGGGAGGTCCCACACTGGCACAACACTCCTTGAGGGCTCTTCTGTGGGCAAGGGTTAGCAAAGTCTCACTGTCTGTCCTGGGGCATTGAGGTTTTTAACAGAGATCTAAAACCTCCCCTTTTGCAGTGATCTGTAGTCCTGACTGAGGTGCCATAAAAAATCCCAAACAATAGAAAGAACATTTTCAAGTGTCAGGCCAAATTACAGGGTTATTTTCACTGAGCTAGCAACAAACCAAGTAACTTTTCAAGGCACGTTCAAATTGCAAGGCACATCTCAGTCCTCACTGGGGCCTCCACACCACAGCATTCTTCTCACCAAGCCTTTGATGAACATCTGCAGCTGAACTGGTGCTACTGAGCTCTGTTTTATGGACAGCAGGGAGAAATGGGGATTTCCAGGGGTGTTTTTTCCCTTCACCCTGGCAGAGACAGCGATCTGAGGCTGAGAAATCAGCCCTGTACCTGAGCAGCCTGAACAGGAAAGGAAATCTTGTGCTCATCATTACATTTTATAATGCAAAATGCCACCACTCCAGCTGCATGAGTGGTGCACGAGGGTCCCTGGGGGCACAGAAAACACCAGGCAATCCCATCCAGCCGTGGCTGCTTCCTTTTATTCCTGTGTTTGCTGGGAAGGGGCTCTGTGCTGACACAGGACCGTGGAGCTGCTCTGCCTGTTCTGCTCTGCTTCCCCTCCTGTACCAGGGGAGGGAGACACCATCCCAGAAAATGGGATCTGCCTGGTTTTTCCAGCACCTAAAGCACCAGCCAGACACACTCCAGAGGTGCACCAGGCACTGCACATCTGTCCTCCCACCTCCATGGTGCCCTGGTGTCCCCTCAGCTCTCATTGTGGGCAGGGTGAGGCAGTGCAGTGTGCAATAGCAAGCYGTGACTAAGAGCTGGAATCTTAGGGAAAAACCATCCTTGGTTTTCCAGTGTGGAGGCTGCAGGGCTGGTGGCCCAAGGATCCCAGATGCTGAGAAGGGATCAGGTGGGAAAGCCCAGGGTGCTCCCTGTGTCTGTGTGCTCAGTGGGGTCTGGCTGCCCTTATAGCTATTCATAGTTATTTAATTAAAGCATGGTTATTTCATAAATAACTCTGTGGTCTGGCTGCCCTTATAGATATTCATGGTTATTTAATTTAATCATGGTTATTTCATAAATAACTCTGTGGTTCCCAGGTGCCACACAGCACTGCAGGGCTCTGCTGTGCCATGAGTGCTCAGCAAGTCTCTCCTTACCCAGCTGTGTGAACTCCTGGCACTCTCTGCCTCTCAGAATTTGCCTTTCTGCCCAATTTGGATCAMATTAATTATCAGGGTTAGGAGTTATAGGAAAGGAGACTGGAAAGTCCACATGCACAGATCTGAKTTTATCACCCTTGTGATTGTAGGGGACCAGCCTAAAGGGAAGCCTCACATGAGACAGCACCAGCAAACATCTCCTTAGGGAGAGGACTTAGATCCACCCCCAAATTTGGGCCAGCTTTGCTCTGAGCTTCTGCTGCTGTTATCTGGCAGGAGAGATGCCTCCCTACCATTGCCCCCCTGCTCATTGCTGCTTGAAACCTCCTGTTTGGCCCAAGAAATTACTGCCTAACAAGCAGGAGAGCCCAACATGAGCCACATCTGCCCCTCCCCATCTCTGTTCCTCCAGCACCCCTCACCCTCACCTCATGGCATGCAAAAACCTGCTGGCAAGGGGACACTCACAGAGCTCACACTTGAGCCCATAGGACTTCCCAATCTTGTTGATTTGGACCATTGGGGTGCAGCCAATTTTCTTGAGGATATTGGGTAAGATCTTCTTTTCTTCTGTCCTGAAATAATGCAGGGGGAAAAAAAAAAGTCAAATCAAAGCTATTGTTGTGCAACATGAACCAAGAGAAAATCTGAGTGAGGTTTCAGCTGCTTTATCAAGGCCATCAAAACACACTCCAACTCCAAGAGAAAAAGTCCCCATCAACAATTAGTGGCACCAGGAGTTAGTTACAGTTCTCCATCATGAGTTATTAGGTTTTTACATAAAAAGTAAGGTAATTAATTTTCAGGGTTGTTCTGAAATGCCTTGCTTTGCAAAACCCTAGGCCAGATCTGTAATGAGTGAGAAGATGCTGGCAAGCCTGAGGACTTTATGCTGTGGGTGAGAAAACCAGGAGACACAGCACGAGGCTTCTCCTCTTCTCCCCATCCTGCCCAGCCCCATCTCTGCTCCCCACATTTCCAGCTGCCTCTGGGCCAAGTGTTGCTGCCCAGGACTGCCAAACTTGCAAGGATGGCTCCATCAGAGAAGCCCAAACTTCAGAGGGTTCTGGGGGGTGTTTTGCAAACAGTTGAACCCAGCTCTGTGATCAGTGAAATCCAGCTACCCACATTTGCTCCAGCAGAAGCCAAAAACCACAGCAACAGCAACCTGAAAAAAACCTGTTTGCCCAAGACACCTTGCCAGGGAACTCACAGCCCTGAGCTCTGTCACAGATTGAYGAGGGCTGTGTATGTTTGGGCCACATCCTGGTCACAAGCTGTCATGGTTTGATGCTGGTGCAATGCCAGTGCCCCCATGAAAATATATTCTCCCCAGTGGCTGCTGTGAGATGTGAGCAGGAATAGAGCAAAGCAGGCTCAAGCTTAGAAATAAAGAAAAAAAACTTAATTAACCTACAACTAGATGTAAAAAGGAACACACACAACACTCAGAATGAAAACCTTCCAAAACATTCCTCCTCCTCCTCCCCACCCAGTTTCCAACACAGCACAGTGAGACAAAACCTTGGATTCTGCAGGGTGTGATACAAACACCTCCTGCCCTGCAGGAGTGCAGGGGTTTAGTGAAGGTCTTTACTACCAAGATTCCAGGCTCCCTGCATCCCTAGCTCAGAAATGATGGCATGTGCTGTTACCCTTCCCTCTGTGGGAAGTGTTTGCAGAGACATCTCAGGCTCCACTGAGTGCTGCCAAATGTGAGGCAACACCACAATAAATGAGCTTCCCCCACAGCTGCAGCCACTGCCCATCTGC
Organism: Cardinalis cardinalis; assembly: GCA_014549065.1. Taxonomy (NCBI): domain Eukaryota; kingdom Metazoa; phylum Chordata; class Aves; order Passeriformes; family Cardinalidae; genus Cardinalis; species Cardinalis cardinalis. The sequence goes on from JACDOX010000538.1 coordinate 110,094, forward strand.
TCCAAAAGCCACTTTTGAAATGCTCAGGGATTTATTTCAGTGGGGCTGAGCCTTGGCTCCCTTGGTAAGGTTTAACTGAGCCTGGCTCTCTTGAGGGTGACCTGAGTTACTGCATTGCACATCTGGATTGCATCCTGCAGGGGCTGATGTCAGCTCAGGACAGCAGACAAGGATGGTTTTCCCCTAAGTTTCCAGCTTTTAGTCATGGCTTGCTATTCCTTGAGGTGTCCAGGGGAAAACCAGTCCTGGCAAAGCAAAGGATTCCTGCTGAGGTTGTGCTGGGTCAGAACCAGCTCGAGGGGTGGCAGAACTAGTCTACCTCTGTATCTCTCAAACCAATTTAAATATTTAATGTTCTTAATTAAAATAACAACCTGTCTCCTCCCTCTGCTTCTACCCCCAGATCTCAATCAGATTTCACCTGGGAATCTCAGGAAGTCCAGAGATTTTTGCTCCATCTGTGGCTTACCCAGAGCAGGGAAACCAAAGCACCTCTCCCTCCATGCCCTGCTGCAGAGCTGTGATATGTCCCAGTGTGTTTTTTATCCTGCTACACAGTGGGTTATGGTTCAGCTCCTGCCCCAGCAGGGCTGTGTGGGCCCCCTCAGCCAGACTCCATTCCCAGAGCAGATTTGATRCCCAGGGTTGGGGAATGTCTCCCCACCTCCTGTCTGGGGGTGGGATGGGCCCAGCCACTGGTACCACCATGGTACCCTGATGCTAAATTGTTGGRAAAAAAAATTATCCTGCTCAGAATGATAATTGAAGGGGAAAAAAAAAATGGCTGCAAAGAGTTGATTCTCTCCTGGGCACCAGTTGCAGGGGTTGCACTGAGCCATGCCCAGCTTGCTGGATCAGCTCCAGGGCTCTGCATTCCATCCATTCCTCCCTTCTGCATGGGCCAGACCCAGAGGCTGCTCTGGGCTACCCACATGCTGGTGGCTGTGCCCTGGCCTTGTCCTGCCTGGCACATGGTCAGGCACGACCATGCAGAGCAGTGCTGCACTCCCCCTGGCCTCCAATCCCTGCAGCTGCATTCCAGGAGTTTTACTCCACTCGCTGGAGCTGGATCCCTGTTTCACATCTCTGCACTGCAGGGACGTGTCTGCAGTTCCTCTGACATTTATGGGACAGCCTTATCTTTAGTAGCTTGTCTGTGTCTGGTTTGCAGGGTCATTAAAGCACCTCTTGTCAGGACTAGTCTGGGCCCTCACGTCACCCTGGGAGGAAACCTGCTGCTGTGAGGGCAGGAACAGCTCAGAGCAAGCACTTTTCTCTGCACTGGRGCCATTTGCTGCTGATATAAAAGCCCAGGCCCTGGTAATCCATTTTTGTGAAGGCCTCTCAGCCATCTAAAATAAGATGCCCCAAACAAGGAGCTGCTCTGGAAAACACAGAGCTGTGACTCGAGCCAGCCACATCCTTCTGCAAAAATAAAAGGGAGTGAAAAAATCTTCTTGGAGAGGAGCTACTAACCTGCTTTTGCCATTTGGGATATAAACCATCATTAACACAACAGCTGGCTTCTGGCCATGACCATCCTGGTGTAACAACAACCTGCAGGAAAAGGTGCTGAGCTGCACCCTGAAGAAATCAGCACAGAGGAATTACTTACAAGGGAACACAGGAGTGTGGAGACTTGCTGGCAGGAGTTGTGGCTGTCCATGTGCACTTACTGGGCAAGTTGGGAAGGATCCAGGTGCTGTCCTGACCATTGGCACCCCTGCCATTCACCAGGGGGCACTTCTTACCCAGCTCCTGTGGGGTGGAAACAGAGGCCACATGTCACTGTCACATTTTCTGAAAAATCCCTTTGCCAGGACTTCTTTACCTGGGAAGCTGGGAAGCTTCAGCTTCTCCATGTTTTGCTCCTCTGGAATGTGATTTGGAGAATTGTTTACCCAGCATGTGAATTGTTTTTAATTAATGGCCAATCACAGCCAGCTGTGTCAGGCTCTCTGAATCTGTCACGAGTTTTTATTATCATTATTTTCCAGCCTTCTGTCTGTCTCTTTTCTCTTTCTTTAGTATAGTTTTAGTATATAATTTTCATAATATAATATAATATAATATAATATAATATAATATAATATAATATAATATAATATAATATAATATAATATAATATAATATAATCAGCCTTCTGAGAACTTGGAGTGAATTCTCATCTCTCACCTCATCCTGGGGACCCTCACAACACCACAACAATTTGTGACCACAGTCACATAGACAGCTGGGAGAAAAATAGCTGCAGAAGGGGAAAAAATGGCATTTGGGTGTGAAGGGAGGGTGGCCAGGCTGCTTGGAGCATCCTGCTGGCATCTCAGCCACATGGATCTAGGTGGGTAAGGAGGTTGTAAGGGTGGAAGGAGATGAACAGATGAAAGAATGTTGTAGTGAGGTGAGTGTCAGTCCCTTCTCTCATGAAACAAGAGGAAATGGACTCAAGTTGCCCCCGGGGAGATTATACATTTTAAAAAAAAATAGATTATACATTAAGAAAAAAAGCATTTGAATGGAATTCCCAGTGAAGTGGTGCAGTCACCATCCCTGGAGGTGTTCAAAACTCCTGTGGAGATGGCACTTGAGGACACAGACTCATGGTGAATGTGGTGGTGTGGGTTCATGGCTGGACCTGATGATCATAACATTCTTTTCCAACCTTAGCAATTGCATAATTCCATGATTCCATGACAAAATTGCTCTTTTGGAGTGGTGTGTTAGACCCCATACATCTCTGAGTATCTTCTCCAGYACATCTTCTTCTTCCTCTCAAAACCATCACCTCCACTAGGAAATTTTATGCTCCTAATTTAATTATTTGGTCAAGAAGAGCTTTTTTCACCCTAGCAGTGAAGAACSTGCAGGTAAATCCATCCAGCATTAATTGGAGAATGCTTTTATGGTGATGGTGGGACTTAGAGGTCACCTCTGCTCTGGCATCCAAGTGTATTAAAATTGAGAAAAAAGAACCAAGAAAAATAAAACAGCAAAKGGCAGCAAAGGTGCTTGGGGTACTGAGCAACCCCCACAGTAAAGGAGCTTAAAGAGAGGAGGATTCATCAGACTGGAAATGAGACAAGAGGCTGGTGCTGAGAGCAGGCTCTGAATCCTGGGGGAGTTGGAGAAGGTGCATCAAATAATCAGCAATAAATAATAAGGCAGAATGGAATTCAAAGAAACAACTACAGAGGCAGAGCAGATAAAAAATGGAATGAGAAAAGGGTTAAACAAGTTAGAAAGGGTTGAGTTCAGTAGCAGATTTTAAGCACACAAGCCCTGATGGCATCAGTGCTCTGCAGGAAGACAATTTGCTGTGCTGTTCTCTCTGTATTGCTGGTGCATATTCAGACAAAAGGAGGATTCTGGGCTTAAAGTTTATTTTCAGCATCTCCTACTGAACAATAGCAAAAACAAATAAACCCAGAAAAGGGTTACATGCAGGTTTGGTGTGACCTCTCTGCTCTGATCCTCTCTGCARTCCATCCACCACGTGTGTGCTAAGGAAACAAACCACATGGAGAAAAACCATGAGTTTTGGTATTTGTAAATTCCTTTTCTGGGTTGTTCACAGATGAATATACCTTGATTCAACCATTAGTGAATAAAGGGACATTGAAACTCCACAAGGTCATGGATGGAGGCTTGTGTCTCACTTAGCCTGATGATGGAAGCTGCTGTTAGGCTGCTTAGTCTGCCCTGWCTCCCTACACCTCTGTGGTGGTGCATTCTGCAATTAGAGCAAGTCTGACCCTTTCCTCACCTTTGCTGCAGCAGAAATGGCCAAAGACATGATGCTGGACATTCCTTCTGCATTTAACTTCAGACTGAGAACAGGGACATCATTTTGCCATCTGACAGGACCAAACCAGTGGCTCAGAGAAGAAACAYCTCATTTCTAAACACAGAGAACTGCCTGCAGTAGGGCCACAACTGCTGCCACATGGAGGGGCCATGGAAAATCCAGTTTAGTTGGGGAGTTTCATCTCCCCCCCAGGCCACAAAGCCACAGCCCTGTCCCCCCTCAGCCCCTGGGCTCCCTGCCAGTAGCTGTGGCTCATAGTTACAGAATTGTGCTCTTTGTTGATGGAGTGACAAAACTATCTCCTTAAAAAGGAAATAAGCCCAGAAGTTTCTTTTCAATAAGGTGAAAAGGCATCTCATAGGACTTAAGAGATTTCACCTCAAACTTAAGGATAGCTAATTGGACAGGAGCCAAAAAGTCCTGCTTGAGCAATTTACTAGAAAAAGAAGAGAACAAAGAAATTAATGGTGTTTGTGAGGTGTTTTACCAGGGGCAGGAGGATCTCTTGCACTTGGWTCGATTTTKCTCCGTAAAGACTTYGTTATTTTGCCTCTTATTAAAACCTTTTTGTTTTTAACACTGCCACAAAAGCTATTCTGCTAATTTTATGCCTTCTAAGGTAGCTGAGCTATCTTAGGTGTGAAATAGATCTTTAAGAGCTTATGAGACTTGGCTCAAAGAGGCTCGTGTTTCACACAGCGGCCCGCACGCTGCTGTGGCTGAGTCCTGATTATTGGAATTCTTTGTGGCTTGACATATGAGCTCACGGGCAGCTTAATTACCTTAATTACCATTTCTGCCATCCTCCTCCTGCTTGCCTGCTCCTTTCACCCTCCTGGTGGGAGTTGCTCTGCAGCAGCCCGGCAGGACAGCCCAAGGAGGTCTGTGCTGTGATTCCCTGGTGGTTTCCACGCTGGATGGGGCTGGGTTTGGTCGCTGAGGGCTGGGCTGTCCCTGGAACACAGAAACACACCCAACACTGTTACTCCAGCAACACCAGAGGGATGGAACAGCCCGTGGTGAGTGGCTGAACCTTCCCCTTATCCAGAGGCCACACAGCATCTCCGAAATYGGAGGCCAACAATTCCTGTTGCAGCCTGGCCCCACAGCTAAAGCAGACAGAGAACTCTGGTCCAGCCCCACATCAGACCCTCAGCCACCTTTTCTTCTCCAGAGACAGCACCCCCAGCCTCASAGAGCAGCAGGAAACCATGAGGGTGCAGGGCAGCCACCCCAAAATGCCAAATCCTGCAGCCAACAAAAGCTCTCCCAGCAAACTTTGCCTCCCAGTGCTCGTCCCCACCACTGCTGCTCATGGAGAGGGATTAAAGGGGGAAAAATGGTTCATTTCCTTGCAAGCCAGGATTTATGCTGGCCTTGAGTATATCTCCCAAAGCAAATCTGCGTTTACCTATCTAATTAGCTGGGAAGGAGCAAAAGTCACCTGTGGGTAAAGAAGAGATAATCCACAGTGTATCAGAGGTGGTCAGCAGGCTTTCACAACTGAGCTCACCAGATACCACCCAAAATGCTGGCTGTTAGAATTCTAGATATTGAGAATTTAAGATTTTTTGTGTTGAAAGACACAATCTCAAGAGAACACTACATTTAAMCTGAAGCCRTAGAGAAAACTTCCAAAATTGAATAATAGCATTAAGATTATGAGTGTGTGGTTTGAATAAAAGTGTGGAGTTTAAAGTTTTAGAATACAGAGTTTATAGAATATAGTTTTAGAATATAAAGTTTTATAATATATATATAAAACTACAGAAGATGGGTTTTTAGAGAGATAGAAGTTTAGAGCAGTAGCTAATTCTTCTTCACCTTCTTCATAAGTTTAAGTAAGATTTTGTAATTAGACAAAAAAGTCTGCATTGCAAGACATAAGTAATTAGTTATTAGATTAAAAGTAAAAATAATTTGTGTCATTTCTTGATTAGATAGTTTTTCCTTAAAAGACCTTGTAGAGATAGATACCAAAACATTTTGCAACTTGTTAGTGAAATGCTACAGAATCCACAGATTATAAGGCTATAATACAAATAAAAATTATAAACATCTAAGTCCAAACAAAATTCCATCTCAAGCACTTCCAATCCCAGCCCTAATCCCCCCAAAAAAAAGATAAAAAATCAACAGCTGGCAAAATAGATTTTATGAGTATATTTTTTTTCCTCCCTTTTCCTGGTGATGCCCATCTCTACCATAATTTTGGTGGGGTGGAAAGGGACAAGGCAGGAGGGTGAAATTATTGGGGCTGCAGGGCCTCACCACACAAGCCCCCTTTCCCCTCCAGCCCTGGATCAGGAGGGCTTCATGGAAGGAAGAGAATTACTGGCTCCCACCTTCTAAAATAAGGTTGCATTCTCCCCACTGTRTTCAGTTTCCCTGATATCTGATACAAAAATAAGTCAAGAATGGGGTTTTCATTTGTTCTCTCACCCAAAGTGAATGCAGACACATTTTCTAGACACCAAGGGAACAAAGAAGCCAGAGCTGGCCTTTGGCTAGTCAACATCTACACCACTCTCTGCTGTAGAATGCCTCCTGTGTCTCCTCAAGGGCTGGGCAATTCYTGGTGCTGCAGGAATGGCATGAATGTCCTTCTTCCATTACAAAACACTCTCAAATCACTGCATTTCTGTGCTCAGAGCCTGGATTCATATTTGCATTTATATAACAGTGGCTCTGAAGGTAACTTTGAAAACTGCCTGAAGTGCAGAACCCCGMAAACAAGACAGCAGATGGCCTGAAATGGCACCAAAGGATGGGAAGAATCCAGGAATTTTGGAGGCCTTGACACAGCACTGGTTGAGTTGGTCCCTTGCTGCCAGCCTCAGTAACATCCATCAGCACAGGCTGGGTGGGGTGTGAGGAGAAAGGACAGCCATGGACTGCAGCCAGGGATGGCTGAGAGGAGCAAACATCTCCCCATGCTGCCTCCAGTGCAGTTCTAGATCACAAAGTGAGGACACATCCTCTTTGGGTTACCAAAACTCTTACCTGTGTCCCAAAACTCCTCCCAGTCCCTGGCTGAAGGCTCAGGTGTGATCTGGTCAGCCACCAAATACACCTGAGCCACTGCTGTGTCCTGCCACAGCCCCGTTACTCGCTGCTGAATGGAGAGTCTTGAGAGGGCACAAGGCTGGGCAAAGGATAAATGGAAATCTCCACTGGAGCTGGGAAGCAGGCCAAGAGACCAGGAATGATAACACCCAGCTGCTGCCACTTAATGAAAATATATGACAAGGAGCACAGGCTAACGTTTACAGAGCACTCTGCAGATAGGAGATTGCACTTATCAGGTTATCAGGCTGCTCTGATAACTTCAAGGGGGAGAAAATCAAGATGCTCATTAAGTAAAGTGAGGGAAAGCTTAGATGAACTCAGCAAGGCAGAAAGCAGTGCAAGCTCACTCCATTAGAACCAAAATGCCTTTTCCTTGCCTTATTCTGAAGAAATAGCATTGCTGCCATTGAGCAAGACAAATGCAGCATCAGTTTTGCAGAATGATAGAGTGAGCCAGGCTGGCAGGGACCTCTGGAGGTCCCAATCCAGCCTCCTGCTTAAAGCTGGGGCACTCTACATTCAGCCCAGGCTGCTCAAGGCTTTGCCCTCCTTGGACCTTGAAAATCTCCAAGGATGGAGTGGTACAATCTCTTCAGAAAACCCTCTCCACCACCCCACTGACCTCATAGTGTGAATCCAAACCCTCCCTCTTGCCTTATTCATTCAGGACTTACTGAAGGCGCAGCCGCCCCCCAGGTGAGAATCAGCACGGGCAGCAGGGGAGGCCAAATTCCAGCTCTCCCCACGGTACTGAGGATCCCCATTTCCCAGGGAGGGGACAGATGAGGCACTACTCACCCCTGCAGCCCATCAGGCAAGTGTCTGGGCTGAGCCTGAGCCCCAGTTAATATGTGCTGGTGCTGGGGACACCTGCGAGCCGCGGGAGGGACGCGATTGGGTCCTGCCCCACACCTCGCTGTGCCCAGCACCTGATTGCTCTGCAAGGGGAGGTGACTGGGGCATAAAAGAGCAGATAAGCCATTTATTGTTTGTTTTAATACGTACTTATCTCCAGGAGTGCTCTGAACCCTTCCCCCAGCAGTTTGGTTGTAGAAATTTCGTTGCTGTTTTGGTTTCGTGTCTTGTGCTGGAAGTTAAGCCCAGCTCATCTGTGTCAGCGTGGGCCTTGCTGAATCAGGCAGAACTGGTGACAGAAATGATATTTTGTGTTAGGTGCTGTCTGGTGGGGCCTCTCTGTGTCCCCTGGGGTCCCAGGGTCAGCCTCTGCACCGCCTCCCACCCTAAACCTCTGTCTCCTGCTTCTCATGCAACTGCTTTTCTATGAAATCAGCTGAGAGCACTGGACAGCTTCTGCTCCATGGTGATTCCCAATAAATGGATATTTATTGGGGATCAGGAAATTGCATGGATGCAGATTTTGCTTGAAGAGGAAGAGCCCCTGAGGATTTCGGTCCCTCTTTTCCCCACTCCTCCCCAGAGGCAGGGTAGCACACAGAGCTGGTCTGTGCTGGGGCTGTGCTCCTCCAGAACACAGTGGTGAAGGAAACCTCCCCACTGCTGACATGATCAGGCAAAAMTAAGGCTTGTCAGAGTGCTTATTTTGGAATTAAACTTTTGAAGACAAGACTGGTGTAGGTATTAGCACAGGGATGACTTTACCTTTGGTCTTCTTGCAATAAATGAACTCTCTGGAAAACATTGCCAGAGATAATCCATCACAGAAAACTCTTGTGGGCTATCTGATGTGACAGAGAACATGCAGCTCTCCTGTGAAGAGTCTGCAAATAACCCCAACCCCAGCAAGAATTATGTTTTCTGGGCATTGTAGTTACAGAATAACCCAGCCATCCCTTCCTTGTTGTCTCCTGTAGCAGTGTGTGCTCAAAAATAAGATTCTTCCCTTCAGTGACCAAACTGCAAGAAACAGAGATTTTTTTTTCAACCTGAAAGGAAACGAGATTTTGATGGGTATTGGAAGGACAGAAGACAATTTTGAAATTAAAAAAATACATTTTTAAATTAAATATTTTCTTTWAAAAAAATTTAAATTGCAAGTTTGGAGACTTTAAAAGAAAAAAGTCTCCTTTTTGCAGAGCAAGGTCAAAGCTGTTCACTGCATCTCACCAGAATGCKCAGGCTTAGTTGCTGGCTGGGTTTAAACCACAATATTTTCCCATCACCACCATCCCCAGAGCTGCTTTGCACTTGGGCTCTTCAGCATCACCAGCCCTGTGGTCACACACAGAGGTTTTTTGGKTTTTTTGAGGCCAGCAGGTATTTTGGTGTGGGTTTTCCTGCTTTGCCGGTGCCCAGGTTAAGAGCAGAGGAGCTGGGCTGGGGTCTGCACTGGAATCCTGGCCATGCTCCCACCCACACAGGAACACCAGGTATTTCACAGCYTGTACACATCAGAAAATCCAATTTTACCTTGTTTTCTGCAGTGCTGGTGTCACTAAGTTCAGAAAATACAAGGCAGCACAGGGCACAGGGGCTCATTCCCCAGCAGGCTTGCACTGCCCCACCTGAAGAGCTTTTTTGCAGCATTTAACCTGCAGGATTGCACTGGCCAAACATCAGCATCCCCAGGCTGGAAGCAACAACTGCAGAGAGCAATCAGCCAGCCAAAAAATGGGAAGAGGCAGCTGAGAACACAGGGATGGCTCTGGGCTTTCATGAGAGGTTGTGACACAAAACTCCATGCCCAGGGAGAGGGACTCTGCTGTAAAAAACATCCAAAAGGCTCCTTGCAGAGGAGTTCTCACCTCATCTTCCTTGTGAGGTGGGGAGGCCCTCCAGATCCAAGGGCCCCTGGATCCCTGGAAGTGTCCAAGGCCAGGCTGGACAGGGCTTGGAGCCACCTGGGACAGTGGGAGGTGTCCCTGCCTTGGCAGAGGGTGGAATGAAATGAGCTTTRAGGTCCCTTCCAACCCAAACCACCCCCTCTGTGAGGATGCAGCAGCCAGGTTTCACTTTTGGGCACTTGRGAGGAAAGGCCTGTAGTGACCACAGTCACCCCCCAGCAGTGATTTTTCCCTAGAACAGGAAAACAACCTCTGGTTTTAAAATGTTTTAAAACTGGTTTTAAAATGTTCCTGATTCTGCTGTACCAAGTGGGAAGAAATCCGTTTTCCCTCCCATGCAATTTAATATTCAAAATGGCTTTATCAAAGCAGTTGAAACTCCACAGCAGCTTAAGAAGATTGAAAAGATGACAGAAGAAGGATTAGCMATGTTTTGGGAGGGCCTAGCAAGTAATTCAGGGCAGAACAGGCTTTCCTCGGTTCTTGGCTTATTTTTGGCCAGCAGAGAGAAAACATCTTGCTGTGAGGGCATGAGGTTAAAACTGCTTCTGGTTGAGCTGAATTAAATACTGTGAGTTGGAGAACTGATGATGGTACCTGCTATCTGAATWATGTGGGAAACCTGGCAAAAAGGGAGGCTGTCACTTGCTGTTAATTTTTTTTTTTACCTGTTCAACAGTGCAAGATRATGGCAGCTGAAACAGGATCCCAGYTGTCCCASRCCAAGGCAGGAATAGGTTAGAAAAGTTACATTTTTGTTACTGCCTTGGAACAGCCAATCACACCCACCTGTTTCAGGAGAGGTCACCACTTGCTTGTACTGATGCCTTAGGATTTTAGCTTTTATATTTTTCATATGTTTGTAATCCTGCAATTCTTCAGTGTATAACTCTAAACTCCACACAGAGTGTTAGCTGCTGTCTTCACATTTTGGTCAGACAATTCCWCTCCAGGACTGGGAATCAAGGACACCTCACTGTCTCAGGCCCTGAGAAATGTAAACAAAAGTGAGTTRGGGGTGTAAATTACTTCATTACCTGAAGCTGYAATTGGAAAATTAACCCCCAATATGCAAAGGGACCAAACTTATAAAAGTGTGAAAATTTCTTGGATGGACCCCACATCCATTTTGGGTGTAGCCCCTGGGGGGCTTTGTCTGCCCTAAATGTACCTGAAGGCCCTTCAATAAATCTAACTGCTTTTTACTCCCTTAATTTTGTCTGGCCTCTGTTCTTAGGTATTCCCAAAAAGGCACCAGTACAACCCCTGGAGYGCTCAGTACATCTGAGGAGCCTCCTGGGATGCTGCATCTGTTGCTGGAGTCTGCAGAGACACCCAGGGGGGAGCAGAGCTGCTGGCAATTCCTGGAAGGAGCTCAAGGCATCAGCAGCTCCCAGCTCACCCTGTGTCCCCCCCTGCACTGCCAGACCTGCTCTGGGGCAGATCAGCTCATTCCTGTGTCCTGCTACATCCAAAAAGGCCTCACTGTGAATCCCTGCTGCTCTGCAGCTTCCCCAGGGAATGCCGATGGGGAGTGCAGGCCCAGCTGGTGCCCTCAGAGCCCTGGCCCTGTTTGTCTGGGCACACAAACCCAGCTGGCTGCCACTGCACCAGGCAGGGGCCTCCCCARGCAGCTGTGAGAGAAGCCAAGGCACATTTTTAGCTCCGGGAGAGCAGTGAAACCYGCAGTGTGAGCAGCACCTGGCTGTTCCTCCAAGCAGAGGTGGATTTTTCCACAGGCCAGGGTGGTGGCAGGTGAGCTGGCTGCTCTCCGTGCCCTGGAGCCAGGTCCTGTGGGCTCGGCCCTCACCCCCCATCCTCCAGCACGTGACAAAAGCCAGCAGCACGTCCATAACCAACACTAGCCTCGGTCGGTGCTTGTGCTTTTTTTTTTTTTAATTTTTTTCTCCTCCCCCAAAGGGAATTTATTGCTTCCATAAGGCGCCTTCCTGGACTGAAGTCCTCCCTTTATCTGCAGAGCCAGCACAGCTGATTGTACCCAGTAATTTTCCTGCTGGTGACCCAGGAGGAGGGGCTGGGGGACAGCTGGGTCCCAGGGCTGTCACCAGGCTGTGACTCAGCTGTCAGCAGCTCTTGCAAAAACGGGGTTTGGGCAGTGCCCGGCTCCCTGCTCCAGCCTGGGGGCTGCTGAGGGGCCCTGAGCCCTCAGGGCTGCAAGCAGAGCCTGCTGTGGTTCCCAGGGGATTTCTGAACCTGCTGCGAGGTGGAACTTGATCCCTCACACTTCCTGCAGCTCTCTGTGCCTGGGCAGCCTTTGGCCTTTTGCTGAAATGGGCTCCCCACACACAGGAGGGATGCTGGCCTGCTGCCCTCAGGCTGGGACTGCAGGATCTGCTGTCCTCAGGCTGGGACTGCAGGATCCCTTTTCCGCCTCTGTGAGTCTGTCCGAAATATCCCTCATCTGCCTCACGATCCTCATTGGGGGACCACTGAAGAGAAGACCACCCCCTGTCTAAAATCTCTGGCTCTGAAGGAGAAAGTTACACATGCCAACAAGGCCCCGAGACCTGAGAGCATTGCTAAGTTACTGTTTTCACTGGTGTATTTACTGTATGTTACACTAAGCTCAACAAGAAGAAAAAAGGACATTCTGACCTTCTGCAACAATAGCTCTGGGATTTTTCCCCACCTCTAGGCCTGGCTGGACTTCTCCTGAGTTCTGGGTGGTCCCCTCACAGAAGACCCCTCTCACTCGTTTGCAACCACCGTGACAGACAGACTGAGATGGAACAGGCCTCTCCATCAAGGTCTGAGACATGAAACCCCCATGGGAAAAGGCCCCCTCTGCTCCTTCCAAGGACTGGGACTGAAACCCCCAACCCRGGGGAGGTGTGTGGGGGGAGCAAAGCTGACCAAAGCCAGATGTTTGCCTGCMGGTTGTGACCACTGGACCAAGAAAACAATGGCTCTTGCTTATGCTGAGAACATGGACTACCTGTTACATCTATTCTTTATTGTGTCTGTTTCCCCCACCTCAAAATTTCCAATAGAGTTATCATAATAAAAACCTCTGAGTTAGCTRGAGATTTTGARATCTCCCTGGACGTGACCTGGTGAGCTCCATCGGCTGGACATCTGTCACAGACATCTTTTATGAAAAATCTTTCTTTAGGATTTTTTCCTCCTCAGAAGCTGAGAAGCCTCAGGAACAAAATGTAAACAATGRTTATCTGCTGCTGTGGAATGCMACAGGTGCATCTGGGATTGGTCTCACACGGTTRTTTCTAATTAATGGCCAATCACAGTCAGCTGGCTTGGACAGGGTGTCCAAGCCASAAGCTTTTGTTATCATTATTTCTTTTTCTATTCTTAGCTAGCCTTCTGATGAAATCCTTTCTTCTATTCTTTTAGTATARTTTTAATGTAATACATATCATAAAATAATAAATCAAGCCTTCTGAAACATGGAGTCAGATCCTCATCCCTTCCCTCATCCTGGGACCCCTGTGAACACCGTCAGACATCGAAGGACTTTGCCGCTCTATGTTTGGTAGCTATTTCCCCCTCTTTCTCTCTCTCTTTTCTCTCTCCCTTAATCCCTCTATCGCATTTTGCTGTGGTCATTCAATAAAGGTGCATTTGATTATCACTGCAAATCCCCTGTGCCATGTTGGTTTTTTGCACCCCGAGATCAAATCCACGAACCATCACAAAACCCATTCGTGACACCCTCTGAGGAGGCTACCAAAAGGAAAAGCAGGGATCTGCCAGCAATAGCAGCATTTCAGGTACCACATGAGAAGGATGTGCAGGATGAAGTCAGCCCATGCTGCTGGAGTGGGGTAAGGAGAGGAAGATGAGRACAGAGCACTGTGTGTGTGGGGAGGCACCTGAACACCCAGCATGAGGGCAAGGAGCTCATCCTGGCAGCTTGGAGATATGGAAAGAACTGCAGAGCCTCACACTGACAGCCAGGGGTCTTCTGCACAAATTTCCTACAAGCTTGAACTGGCATTTAAAAAACAATCTTTCTTACAGTCTTAACACACTTACAAGCTTGAATTGGCATTAAAAAGCCAATCTTACAGTCTAACACACCTACAAGCTTGAATTGGCACTAAAAAACAATCTTACAACAACCTTACAGTCTTAACACTTACAAGCTTGAACTGGCATTAAAAAAACAACCCAGAGCCATTCTGCAATCAAGCAGCTTTTATTGAACTCTTTGTATGGTACATTTGTGAACATCTGTGCAATAAATACAGCTCATAGTGGTGATTTTTCCCAGCTCCTTSAAGCATAAGGAGTCTTCCCTTTCCCTCAGTTGACACTGCACAGTAAAGGAAGCTGTTGGATGACAGGGGCAATGTCAGGAAACTTCTGACAGTGAGCCTTGTGTGGGATTTATAGCAAACAGAAGTTTTCAGAAATGAGCTTGGTGGGCAGATGAGATTGGTCTGGCTGCTCAGAGGAACCCCTGCTAGCCAGAGTTCTGGAGTCAGCCCCAGCTTGTACAAGAAATGGGAAATAACATTGGACATGACAACATGAAAATGAGCCTTAAGTCATTGCCTGGTAACTGCTTGCAAAATATTGTACAGATTTTACTGAACAGCTGTCTTCAGGTGAGAAAATAAGTATTTTTTGCAGAGCCAACATTAGGACTGATAATCTCTTACASTGACAAACAAATACAGCATAAATTGTTGATAAAAATATCCATGTGCAAAATAGTTTTCAGGTTTAGTCAGTGCTTGCAAAAGCAGCAAAGGTAAACAGAAGATGCAGGCACTCACTTCAGGGAAAAAAAATACAGTTCTGTTCAGGCTCTGTGGCCTTCAATTTCAGGTAAAAGACTGAACAAACTGCAGTGTCTTTCTTGGTCTTCAGAGCACTTGAAACAAAGATAAGCCCAGTTTTAATCAGCCCCACCACAACTAACCAGGACCAGGCCAGCAATGAGGTTCTCAGACATGCAAAAAAGCATCACATTCACAAACTTTAGCAGAGGAACTTCAGCCCTGCTGGATTCCCTGTCCCCTTCTCTTTGCTGCCTTCACCCCTGCCRTGGGAAAGAGCTCTGGAAAGTTTTTCAGTTGTGCAGTAATTCCATTTATTTACCCAGTTCCTGTGGTCTCACCATGTGGAATAAGAAAAGCTTTCTATTCGCTGTGCCAGGGCAGAGCAGGAGACAGCTCCTGTTCTTAGCAAACCCCAGGGGAGAAGGTGAATTTCTCTGGATCCTTTGGCTTACTTGGGATGGTTTAGACTCCCATACCCTGTTCCCCACCATTTCTAACCACCCCCTGTGCCTCACTCCACAATACAATGTCAGTTCCCATGGCACTACAGGGATTAATGTATGAACAGTGAACCAGAAAAACAGATTCAAATCTTTACACTTCTTCATAACTTCATTTCCTTTAACTCCCCTCTTGTGCTGCTCTGAAAGGCAGCTTTGGGAACCTCCTTCTACCATTTTCATACTTCTTGCTGAATTCAGATAGGTCAGGTTTGACAAGGGAAAAGGACAAACCTCAGCTGCTCAAGCACCTCCCTCCCTGCTGCTGTCAGCAAAGGTCAGATGGAAAATGGGGGAAAAAAAMCAGATAAAAGCCAGTAAAGTAAATATTCCAAGTAATACCAAAATCTAGCAGTGACACCTACAATGGCAGAAAGGAATTCATCACTCTTTAGAACCTTTCAGTTACTATTGAATTTGTAAATTTTTACATTTATAGTAGTTTTTCTCCTAGAGCCTTGGGAAAAAATGTCTTAAATCTTAAAGAAGTGTATGAATTTAATGGCAAAKCACAGTTTAAGGTAAGGATGGGTCACTTGCCTTCAGCAATAGCCCTAATCTGAAGGGGCAGCCAATGCAGGGCTTTTCTCCTGGAATGAGGCACTACAGGGTAGGAGCACCTGAACAAGACTTGGAAGAATTCACAGCTCCTGACRGATTATCTATGGCTGTCCTGAAACAGGCACAAAAAAGGCACTCTGAGATAAATGGGGAGGAAGGTAACAGATGAAACAGCATGATTTCAAAAAATATTCAGGCAAGATGTTTGATCTTACMTTTTAAATCTTTCCTTACTTGAGCTTACTTATACCATTGGGAAAAAAACAGGTCTGTCATGGAAGGGAAAGCTGGTGCACTGTGTAAAACAGAGTCACTGGCTGATTTCTGTCCCTTCACTGCCATGCTTCTACTCAAACCAGTTTTTTCTCAGAGCAGATACTTGGAGGAAGTCTCAGCTTCAGCCCTGAGGATTTTTTCTTGTTTTACAATGATGCCACCAAAAGGGAACCCTCCTTACTTCTCCCCATGCCCCAGTCCCAGTTTTGTCTCCACACAGGTAATATCAAATTTAACATCCTTGAATAGGGAGGAAAAAAATCCAGAACTTTCCAGAGCTCTCTTGGGCCTCTGCTTCAGTAACTCTTTATTTCAACACATTTTATGATTCTGAAACAACACTTTGGAAAGCCAGCCTTTAGACATAACAAGTAAGGAAAAAAACTCAGTTAATTTAGGCAATATTTTTTACACATACATATATATATATAGGTAAAAAAATAAATTGTCTTGATAAGAAATATTGCTTAGCCTGATTAAGAAACAAGGCCCCAGAAGCTGGGCAATACAGCAGGACACACTGGCTGGAGAGCTGACAGCAGGATGGCTAACTGCTTATTTTCAGAATTAAAAAAAAAAAAAAAGAAAAAACACCAAAAAAAGAGAAAAAAACATTCCAGTTAAGACAGGAACCTGATTCTTTGTTTGAGGCTGCAGGATGCTGAGGAGGCTCCAGGCTGCTGCTGGCTTTAGTTGGATTTCCTCTCTCTCTCGCGCGCGGTGACGAAGTTCAGGAGGTCGATGGCAGTCACGATGCCAAACACCATCTGCCGCTTGCTGGAGGAGCCATCCGTGTGATCTGCAGGGGGAAAAAGGGAATTCTGGCTCCAGGAGGCACAAACACACCCCCTCCTGCTTGGTTTTAGTGTTTGTGAAAYGGAGGGCTGAGCCATCCCAGCTCCACAATCCTGGAGCCGTTGGGTGATCCTGGCACACAGAGCAGGGACACAAGGGGCGCCTTTGGCCAAGAGGCACAGAGCAGTGCAAGGATTTTCAGTTCAGAGAGGCTCCTCATCCAAAGGGACACTGAAACTTTATGGAAGGAAGGATAAGGATCCAGTGGATTTATTGTTCTTGACACAAGTGTATCATTAATTACTTGAAATAGCTGTAAGTGGCATTACCCCACTGGAACCAGGGGCCACTTGAATGGCCCAGTGGAAYCACATTTTGAGGAGGAAACTTGACACAACCATCCTGCATCCCTGTCAACCACAGAATCAGTATAAAAMCCACAATACTCCATTTATATCCAAAAAATGCAGTAACCATTTAATCTTTGCTGCATTGAGAGCACAGGTTCAAATGATTTTCTCATTGTGAGTCTAAGCCTTGACCTGGRAACCAAGTGGCCACATGACCTCTATCCCTTTATCAATTGTCTAAATTCCAGTTCCTGAAGTCTGCCTGCACTGAGATGTTTAATCTACTTCTATTCTCAGTTTTTTTAGTCAGCTGGACTGTCCTGGGCTTTTTTTTTACTCAATCTCTGTTTCACTGCAAGCTTCCAGTGAGATTCCAGGTTTATAAACAGTCAGCTCAGCGTCAAGAGCACATCCTTATGGAGATTATCAGGAACAACCCCAAATTTGATGGCTTTTCTTTTTCCAGTTATAATTGAGAAACKAAAGACAAATTTATCTGGCATTACTTAATATTGTTTTCAGTCTCATTTCTCAGTGTTTGTAACTTTGCAAAGTTGTCTCCTACTAGGAAGATTAAACAGGACAAAATATTATTCACAGATAAGAGTAATTKGAATATTTATTTAGTCTTACTAATCCTAGGATGGTTTGGGTTGGAAGGGACCTTAAAATCGTCTTGTTCCACCCCTGCCACAGGCAGAGGCACCTTCCACTCTCCCAGGTTGCTCCAAGCCCCATCCAGCCTGGCCTTGAACACCTCCAGGGATGGAAATWAGGCTTAGTAGCACAAATTTAGACACAAAATGAGGATTTTGCTTCTTCAGAGGTCACTTTACACATTCATGCTCTCTCACTTGCTTCTTGCTGCCACTCAAAGCTTTGCCCTCACAAGGTGCAGCACTTTGTACTCACATTGAATTTGCTCATGAACCACCAGAGCAAAGTGGTCTATTTCCAGGATGTGAGAGAGTTTCCCCAAGTTGTCTTTCAGGTTAATCTGAGGAGAGAGTTACAGAGCTTGAATAAAACAGTCCTTTCTATGTTTAGCAGTCAATAATCTCCATCCACTTTGTACAGAACTAAAATCAACACATCAGCATTTGTGTTCTGATCCCACCTGAAGCACTAGAAAAYACCAACAAATCAAGGCCAACTTAAAGGATCAGTTTTCTTTGTTTCTAATTTTCAAAACAACCACTAAGCACTACATGCAGTTATTCCTTCTGGTTCTGTAAACATAATGAATAGAATGAAGATCTGAAAAATGCTAATAATCAAAGGTCAAGTTTTTCATGTGTCTAAACAAAATAAGTGACCATAAAAGTCTTTATATTTGGTGATTTTATTCTAAAAAGACTGAAAAAGTGAATGAATCAGGCTGCAAATCATTGTGGAAGTGAATATGATCTGCAAAGGCAGAAAAGCCCAAACAAGCCAAAATCAAAACCAAGGGTGAAAGATTGCCCAGCTAACACAGGATTCGGATGCAAATCAAGGAATTGAGATTTAATAATTCATTTTCTTTCTGAAGCTCAACTTTGCTAAGACTGAACAAGAAACCACCTTGTGTCAACTCTGAAAAAATACAGMTATTTCCAAAACACTTCAGCAATCACCTGCTGCAATCATTTTTAAAAATGCCTTACACTGTTGAAACGTGAGTTAAGAGATAAAGCAGCAGCTCCATTAACCAGGTGACTCTCCCCAGCACCCACCATCTGACATCCTTTTATTAAAGGAACCCACTGCAAAAAAGAGTCCTGCACTGCAGGTACAGAAAGCCTCTCTGTGAGAAATAAATGCCACAGCAKGAACAGCTGGGCTGCACTGGAGCACAGAGTGGGAGTCAGAGGATTCCCAGCAGCCTGTGTTCAAGAGACCTGCTATAGGAACCAATCCTTAAACCTGGGGGCCAGGAAAGGAAGGAGGTGGGAAATCTGCCACATGGAGTCACCCATCAGTCCCAAATCTGTCTTCAGGGACTGGACAGGCTACAGAGAACCAGGAGAAGCAGCCCCTTGGCAGCACTGGGACAACCATGAAGGCATAAACATGCCTGGAGATGCTCASTGGAAATATAACAGAACCCCCACAGAGTTTTCACCTGCTTGTTCAAGCTTCTTAAACATTTTATCCACGGGTTTTTCCACATTTAGGCTTTGTTTTTAAGCTCACTAGGACTCTAGGCAGTGAGTACTACACTACACATGACTGGGAAGCCAAACCACTGGAACTAACATCTGACTCCACAAGGATGGCTCCTCCCTCCACTAGCACTTGTTTGGGTTGGCAAATTATCCTGTGACTGGTGTTTCAAATCCTCAGATTTGAAATTGTACCAGGGACTTTCAAAAAAGCTCTAACCATTCTGCTTCCATTCTAAGAATTATCATAAATTAATTGTGGTGATCCTACCAAAGCAGGCTGCCCATGTTGTAAAATCACAGAATGGTTTGAGGTGGAAGGGACCTTTAGGATCACCCAGCTCCTCTGCCATGGGCAGGGACACCTCCCACTATCTCAGGGTGCTCAGAGCTCCAKCCAGCCTGGCCTTGAACAGGAATGGGAAATCCTCAACCTCTCTGAACAACCTAAAAAAGCCAAAACACCCATCTTTCCAAAATSTATTTTTGCCCTGGTTTGCAGGCTAAGCCTCTTATTTGATGCAACCATGTAGGATACCAGAAGTGATTTTGGTGACACAGCTCATTCATTTTCCCAATTTCACTCATAAACAAGTCAAATCAGCTTGACTAAGGTGGCAAGAAAAGCAAAATCCACAATACTTCTGAGGTTATGTGCATTCCACCACATTTCTCCATTAACCCATCAATTCAAATGGAAAATAGCCATTTTTAGTTAACATGTCACCAGTACCACAGCTTGTGTCACTCCCCTTCCAGCCTCCACCAAAAAAATACCAGAAATAAAGGGAAAAGAAATGGTTAAGCTGTTCTTTGCTAAAGAAGCCTTTGAGCTGCCCATGGCAAGAGCCACAACCTCAGAAGTGCAGAGAATTGGCTGATGCAGCCAGCACCAGAGCAGCCCCAGACACCACCCCACACCACMAGCCCCAGAAACTCTTGAGGTGTCCAAGGGAGGCAGAACATGAACTAAGCAGTTGTGTTACCCACCACATGTCCCCATGATGCTGGATTATCTGTCTGGGGAGGAAAAAATAAATTCACATTTGACYATAAAGAACCAGCACCCTTCGTGTGGCTCACAGGTTGAACAGAAGCATTAAACACACTTCCAGAACATAGCACTCAATCCACTTTGGGACAGTGCTGGAACCTAAACCTTGGTGGAAACTAAGTCACAGAATCACAGAATTTCTAGGTTGGAAGAGACCTTTAAGATCATCGAGTCCAACTCAAGCATTCCACGGTTTTAAAAGGAAATTCTGTGCTCAGTWACAGGTGCTGGCTTGGCCCCAGGTGAACCTCACCCAGCCTGTGCAGTGTTAGCACACCTACTCTAATATTGCAATCAGGAGCTGCAGAATACACCTGCCTACCTGTTGAAATTGCTTGTAGATTACTTTTCTGACTTCATCAGAAGGCTTAACTTTTCCAACCAGCAGTGAGGAAAGCATGTTACCCAGGGTAACCATGCCCAGGATCACCCTGGGGAAGGAGAGACAAGACAGGGATAAACAACACAAAAGCCTCAGRTGTTCCTGTAGAAAAAAGCATCCACTCCCAGCCAGCCTGGAGGAGTCAGTTCAGCTATTTCATGGTTATAATGCAGCATTATTGATGGCACACTTGGCTTCTGTGTGCCTGCAGGAGACAGAGTGCAGCTCTCAGGGGTGCTGGAGACTCTCACACAAGGCAGCAGGTGCTGCAGGTCCTTCTGAGCACCAGGACCTTTTCATCTCTGCTCCTTGCAGCTGGAGAGAGCTGCCTGCAATCTCAGAGAGCTTTTGGAAAGCACAAACAACTTCATTTTTTCACACTCCCATCTGTCCTTCTGAAAGGTGTGACAGCCAGAGACAAGCTCACCCCAGTTGGGGTCATTTCTCTTCTCCCTGTGAGGATCTACAAGAATTCATCCCTCAGGTCAGCACAATTGAGCAACTCCTCAATACTCAGCCTGTCTGCAGGAGGGCTGAAGGGTGATAAGGAACATTCCAGCTTGCTGGAAAACCCTGGTTTATGGGGGTCACTGCAGCCCTGCACTGTAACACAGTGTGCTGAAGAAAGCTCTGATAGACAGGGACACATTTGGGGTTGGTTGTTTTAAACAGGAATTTTTGCTTTTTTAAAGTTAAACTGGTATTATTCAAAGAAATTAAATTATCCTGCAGAGACACAATGAGTAAGTAAAAACAATTCCTGTGAATTGTTTCTACTTAATGACCAATCACCATCAGCTRTGTCAAACTGAGGAGTCAGTCACGAGTTTTTATTATTCATTCTTGTTAAGCCTTCTGTCTGTATCCTTCTCTTTCTTTAGTATAGTTTTAGTATACATAAAACTATATATATAGTTTTAGTATATAAAAAACTATATCTATAGTATATACTTTTAGTTTTAATATAATACAATATCATAAAATAATAAATCATTAATAATAATCATTAGAATCATGTTAAGGGCAGGACAATCTGGCATGAAAACACAAAGCCCAGCACTGGCGTGTTCAAGGCAACACTTCTGAACTGTGTTAATAAATGAAAAAGGATGGGTGAGAAGACATTTTATTTCCAGCAAGCATTTAAAAGACATCCCTGAGGACCTGGTGAGAGGAGTGATAGAAATGGATGAAGAGTGATAGATGTGCACATACCCAGATTCATCAACAACTGGTACCTGGTCGAATCCCTTCTCCCGGAGGATTTCCACAGTCTTGGCACAGGTAACAGTTGGAAGCACAGTCAGGGGGGCAGAGAGGCTCAGCTCCTGAATGCTGATGTTCCACCACCTGGGGATGGAGTGAAAAACAATCCCATGCAAGTTTTATGGAGAACACAGAACCAGCCCTTGGTGCACAGYGGCCTCCAGCAGCACAGGAGTGACAAAAGGCTGCAGGGAGAGTCAGGATTCAGCCAGAGCCAGTAAAGCTTCAGGGCTCTCAGGTGTGATTCCCAGCATCAGAAACTCTCTGAAGTGTGAGATGGCTTGAAAATCAAAACCCTTTTCCTCATTTCATCCGCTTTCTACAATTACAGATAGTCAGTGGAGRGCACTGATCTCCCCAATTTCATTATTTATCTCTCACACAGAAGATTCTGCACTCCTATTCGAAGACCTATCTGTATTTACAGTCATTATAGGCAACAATTTAGGGAAGATTCTCTTCTAGCTAAGTAGACCTGCAGTGCTTTGCACTCAAGAACTCTGATTTTGGAAGGATTCTTTGCACATTTCCTTTTTTGTAAATTCCAGATGTAATTCTTTTCATTAAAAAAACCCCATTGATTAAGTACCAAATTTTCTGCTGCTGCCATGCAACTCAAGCAAGGATGTCAACTAATTAAAGCAGATTTGATTAATAGCTGCACAAGAMAATAGCATGGAAAATCAGCTAAATCAAAGGAGAAGTGTAAATTGAAATGAGCTTTAAATTAGCAGCTGCCATAAACTCTATTGAATAGACTGATGGAAATCCAGATGGATGTGACTGGCTTACCAGGGTTTGTTGCCAAGGTCTTCTTCTTTCATGAACCCTTTCTGAATCATCCATTTGTCACTCAAGAACTTGGACCTGCAGAGCACCAGGAATGAAAAGCTCATTAGCAGGGCTTGAACATCTGACAGCAAACAGAGGCAACTCTTCACAGCTCACTGCCACCAACAGATAAAGTGGAATTGGAAATTGGACATCATTGTCCATCCAAGCCTGGGTGGCAGGGACGTGAAGAAATACTCATGGGGAGAAAAAGGAATCCCACAGGAAACAAAGCTCCAACTGCATCAGTCCCTTGCAATATCACAAAGACACAGCCTGGAATGGGGATGGGTCTTGTCTGTAGCTTCTGTTTGTCTAATATTGAGCTGGATGTGACATGGGTGAGGAAACTCAGCTAAAAATACCATGTTTTGGGGTATGTTTCAATGTGATTGGAGAAAAACAACTCAGCACAGCTCAAAGCCCTGACACTTCCACCTGCAAACTCACCCTGAGTGGGGCTGCTGCTGCTGCAGGACTGCTGGATCCTGCTGTGGGCACAGGAATGGGATAACCAGTGATCCCCACAAATAACACAGTGAAAGCAAGACCTTTGCTGTGAGAAATGCTAACCAGTGATGATTRTCTACTGAAACCAGAGCTCAGATTTAAAGGGGGAAAGATCCTYCCTGCTCCATGTGCCAGACCCCTTTTAGACAGCTCAGAACTTGTGCCCCAGAGACATTCCTTGCTGGGATAACTGGGTGTTCCAAGGKCTGAGGGACTCCCTCACCCCTCTCCCAGAGAAGAAGAGCAGCAGGTCCTTACATGTAGTTCCTGATGGAGTCAGGGCAGATGACAACACAGCGCTGACCCTCCTTCAGCTCCTTGGCTGCCTTCACAGCCACAGACATGGCACTGCCCGAGCTGCCCCCTGCAGAACACACAGCAGGGGCAAAACCATCAAACCACCTCATGGAAGCCATCAAAGGGGAGGAGCAGACAGAACGGAGGAGCCCAGAGCGAGGAGGCCAAGATGTGAAGTGGAAGGAGGTCTCTGATGTGCATCAGAGGAAGGCAGGGGGCTCCTGCCTGCGCTTACCGCACAGCAGCCCCTCCTCGCGGATCATCATCCGTGCCAGGGCAAAGGACTCCTCATCATTGCTCTTGTACCACTGGTCCACTGCCTGGGCAGGGGCAGGAGACAGAAACAAGGCTCTGTTTAACTGGGGAGGGACAGGGGAACTGCACAACCAGTGTGGATTCAGCCCTGGCTCTTTGAGGGAACAGCTGAGCCCAGGGTTTCCATCCTCCTCCAGATGCCAGGTGGGGATTTGTGCCAAGGTGAGATGAACACATCAGCACAAAAGGCTCCTTACTGGAACCCTTCTGTGAGAGCAGCCTCAGACAGCATCAGCTTCCTCCCCTCCTGGGGACACAGGCTCTGCTCAGGACAGTCTTAACCCCTTTGTCCAGGAGGGGCTGGGATGCTCTGCTAGAAGGTTTGGTTTTCTTGCTTTGTGGGATTTTTTGTGATTGGTAAGTTGGTCTTCTTTGATGTGTATCTGTTTTATGTCACTGTCATATTTTCTGAAAAATCCCWTCCCCAGCATTTCTTCTCCTGGGAAGCTGAGAAGCCTCAGAGAAAAATGTAAATAATAATTATTATCTGATTGCTTCTCCTGTGTTTGCTACTTTGGAATGTAGTTTGAACATTATTTACAAACAGGTGCATGTTTSATTGGTTTCCTKTGAATTGTTTTTACTTCRTGAGTAATCACCATCAGCTGTGTCAAACTCTGAAGAGTCAGTCACAAGATTTTATTATCATTCTTGTTAAACCTTCTGTCTGTATCCTTCTCTTTCTTTAGTATGGTTTTCTTTAATAGCATTCTATAATATAATATACTATAATATAATATAGCATTCTTTAATATACTATACTATCATAAAAAAATAAATCAGCCTTCTGAGAACATGGAGTCAGATTCTCAATTCCTCATCTCTCACCTCTTCCTGGGAACCCTCATAAACTCAACAGTTTTATTTTTATTGTGTGTGTTTCATGACTGTTTTCTTTTCAGGTGTGTTCTGGGGTTTTTTTAAGCATAAAAATAAGTGTGTGTTGTAGGAAAATGTTATCTACTCACAGCATTTTGACCTAGAATTGTAAAACTTATGTGGCTAGAAGCCTTTCAAAGGCTGCTTATGCTGATGGAAAGAACAGGAATAGTTCTGTCTGCTAACCCTGACTTTTCAGCTCAAAGAAATCCTCCCCCAAGTTTTCCTCTGCCTTTAACCTCAGTCCTGCATCCCAGCAGAGGGCAAAGGGCAGTAAACCCAGCAATGTGACTTACAGATCTATCCAACACTGTGGGGACAAAATCATATCCAATTCCTTCCACTTCATACATTGTCTTGTCAGTCTTGTTCAGTTCTTCTGGTTCAGCAAGGATGGAGCCTTCAGGATCCACACCTATAATCTGGAGAAGATTTCCACTCAGGCCACCAAGACACACAGCTTTGGAGAGCACTGGCCTTGTCACAGCTGCTGGTGGCACACAGCCAACCTGCCCTCCTGTTCATTTCCTCCTGGCAATATTCAAAGGTTTTGCTGCTTCTGGCCCCCTTGGAAACCCATCCCACCTCCTCACACTGATGGCACCACTTGTTCCACACATAGGTTTTGCATGGTTTAAACAGAAAACAGCGTTTCCCTGAGACATGGTTGTCCTCATTCACATGCCAGGCATCATTTTGTGCCAAGTGCAAGCAGATCAGTTTTATTTTCTTTACCACTCCCTGCCTGTGTAGGAGAACTCTCAAGATTGAAGCAGGATCCCAAGTTCTGTGAGGAAATCTCACACATCACACAGGAAAACACACAGGGCTGGTGTGTGCAGAAGGAATTCCACTGGGCAAAACTTCAGCAGCTCCAGAGCTGCTGGGGAAGGCACAGCCAGGGAGGAAACCCAAGGCTGCAGAGCACAGAAGAAAATTCAAGAGAAGGAAATTTCCCAGGCACCCCATGGAGTGATCTGAGTGTCAGTGTTCATCTGCTGAGCCAAACCTGAGCTCTGGTCACCAGTGGGACCAGAGCATAATGATTTTAGACACTCTGAAACCCCCTCTGCAGCCAGARCCACCTTTTAACTGAGAACACCCAAGAGCTTCCCACAGAGAGCCTTACAAGGAGTGGGATGTGCCAAGGGGAGCACCAAAGGCAAAAGCAGTGGGGTTCTCACTCACTTTGCACCCAGGACACTTCTCCTTCAGCTTCCTGGAGATGCCAGTGATGGTCCCTCCTGTGCCAGCTGTGGCCACCACCATGTCCACCTTTCCTGTTTAAGGGTGTGGGAGAGAAGTGTGAAATCTCCAGCAGAAGGATGGATTGAAAGCTTACTCCCAAGGATGGACTGTCCTCAATAAAAATGCACAAAATGGCTGAAAAGGGCAGGGTAGGACTCTTTGCCTTGAAACTGCATTGCTCAATCATCATTTTCTCCAGCAAGGGTTTTGAAATGTCCACCCAGAGCTGGCAAGGCACCAATCTGTGGCCCTTTGGACACAGCTGGATGTGGCCCACAGAGCTGACAGCTGCAGTTTTCCTGTTCCTGTATCTGCTGATACACATAACTCATTCTCTGAGTTAAACTGAGCAGCCCATTATGTTTGTTAATTAACTGAGTGAGTGCCAAGAGCATGGGATAGGCAGCTCTGGAGAGAAGTGTTAACACCACTACTCCCTCATTTTCATGTGAGAAAGGCTGTTTTGGTCACTAGCACTCAGAGGTGAGTGTGGATATGATAGTTCATCCCTGTGTCACCACCTACAGCTTCTCTGGTATATCCACATGACAGCTTTGTTAATTAAAAAAAAAAAAAAGGATTTTTAAAAGGTCAAGACACACAAAATCAATTGCTTACCAGCCAAAAGAATAACACCCCACCAAGCAGGGGTAACTGAACAGTGCCTGGGCTGTAAGGGGAAGTAAATAGAAACAAGAAGCCTAAATCTGGAACTCATCTGGACTCTCAGTTTGTGGGATGGCAGCTTGTAAAAGTGCCATCAGTTTAACTCCAAGTTTGTTACAGAAAGACAAGGCAAATCCTCTGAACAGCCAGAGGAGAACCTTCCACTCACCTTGATGTGAATGAATTTAATTGCTGGTTTTTCTTATCAGAAACTGCACTGTTTAATAAGGCAGGTCTGGAGCCTTCTTAGGACTCCCTTCTGTGCCCTAGGGAAATGCCCACATGCTGCAGCATCACAGGGAATGTCTCCAACAGCTCCCAAAGCAGCCCCTGAGCTGAGAACGAGCCCAGCTGAAGCTCTGCTGCCTCAGCTCAGCCCCTTCTGGAGCTCAGCTGACCAGAGCCAGCTCTGGAGAGAGCCCTGAGAGCCAGAGGGTGCTGCTGGTGACAGCTGTGACACGGAGCAGCTGGTGCTCCTGAGGAGCACACATCTGCACTCTAAGTGAGGATGCTTCCAGTATATTGGAGTATTTGCTCTGGGAATGTTAAAACACCTATTTCTGTATTTGTGATCAAAGAATGCCCCTATTCCATACCAGTCTACCTAAAAACCAAAGAATTCTCCATTAATAGAAAAAAAGTCATTACTATGACCACTTGTCACCATTATATTTTCTGAAAAATCTCTTTGCCCAGGATTCTTCTCCTGGGAAGCTAAGAAGCCTCAGAGAAAAATGAAAACAATAATTATCTGATTTGCTTCTCCTGTGTTTTGCTGCTCTGGAATGTGTTTGGACATTGATTACCAACAGGTGATTGTTTCACTGGTTTCTGGTGTGAATTGTTTTGACTTAATGGCTAATCAGAGTCAAGCTGTGTCAGGGCTCTGGAGAGAGTCACAAGTTTTCATTATTATCTTTTTAGCCTTCTGTCTGTATCCTTTCTGTATTCTTTAGTATAGTTTAGTAAAGTTTAGTATTCTTTAATATAATATATGTATGTATATAATATACAACATATATATACATTATATTAATATATAATATAATAAAGAATGTATTATATATATTATGTATAATATGATATGATATATATAATAAAGTAATAAATTAGCCCTTTAAGAACATGGAATCAGATTCATCATTCCTTCCTTCCTCAGGGGTCCCAGAAAATACCACAACCACTGAAACAAGGTRACTCTCTAACAACACACAGCACAGGTATGGGGTTTGCTTCATCACAATCCACGCTTTCCTCATCTGAGGGCTCATTCTCCAAGCACACAGGAGCAGGGCCCTGCCAGGGGCTCCTGGGAGGGGTTTGGCAGTAGAGCAGACCTACCATCACACTGCTGCAGGATCTCCTCCGCTGTGGTGTCRTAGTGGGTCAGGGGGTTGCTGGCATTGCGGTACTAAATTCCAAGGCAGATCAGAAGTACAAAAGTCACATTTTGACCGAGTTCAAAAACATTTCAAACAATCCCCAAACCCCACAACACCTAAACATGCTCTCTGCAGAATGTTGCATTGTGTATTATCTGGAACTAGGCCTCCTAAGTGACCTAATTTAAGCGCAGTCCTAAGGTGCCAACACCCTACCATGCCAAAATCAGTTCTGTCTGTGGGACAGCACTCCTAGCAATGTGACCCCTGTGTCYGTTCTTCCTCACAGGATTGCCAACYCACTGGAAATAGACACCCTGAGTGCTGTGGTTGTGGCAAACACCAGCTCACTGCTGCTCTCTAGTGACTGTAAAAACTTCCTCTCCTACAACGTGGCGACTGCTCAGCTCAAGCTCCAGATTTGGGGCATCTTCTCTTCCAGAGACACATGGAGAGCGTTGAACAGACAACCCAGAACACCCCAGAGCCTCCTCCACGCTACACCTGCACCTCTGACACCCTGGCTCTCACCTGGTCCAGGATGTGTGCATTGGGGATTTCATTCTTCAACCTCCAGGCCACTCCCACGTGAGATTCAGGAGAATCAAATCTGGCTGTAGTTGGGGTCCTCACAATCTCAGCACCCAGAGCTCTCAGGACATCCACCTGAAGCAAATAAAGGTGGTCACAAAACAAAACACCCTCAACAAGCCCCCTTCACACTCAGCCCCAAGGCCAGAATATTTGCAGGATATTCAAAGCTCCAGCACTGTCTTCCCTCACCCTCTGCCCAGCGAGAAACAGCTCACCTGGGGCATAGGTAACCATTTCAATGTGCCAGGCAAACCTCAGATTGTCTGTATTTAAGACAATTATAGGAGTTTTCAAAGTGGCAGTGCTGTGGGGATGGGCCTTAAAGGCATTTTCTATCCATGGCCAGCCAGCCTGGATTTCTCCAGGCACAGGCAACAGCACCTCAGCAGAGTTTTCCCTGGCCAAGATCCTGCACCTTTGTTAYTGAAGCCCCAGCACTGAACTGCAGCAGGAGCTCTGCAAGTGCAGACATGTTTATGTTTAAATTCTTGCAAGCAGAGGCAGCTCTGACCTTCTCCATGCTCATTTTCTCTGGCATGACGATGATGCAGCGGTAMCCCTTCACTGCCGCCGCCAGGGCCAGCCCGATCCCTGCAACAACAAAGGCACACAGAGCACTCAGTGAGCAGCAGCAGGGCACAGAACCCACAGGGCCAGCTCTGGCAGGCCCTGCCTTCCAGCACATYTCCACCAGAGGGCTGCCAAAGGGGATGTTTCTGCCTGTGGGCTTTACAAGGTGCCGATCCTCGTTTGAGGTTCACAGCCCAGAGAAGGTTTAGCCAAGGGTGGGGGAACTTGGCTTGTGCAAACTGCTGGCTTTGCCACATGCACATCACCTTCCTCCTCTCTCACCCACTTCRTTTTTCCAGAAGTAATTTGGGAAAGGAATGTGCTTTAAGCTGGAGATGAGAGGAATCACTTTGATTCTGCCAAGAGGTCTGYAGAGCCTCTATTGACTCACTGCTGCATAAACCCCTGTTTGCAATGTGCTGAAACTAAGCCCTGTCTAAAAATACATTCTTTAGATGCTGTTGGTGACTGAGGTTCTAAAACACTGTGTCAGCTTGCCACAGCAGTGAAGCACCCTGGCTGCTGGAGACAGACATCTCATTTCCACCCTGAACATCTCCACCTCCATCCCTGACTCCTGCCTGCTCACCTGAGGGCTGAGCTCAGCAGAGCTGTCCCTGTGGGAGAGAGGCTCACACCTGCTATCAGATCACCTCTCTGTGCTGTCCCTGTGGGAGAGAGGCTCATACCTGCTATCAGATCACCTCCCTGCTCACACTGCTATCAGGTCACCTCCCTGCTGCACAGCCTGAGCTGATCAGGTTGGCTCAGAGGTGTGAGAGGTCAGGCTGCAGCTCCCCTGCTCCTCTGGGCACCAGCACATGCAGCTCACCCTACACAGAGACCTGCTTGCTCAAAGCTGCCTCTGGTTTTGTGTGGGAGAAAAAATCCCCCACCCTAATCATCTTTAATTGTTCCTGTAGGAGAAGCATAACCCACACCTAAAACAACTCAAGTACTCAAGTARTGTTTAATATATTGGGAAAGGAAAGTTTTCTCAGTRTATTAYAGATAAATATGGATGACCAAATACACAAATAAGTAAGACAGCAGCAGCTTCATTACAGCCAAAGGCTGAAGAGAAGTCATCCAGATCTTCCTTATGGTCTGTGCTGAAGAAAGGATTTTGAGACCTGAACTCTAATACTTTGTACTTTCTGCTACTGACCTGGAAATGCAGCAAAACATCAAAACAGGACTTTGGCTGAGGGAGAACTGGGATGCAGAGAAGATAAAAATATAACACATTAGCTCTCACATTTAACATACCCATAACCTGAGCAGTAGAGAGCAAAAACCAATTCTCCCAGGTTACTGTGTGCCCTGCTCTTTGCTCTTATGTGACAAAAAAAAAAATCAGCTTTCTGAAGTAATTGTCCTGTATCTCCTTCAGTTCTGCCTTTGTGCATTCTGTGGCAAGTAGAATCATTTATCAGGTACTGACCCAGAGAGAGGGATGTCATGGCAGGACCTTGGATACTGGAGGAATGCAACACACAAGGATATTTTCCACTCCAGGCCATGGTTCAGGCAGGAGCTACAGCCACACTCACCAAGGCTTCAGCTGCCCTGGAYGSCCCCAGAATCCCCTGGATGSCCCCAGAATCCCCTGRATGSCCCCAGAGCAGCTCCTGAGCCAACAGATGTGACTTCCCAGTTTGCTGCTGCAGCTGGGGAGCTGCTCACAGATCAGCTCATCCCCTCCAGTCACACCAGAACAAACCTGCCTGCTCTGTGGCTGCCAGGAAGCAGGAGAAGCCCAGAGAAGAGTTCAGGAGCAGGACCAGGCCCCTCTCCTGAGCACAGCAGGCTGGAGGGCAGCTTGTAGCTCACCCCATAAGCTCCTCAGAGGAGGCAGTGTATTAGATATTTAACTAATTCTATTTAACTGTATTATTAATTTTATATTTGATTCCAGGTGTGTTTGACTCCCCATGAGTAGAGCMSMTKAMMACAATGACAACAATGACACAGGAGCCCAGAGTTAACTCCAGACTGCTCAGATCATCCATGCTCTGCCCTGGCCCCTGATCTAAGGGGATTGTTCCTTCCTCCAGGCCTCCAAGGAGGAAATGTGGACCCTGTTTTGTGGAATCTGCTGACAATCCAGGTRTGCAGGGGCTCTGTCAGGCAGTGCTGTGAGGATGCAGCTCCTCTCCCATCTCCCCTGCACCAGCATGGAAAGGGCTGCTCCTCAAACCTGACAGAGGGAACCAAGGGACTTCCCCAGCTGAAAGAAGGGGAAGATCCAGATTCACTCTGATGCCTCAGGTTTAGCTTTTCTGTTTTTCAGATTCTGTGCTGCTTTAATGGGTCTGGGCTTCATATGATGGGATGGTGAGCTCTGTGCACAGAGCAGGGAGACAAAACAATTCCTGCTCCAGCTGGGCACCAAGGACAAATGATCCAAATCTCAGCCCCAGAGCACAAACACCGTGGGCTGGAGAGAGAAAAACAAGCAGGGTGGGACTGCAGGGGCTAAAGCTGGAATGGGACAATGAACTGCAAGGTGCAAATGGAGCAGAACTGATCCCAGGGAGAGACCCCGTGCCCGGCCGTGCATTTTGGGGCCRTTTTGGTTCATCTTGGGTGCAGCCCTGGCTGGGCTCTGGTGCTGCCCAAGGTGCATCCATGGAGGCCTTTTCATAAATCCCTGCCTGCTTTATTCTTTAGCTCTGTCCAGCCTCTGCTCTAGGGCAGCCTTCACAAGGCATCAACACCAGTCCTATGGGTGCTTTYTTCCACAATAATTTCTGTCAGACTTGAATTCCTGAGGCCTCTTATGAGTCTGGCCTAGCACTTCCTTTCTTTAAATCAAAGAGGCTCTGCAGTTTAGCAGAACTCCTTCCCATCTGCTCTGGTCAGCAGAGGACAGTACAGAGTTGCTCCTGGTGTGAGGTGGAAGAGGCACTGCTCCCTGCACCAGGCAGGCAGCAACAGATTCCCTTTCCTCCCTGCACAGGCTGTGATCTCAAACCTGCCTCTTCCAGGAAAACCACCACAGCATTCCCCCCACACGCTCCTCAGCCTCTCCATGCCCTACCTGTGTTCCCAGAGGTTGGCTCAATGATGGTGTCCCCAGGTTTCAGGATCCCAGCTCTCTCAGCATCCTCCACCATCCTGAGGCTGATGCGGTCCTTCACGCTGCCCCCGGCGTTGAAGTACTCACACTTGGCCACTGCAAACACACAACCAGCAGGGCTGCAGGGCATCTCAGAGCYCATCCAGCTCCCCACCCTGCCCTGGGCACACCCACCTTCCACCAGAAAGGGTTGCTCCAAGCCCCATCCAGCCTGGCCTCAAACCCTGCTCTGGTCCCTTTCCCCTCGCTGTCTTTGCCCCTTCCCCTTTCCTGGCTGGTTCTCCACCCAAAAAAGTTCTGATCAAACTGAAGTTTCTCTTCCATCACTACAGAACTCCCAGCATTAATCCCTTCACCACCTTTCAGCACTCTGATCAGAGCCTCCTAATATCTACAGTATTAATATACAATATTGGCTGGGTTAAAAAACCCAAACAAACAAAAAAATCCACTGACCATTTCACCCCTTTAATCATTTCCAGTGATCTTTACTGATAACTGCAGAGCTGCATTTTGCAGACACTGATGAATACTCTGTATAGGAGAAGTGGTCAAAAACTTCACACAACTGCTTTAAATAAAAAAAATTATTTTCTACAAAGAACATTTTGTGTTTCCTACAGAAATGGAAAAGCTGCAGGAATTCTACTCATGAGGTACAAACTGAAAGATGTTTTAGATGACAAAATCCTAAAACCCAGAAAATCTGCCAAGGAAAACCAGGAATTTTTCCTTATCATTTCCTGCCAATCACCTGCACTGCTGTGGCCAGGTTATATGACACTACTAACCCCAACCACCCAAGTTTCTGAACCAGTGTTTGTAGTTTGTTCTCTGTCTGCAGCAACTCACAGAGTTCACACTTGAGCCCAAAGTGCTTCCCAATCTTGTTGATCCTGACCAAAGGTGTATTGCCAACTTTATTCAGGATGTTGGGCAGGATCTTCGGAGGCTCTGGCCTGGCACAAACACAAACAAAGTCAATGTAGTCACAAAAGGGTCACACAACAACCACACAGCATTTATTGCTTCTTATTTCTCCTTTTGTGGAAACCCAGGGCACAGGGAATATTTCTCTGTCTGCTCTGGGGTGCCCTGACCCCCAGGGCAGCACTGACTCTGACCCTCATYCATGGAGAAAGTTTYCCAGGCTTCAAGATAGACTGGAATCCACAAAAGTGTGCAATAGATTATAGAGAGCAGTGTAGGTGTATCACTGGGTGAGAAATTGAGGTTTTGGGGTTTTTAGTATGTTGTGGATGGAAGCAAGATGGAGGGCACAGGGTGTYRTCCTGGGTTTCTYCTTCATGCTGCTTCTTCCTCCTTCTCCATGGGTTTGGGTGGCATTTTGTAATTGGGCAGAAAAGTCCCCACTGCAGCTCTGTGGGATCAGTTATTGGGTTAAAAGGGAAAATAATCCAGGTGTCAGTTCTTAATTGGATAGTTTAGTCTTAAAAGCCCTTGTACCAAGAGATTGTTGGCCATTTTGTGCCTTTAATGAAAAGCTGCTGAACTCACAGTAGTGAGACTGTTTTACTGATAAGAAATAATAAACACCTGAGTCTGAACATGAAACACCATCTCCAGTGCCTTCAATCCAGACCCAGAGAAACCCACAACTGGCACCACCACATCCTTTATCAGGCTGGTTATTTTAGCTATTTTAGTTCAAAGGAATATCCACTGGATACAAACTCACAACAGCAAGGCCTTGATCCAAAACATGGATTAATCAGAGCTGGGTTTGTGCTGAAAATCAGCACGTAAGGGAACACTTACAGGGTGGCATGATGATGGGGGGAGGCAGAGAGGGGCTTCCCGAGCTTCCAGGTGCATTTGCTGGGTGTGTCAGGGCGGATCCACTGCCTCTCCTTCTCATTAGCCTTGCAGTTCTCAGTGTCCACCCCACCAGAGACAAAACACTTGGCAGGTGCATGAGGGCATGAGTTGGTATCTGGCTTCTTCTGGGAAGGAAGAGTAGGGATTTCATTCTTGGGGAGGGACAAGGAAGAAAAAATGGCAAAGAAAAAAAATAAATAAATAAATAAAAGGAGTTGATGTTTCCATAGTGCTGTGAGGATGGGTTTCAGCACCACCTTGATTTGCCAAATCCTTATCACCAACACCAGAACCTGCACTGCAAGTCTGGGAGCAAAGGCTCACCACAGTGCTCTGCACAAAGATAATTTAAACACACATGGCTCACTGTAACCAGCCTGCACAGACACAAAAAAACCCAGGGCTATTCTCATGGGAGACTCCCCACCCACACCAAAAGCTCTCTGAAATAAAAAATAAAACCTCCCCATTCCAAGCAGACTGGAACACAGTGGGGCTGCTTGGTGACTCATTAGAAATCTGTGCCAGAGGACTCTGCATGGCTGAGTGATCACAGAGAACTCTTCCAGAAAGGTTTCAGCAGCACCTTSCTCCAGCTCAGAGCCCTGTCCAACCTGGCCTTGAAACCTCCTGGTCTTGGCCCTTCCCTGGAAAGTTCTCCAGGCAAAGAGAAAAATGGAAAAAATKGTAAAAATGGCAATTTCTCCCCTTGTTCAGCCTGCATTTCCACTCCAGTACTCCCAGCATTAATCCCTTCAGTTTATTTTATTTATTTTTATTTATTAATCCCTTGAATGGGGTGGGGCGGGGAAATCCAGAACTTTCCAGAGCTCTCCTGGGCTCTGCTTCAGTTATTTCAACACATTTTGTGGTTCTGAAACATTATTTTGGAAAGCCAGCCTTTAGACATAACAAGTAAGRAACAAACCAGGTAATTTAGGCAGCATTTTTTACACACACAGATACAAACACAGGTAAAAAAAAATAAATTGTCTTGATAAGAAATATTGCATAGCCCGATTAAGAAACAAGTATTCCCCAAAGAGCTGTGAGTACCTTAGAGACAGGAACAGGCCTTTCTGATACAAACTTCTCCATGGTTTCTGGTGGGGGTGGTGGCACAGAAAACTGGATTTTCTTCAGGAGAAGGACTGCTGTGGGTCACAAGACTGGAATCCTCTTCAAAGCTGCAGATCATACAAGTTAGAAGAAAAAAAAAACCAAACTATCAGGAAACTCTCTCATAGGGGCAAAACACACACATCTTTTTCATGGGGGGGRAAAAAAAGAAGCTGCAAAACAAAGTGAAGATGACTTCTATAAACAGTATTGAAAAKAAATCGTGCAGGATTGATGGGGGTGCCCTGACCCTGCCCCTCCTGCATTACTCAATCTTCCCTCTGCCCCGTCCTCCACAGTAAGCACAAAACATCTTTCATCAGACCTTCTGCCACTCCAGGAGCTTGAAAGCCACAAAAAGTAATAGGAAATACTTCAGTTCACAGGAAATACAGTCCTAGAGGTACAAAGGGTGAAAAGGCTTCATGGTGCTGTCCCCAAAAGACCCTGTACACAACTTTATCCAGGAAAAGACTTTATCCAGGAACAGAGGCTCTCCACCCTCAAGTAGAGCAAAATCTTAAAAGTTCCTACCCAAAATTAATTAGTGCTCATGCACAGCTTCAGTGATGCTGCATAAAACAGCAAACAATTCATGCTTTTACCTCCAGAAATTAGTAAATACAGAACAGTAAGCTCATTTCTCCTCCCAGTTGTTCACAGAGCCTGGCTGCTTCCTTTTCCAGACA
The DNA here is from genome assembly GCA_014549065.1 of Cardinalis cardinalis. Taxonomy (NCBI): domain Eukaryota; kingdom Metazoa; phylum Chordata; class Aves; order Passeriformes; family Cardinalidae; genus Cardinalis; species Cardinalis cardinalis. The sequence goes on from JACDOX010000538.1 coordinate 145,845, forward strand.
AAAACCTGGCTGAAATCTTGGAAAGCATGATGATTTTTTCCCCTAATATTCGTTTTCTTCATCACTGTTTTGCAGCAAGGTTCAGCTCTTTCCATTACTGAATTTTGCTGGGAAGGGTCCCTGGCCTCACCCTCCTGGCAGATGCACACAAAACACATATTTAAGATCTCACAGAGTTGAGAAAACTGGAAAAAAATCTGGATCACAGCATCAGTGACCTTTAGTATTTGATTCTGCAAGTTAACACAGGCCACTAACCACTGCTGCCTTGGGCACTGCAATGCTTAAAGCATCCAAACTGCTCTCCTCTAGGGGAAAAAAAMCCCAAAAAACCTCTGAAATGATCAACTTTCCCGACAAAAACTTGAAATAATTTTCCTTCAACAAAAAGATTTCCATGCCACCAAAATGATACAATTCTATTTGATCAGTTAATACACGAGCCAAGATGGATTATAACCTGTTAAAGATTGATAATAACCTGTAATAGATGGATTATAACCTGTAATAGATGGATTACAACCTGTTATAGATGGATAATAACCTGTTATAGATGGATAATAACCTGTCACAGACTGCTGACCAGGGTTAGAATGAGAGACACCAGTCTAAAAAAGCAAAGATCCCATAAATACACAAAATATAACACCAACCTGTCTTTGCTACCAGAAATCAGCTTACTCCCAGTCCCAGAGTGAAACCCAGCCCTCATTTCTCTTCCTAGGATGCTCTGGTTCACAGTCCAGAGTATCAGTGGGGGTTTTTTTGGGAAAGGAAAAGTACTGGAGGATTTTCAAGGTTGGCATGAAACACTGGACACAGAGAGTGATTGCCTGTGCCACAGGTAACACTGACAATATTGACAAAGTCCAGCTAAAAAGGGACCTTGCTGCCAAAGGGTCAAATAATTTCAAAATACAGGAGAAAAGCAGCAAGGGTTTAGAAACAGAAATCTGAATATTTTGTTCTGCTTCCAAGTTATCATAAAATAAGAGTACAAAACATTTGAAAGCTTTAAAATGCCAGCTCTCAGTGTCTTTCAAGAGTGTCCAAAAACTKATGTGAAAAAAGAAAACTCATTGCAATAAAAAAAATTAAGAGGTTTACAGTATTTGTTCTTTGTATTGATGTCAGGAAAGAAATTATTGTGGCTCTCAAAAAGCTGCCTTTTGGACTGGGCAAAGCAATAGCATCTCATTTCTTTTACTGTAAGGCAAAAAAATTTAAGAATTTACTAACAGCATTACTTCTTGAACAGCAGGAATTGAGAAAAAGCTGTGTTTACTGCCCTCAAAGAAGCTGTGAGATTCTCTCATACTTTCATATTGGCAATGCTTGATATTTGATCAAACCTTCAATAATGGGGCTTCAACTCTGAACAAAAACGAGGAGAGAGACAAAAACCTAAAATTCCTGTCACCAAACACAAACCTTAAGCCACATAATTAATTTCTTACAGCCCTAGGTGACACAACCTCAGCAAAATGGGGTCAGACACGGTTTAGGACATCCAAACCCCCACCCTGATCCCCCCTACAGGCCCAAAAYAGCATTTTTCTCTGGGGAAGCAGGACAGGAGGATGGCAACTCTGCTTCTGCAGCTGAACGCTGCTCAGCAGAGGCCAAGGGAGATAAGCTGCAGRAAGAGCTGCTCATCTTTAGGAAAAAGAACCTGTCAGCCCGAATTTAATTCTCCTCTAAAGGGGAACACTCCCATAACCAGCTGGGGGTGTGGGTAGAGCCTAACTAGAAAAGCCTGACTAGCTCCTGCCATTACATCTGCAGATCCCAGAATCTCAGAATGATGAGGTTGGAAGAGACCTCTGGGATCATCGAGTCCAACCTATGCCCTAACACCTCACCCAGACTATAGCACCAATGCCATGGCCAGGCTTTTTAAACACATCCAGAGATGGTGATTCTACCACCTCCCTGGGAAGAGCATTTCAGTGCTTTATTATTCTTTTGGTGAAAGTTTTTTTCCTGATATCCAACCTGTACCTTCCCTGACGTAGCTTGAGGCTGTGTCCTCTGGTTCTGTCAGAGACCGACCCCACCTGTCTGCAGCCTCCCTGCAGGAAGGTGTAGAGAGCAATAAGGTCACCTCTGAGCCTCCTCTTCTCCAGGCTGAACAACCCCAGCTCCTTCAAACGTTCCTCACAGGGCTTGTGCTCCAAGATCACACAAGGCAAAAAAAAAAAAAAAATCAGAAAGAGAATTTACAAAACCACTTAAACCTAAGTCACAAAGGGGAGCGGGACAGAAGGATGAGATCCAGAAAGCCTCATGGGCAAGGCTCACACCTCTGGGTCCATCTCCACAGGAAACACAAGACCTAAATTACTTCTCAGCTCCTCGAGAACAGGACTGAGGGCCAGTGAGTGAAATCCTGATCAGCCTGAGCTGAACTCGGCGCCCAGGCGAGTCAGGAGCTGCAGTTCCCATGGCTGTGCACAGTGTGTGCTCTCAGCACTAATGCACTGCACTGTCCAAACATCCCCTGAGCTGCAGCAAACGAGCTGAGCCTGGCCTGGAGCAGGGATGAAGCYGAGGCAGGTGTGAGAGCTGAATCACACACAGGGAAACGCTGCTCAGGCAGGGGTGAGGTACAGAATTCCCGTGTCTCAYCCCTCTCTCTGCTGCAGCTGGGAAAGGGAAACTTGATGGTGTTAAGCAGGTACAAATAAAGCACTGCAGAACAGTTGTTCTGCCCAGCCTGAGCACCACAGGGCATCTCTGTAGGAGCCAGATGCAGCAGCACCCATCCAGCCTCTGCAAACACCACAGCTGGAACATGTTTTGTGGAGATAACTGAAAACTCTACAAGTCTGTGGAAGTTGTAAAGCTGGTATGTTTATTACAGCGCTGGACACATGTGGAGGTTACTCTCCTTAAAAGACATTCGTACTTCTGGGAACTTTAGGGCTTTTTTTTATCTTCTTCTCAAACACACATGCATACAATTTCACAATAGGTTCATGTATTCATATTCATTTTTATGAATTTCGTGTGACATTTGCTGCAAGTTCTTCTTTATCAGAAAGAATTCTTAGGTCAGGTTGACCTGCTCTCACAGCAGTCTTTCTGTTTCTTTTTATCACTTTTTGTTTCTTCTTTTTTATTTCTGTCTTTCACTGAAGCAGTTTCTCTGAGCYTAGGCTTTTACAGTCAGGCTAAATGGCTATGTTTTCTAACYACAGACTTAAAGATGAACATTTCACTTAAATCAAAATKKATTTCTACTCGGGAGAATTTTTACTTTGTTTCAAACAGATTAAGGAGAAAGTCAAACATTTGGGCTGTTTTGCTGCTGTGGTTTCTCTGTGAGTGTGTGTGTGTSTCCTTGTCCCTTCCCCAGGAGCAGCCATCCCTCCCGTGCCCTCAAGTGACCTGAAGCAACCTGAATCARCACCTGGCTCTAGGAAGAGATCCTTCAAGAATCCAAAGTCTTATTTCCTACAGAGCAGGTGAGAACCTGCACATCCTCTCRATGATCCCTCTTCAAAAGCCACACTGGCACACTCAGAACTTTCTGGAAGGAAAGGGGCAGCTCTCTAATGCCCTCACCTCTGCAACACTGCAAAGGTCAAACTCTGSCAGCAAAGCAACTTCCACGGCTGTGGCAATTGTTATTCTAGGAACCAGCCAGGGAGAAGAGGGGAGTGTTCAGTTTGCTGTGCCCCCAGAGAAGGGAAGCTGAGCCTGCAGCCCTCACACAGGTGTCTGACAGCTCCATTTCCTGAGCTCACCCTGCCTGGACTCCCATGGTAACTCTCCTGATGTCTCAGGAGCACAGCAGCATCAGAGAAAAGACTGGAGCATGCCTCCTCTGTGTTTTCACCTGCTGCAGTCAGAAGCTTTCAGTATTTCCTCCCCTGCTTCTAGTTCCCCCTCCTGAGCACACAGAGATGGACCAGCACTGCAGCAGAGCTCTTCATCTGCCCAGCCCACCAAGCACAGGGACAGGAGGATTCCATGCTCAGAAATTAAACAAATTACCCAGCAGGACACAAAGAAGGAGCTGCTCTCAGATTTTGACCAGCTCTGTAGAAGCACAGCACCCCTTCCCCCTGCAAGGCTTCACAAGGTTTGCTGGCCCAGGGATCTCKGATAGAGGCTGGCAGAGAGCTGGGCAGGAAGGCAGCTTTGGGCTGATGCATATTTGGTGGGAAAAACCAGCTGCCATCACTCTGTGGAGCTTTTAGCAGGATCCCCAGGGCAGCCAGGAGCACAGTGCCTGGCTCCTGTGTTTTTAGCAGGATTCCCAGAGCATCCACAAGCACTGCTGTGTGCCTGGCTCCTGTGTTTTTAGCAGGATTCCCAGAGCATCCACAAGCACTGCTGTGTGCCTGGCTCCTGTGTTTTTACCAGGATCCACAGGGCACAGCACTGCTGTGTGCCTGGCTCCTGTGTTTTTACCAGGATTCCCAGAGCATCCACAAGCACTGCTGTGTGCCTGGCCCCTGTGTTTTTAGCAGGATCCCCAGGCCAGCAGCCAGGGCCAGCCCATGCCAGCCACCCTGGCAGGCTGCCCTGCTGCCAGTGCCAGCTCAGTCCCTGAGCCTGCACACTGCAGGACATGGGTCCCTCCTGCTCCTGGCTGCCACCACCTCGCTGGAAGCTGCTGTGGCTGCAGGGAGGCTGGGGACTCACACACAGGGCACGGCAGGGCACCAAGGGGACTCACACACAGGGCACCAAGGGGACTCACAGGGCACAGCAGGGCACCAAGGGGACTCACACACAGGGCACGGCAGGGCACCAAGGGGACTCACACACAGGGCACCAAGGGCCACCAGCTGCTCTGGACAAGGATGCTCAGTGCAAATGCCCCAGTACTGGGTCTGCACTGGCACCTACACCTAAACTCTAACCCCAACCCTCCCCACTTCACCAGGGGGGATCTAAGCAGAAGAGAAGCAGCAGGCTCTGAGCAGGTCCCAGCCCCCCAGGAATGCCTTTCCTGCCCCACACGGGATCCCCACGTTCCCCTGCCTCCACGCTCGGTGTTTTTCCGCCTCTGCACAGCGCAAGCGTTGCGGAACCACCTCCGATCAGCAAACAAACCCCTGGCAAGGGCGAGCAGAGTGAGCAACGCTGCTGGAACGGGGCCCAGAGCTCCAAAAGCTCCGCGGTCAGAGGCTTCGGGAGCACAGAGATACACAGCACACTGSATACTCAACCAGGAGCAGAAGAATCACTCGTCTTCCAAGTTACGGCTGCTCCGAGACACCGGGAGCGTTWTTAATATATTGGGAAGGGAAAGCTTTCTCAGTRTATTATAGATAAATATTCTCAGTATATTATAGACAAATATGGATGACCAAATGACTGCTACTGAACAGCTCCCTCAGGTCCTAGCCAAGTTCAGATCCCTCCCAGCTGGGGAGGGGCAATAGATGAAATCAAATGTAAAAATAAGCTCCACGGTCCAGTGCATCAGCCAAGAAAACCTTGCAGGAGAACCTCATGGCACCCACGAGAACAATGGGCAGCGAGCCAAGACCAGGTACCAAACACCGAGAGAGACCCAAAAGGCACAAAGTCATCCTGTGGGGCTGCAGGAAAAGCAGAGAGCCCATCTCTGCTCCGGGCTCGGCGCTCCCAGGCACCGTCCCGGGCCCCCGCAGCGGAGCCAGCACCGCCCGGGGCGGCTCCGGGGCTCCCCAGCCCGCAGCTGCCTCTTCCTCCACTGCAAAACCGAAAAGAGAAACGCGGCACAGAACCACAGATGGGTCACGATGGGAGGGACCACAGTGCTGCACCGGGTCCGAGCTCCCTGCTCCAGCAGAGCCGTCCCGGAGCGCATGGCACGGGACGGCATCCAGACGGTTCTGGAATGTCCTCCTCACGCAGGGAGCCTCCGCAGCCTCTGCGCGCACYCCGCTGCAGCCCTCCATGCCCCATCCACCCCCTCCGGGATGAGGGGCACGGCCGCCCCCGGCTCTCACCCCCCAGATCCCGCTCCCGCGGATGATGCAACCTGCGGCCACCGGGATGCGCCGGACCCGCCCTGCCCTCCGCTCCGGCCGCCACCTCACCCGCGCGATCCGCACCCTGCCCAGACACCGCCGCTGTGGGGACGGCGGGGATGGAGCCTGTGAGGAGGATGAGGGTGATGGTGATAACGATGATGATGATGGTGATGAGGAGGAAGATGAAGATGAAGGCGCGGAGGATGCGCGGGGTTTAAGAGGAGCCCGCGAGCCACGGCCCCGCCCCCCGCGCGCCCCGGCCCCGCCCTGGTCCCGCCCCGGCCGCTCCCCGCAGGGGCGGGAGAGGCGCGGCGAGCGCTGATTGGTCAGCGCAGGGGCGTTGGTGACTCCGAGCCAGCCAATGGGAGCGCGGTGCGCGGGGCCGCAGAGCCCGGGGATGTCCGAGAGTGTCCGGGGATGTCCAGGGATGTCCGGGGATATCCAGGGATGTCCAGGGATGTCCGGGGATGTCCGGGGATGTCCAGGGATGTCCGGGGATATCCAGGGATGTCCAGGGATGTCCGGGGATGTCCAGGGATGTCCGGGGATGTCCGAGAGTGTCCGGGGATGTCCGGGGATGTCCAGGGATGTCCGGGGATGTCCAGGGATGTCCGGGGATGTCCGGGATGTCCGGGGATGTCCGGCGATGTCCGGTGATGCCGGTGATGCCCTGTGATGTCCGGCAATGTCCGACAGTGACCGGGGATGTCCGGAGATGTCCGGGGGTGTCCGACAGTGTCCGGCAATGTCCGGGGATGTCCGGGGATGTCCGGCAATGTCCGAAAGTGTCCGGGGATGTCCGGAGATGTCCGGGGGTGTCCGACAGTGTCCGGCAATGTCCGGGGATGTCCGGCAATGTCCGACAGTGTCCGAGGATGTCCGGAGATGTCCGGGGATNGGGGATGTCCGGCGATGTCCGGTGATGCCGGTGATGCCCTGTGATGTCCGGCAATGTCCGACAGTGACCGGGGATGTCCGGAGATGTCCGGGGGTGTCCGACAGTGTCCGGCAATGTCCGGGGATGTCCGGCAATGTCCGACAGTGTCCGAGGATGTCTGGAGATGTTCGGGGATGACCCAACAGTATCTGACAGTGTCCAGCGATGTCCGGCCGGATCACCGAGGGAAACCCGGGGGGAACACCCAGGGCCTCCACAGCGTGTGTCCAGTTCTGGTCACCTCAGTTCAGGGGGGACAGTCGGGTGAGGGAGCGTGTCCAGAGAAGGGTGAGGGATGTGGTGAGGAGTCTGGAGCAGGAGGAGCGGCTGAGGGAGCTGGGGGTGTTTAGCCTCGGGAAAAGGAGGCTCAGGGATGGTCTTGTCACTCTCTACAGCTCCCTGGCAGGTTGTAGCCGGGTGGGAGTCAGCCTCTTCTCCCCGGCAAACAGCAACAGGACAAGAGAAAATGGCCTGGAACTGCACCAGGAGAGGTTCAGGGTGGACATTAGGAGGAGGTTCTTCACAGAGCAGGGCATGAGACATTGGAATGGGCTGCCAAGGGTGTGGTGGAGGCACTGTCCCTGGARAGACTGGATGTGTCACTCAGTGCCATGGTCTAGTTGACATGGTGGACATCACTCAAAGATTGGACTTGATGATCTCAGAGGTGTTTTCCAACCYAATTGATCCTGTGACCCTGGAGAAAGGGCTCTGCCAGGGCACCTGGAAGATGTTTTACTCGTGTCCCCAAGGCCATAGTGGGGACACAGATGTGGCTGCCAGTGGCTCCCGAGCAGAGCCTGTGTCACAGACATGTTTTATGAAAAACCCTTTCCTTAGGATTTTTTCTCCTGAGAAGCTGAGAGGCCTCAGGAACAAAATGTAAGCAATGATTATCTGCTGCTGTGGAATGCAACAGGTGCATCTGGGATTGGTCTCATGTGGTTGTTTCTAATTCATGGCCAATCACAGTCCAGCTGTCCAGGCTGTCTCAGTCAGTCACAAGCCTTTGTTACCATTCTTATTCTATTCTTAGCCAGCCTTCTGAGGAAATCCTTTCTTCTATTCTTTTAGTATAGTTTTAATATAATATATATCATAAAATAATAAATCAGCCTTCTGAACCATGGAGTCAGATCCTCGTCTCTTCCCTCATCCTGGGACCCCTGTGAACACCATCACACAGCCTGTGGTAGTGGCTGCTTGTCTGCTTTGGGGGGAATTCCCACTGCACCTGAGGGGTCTGTCAGGAGCTTCATGCTGGGAGAGCAGTCAGCTGCTCCCCTAAAAAGGCCTTGGGGTTGTGCAGGCATTGCCCAGGTCAGCAGGATGGGAGAGAGGAGCAGGCAGCCCTAGAAGTGCCCATCTCAGGGCAGGGAGCCTGSTGGATCATGGAATGGTTTGGGTTGGAAGGGAGTGAATGACCATCCTGTTCCAACCCCCTGTCATGGGCAGGGACACCTTCCAGATTGATCAGAGCCMCATCCAGCCTGGTTTTACACACTTCCAGGGATCCAGGGGCAGCCACACTGTCGGGATCWTTAGCTTGTCAGAGTGACYCCGAGAAAARTYYRAAAGTCTCTTTTCCCAGCCCGGYGCTTGAMGAAGGAGTCAGGGCTCTTCATTTYTYGGTCTCAAGGTTGTTTATTTTATCTTATCTGTAAAAAATTTTCTCCTGCCCTGCCGAGGTCAGCTCAGCAGGACAGTYYSAGGCACTCTGCCTGCCCCTGAGGCAGTGTCATCTTTTTGTACTAGAAACGACGTATATCATATTTACTTTCAATTTCTAATGCCTRTCACCTATGTTAGACAGTGCACTTCTATTCTAAACCAAAAACATCCCTAAGTGCCAACATCACAGCAGAAGATGGAGGCCAGGGAGAAGAAGGAGAAAGGCTGGACACACTCAGTTCCCTCCATCTTGCTTCTTGAACTCTCATACTAAAACCCCTAAAATCTACTTTTCTACTCTGTGATAACTTCACTAATATTCTGCTTAAACTGTTGGGGCTTGCTGATCTTCATACAAGGTTGGTAATTTGCTCCATGGGTCATAATCAAAACCACAGGGGCACCTTGGGCTCTGTGCCAGGGTCTCTGAGCCCCTGGCAGGGGTCTGGGCTGCTCAGGACAGCCAGAGGGGTGTCCTGGGTCCCGAAACCACACCTTCAGGAAACTGATCTGATGCTAGATCCTCACCACCCTCACAGTAAAGAATTTCTTCCTAATTTGTATTGAAACCCTACCTTCCTTCAGCCTAGGGCCATTGTGAGAATGTGACCACGAGTTATTCACCTGGGGAACAGCTCAGTGTCACAACAGCTGCAGCATCCTCACTGCTGTGAACAGGGCTTGATGGTGTAGAACACAGGGTGCAGGTGAACTTAAYACACTCCATGCCAATTATCTCTTAATTAATTCTTAAAAAGTTGCTCTAGATTATTCAGAAAGTTTTAAAAAACAAAACAAGAAAAAAAAAACCAAAMCAAAACAAACAAAACCACAGAAATCTTTGCATGAAAGCAGAAGATACTGAAAGGCCTTACCAAAGAGAAGGTCCTCAAGAACACAGCCTGTGGCTCTGCAAAGTCCAAGCAGCAATTTCTTCTGCATCTATAAAAAGTACCAATACAGAGAAAAGCAGTTCAAGGTAATTTATTTTAGGACATGAGATTGACCCTGAAGTGTTCCTTGTGTTTCAGGCCACGGAAGGAGTTGAGACAGCTGCATGTCTCCATCTGCACATGGTATACATTATATGGAGCTATTTGGAGAATATTGCATGCTGTAGAAATAGGAAAAATAAGAAATAGGATGTTTTAATCAAGCGGTAAAAGTGACAGAAAAGACTTTCCAACTGGATGTGACTGGTCTAAAGCTGAGGGACCAGTTTCAGCATTAAAAAGTCAAGGGTTTGTCTCTCTGGTAAGGAAATGGACCATGATTAGGATGTGGGGTGAAATTTATGAARAAAAAATCAGGAAAAACACTGAGCAATTAAAAACAAATCAAGAGAAGARCCAGATATTTTATATTTGCCATAAATAGAGACATTGAAGCAGCTGTCTCATTACATTGTTAAAAATTCACAATTTGCAGAGAAACATCCACATCAATGACAAATTACRGAATGACAGAGTCACAGAAAATTCTGAGTTTAAGGGACCCACAAGGATCATCAAAATACAATTTTTGATTGAAATGACACTGTTTTTTCCCTACCCCCCATATTCTATTTTTACTACAGAAGAGTTTACTAGAAAATAATGTTCTTAAACAGAACAATTATTTACTCTAAATCATAGTTTGCTTAGTTAACTGCATCTGAAATATGCTATAAAGTGACATTGGCACAAGTAACCATTGGCCTCACTGGTAAAACATCAGTTGGAAAAACATGTGGAATAAGATTGTGGCTTTCATCTGGTGCAGATAAATTATGGGATGGCACAGAGTGTGAAAAGGGTGATGYTAAGGAGGCCTGGCCCTTGATTTGGGTCACAGAGAATGCCAGGGCACACATGAGGCAAAGCTGTGCAGAAATCCATCAATATTTGGAACAGAAGGAGTGCAAGCACTGACAAACTGCAGTCGTAGCTGCAGTGGTTTTGGTTTGYTAATTTAAGATTTTCTGSTTGAGGATGTCTTAACATCCTTTAAGACTGATCCTTCTATTCTTTTAACTACATTAGCAGCATGTGCAGARTCTGTAATCAGATTGAAAGGCTCCTGAAATAGCTGAAATGCTCTAACTACTGCTGCTAATTTGACAATTTGAGGAGAACCTTGGACTGTTTGAATGTCTGATTCCCATGTTTTAGTTGTTTGGTCATATGATTTGTGAGTTTTCCTGGAGCCATCAGTAAATACTGTCRTGGCATTTAAAGGCACTTTACTTCACATGGGTTTTTCTCTGAGAGATCCTTGAAGAATCCAAATCTTTTCTCTGAAGCTCAGAGAATCTTCTCTCTGAAGCCCAGTTTTGCTTGCAACAGCAAGAGGTGTTACCTCTTTGCTGGCTGGAAGGGAAAAAAAGAGTTTTTGGGTTTCTTTTGTCTTTAACACATGTTTTTTCACAGAGGTGTGTRCAGCTTTTTAGTGGTTTAAACAGATTGTTAATTACACAGAAGCTTTGAATCACGTCTGTGAATGCTTCTTATGCAAAACTACTCAAGTAGCCAAGGAGGGATATCCACACCTGTCACAGACATCTTTTATGAAAAACCCTTTCCTTAGGATTTTTCCTCCTGAGAAGCTGAGAGGCCTCAGGAACAAAATGTAAACAATGATTGTCTGCTGCTGTGGAATGCAACAGGTGCATCTGTGATTCGTCTCATGTGGTTGTTTCTAATTAATGGCCAATCACAGTCAGCTGGCTCGGACTCTGTCCAAGACACAAGCCTTTGTTATCATTCTTTCTTTCTCTATTCTTAGCTAGCCTTCTGAGGAAACCTTTTCTTCTATTCTTTTAGAATAGTTTTAATGTAATATATATCATAAAATAATAAATCAAGCCTTCTGAAACATGGAGTCAGATCCTCGTCTCTTCCCTCATCCTCGGGCCCCTGTGAACATGGTCACACACACCTTTCACACTTTTCAGGAGGGACTGGAGTCTCAGGGCTTCTTGCTGCTCAGAGTGACCYCGAGATGTGTCAGAAAGTCTCTTTTCCCAGCCTGTCACTTGAAGAAGGGGTCAGAACTCTTCAGTTCTCAGTCTTAAGGTTGTTTATTGTTCCTTATCTATAAAATTCTTTCTCCTGTCCAGCCAAGGTCTGCTCAGCAAGATAGGTCCAGGCACTCTGCCTGCCCCCAGGGAGGTGCTATCTTTTTATACTAAAAACTACGTGTACAATATTTACAGTTACTTCCCAATACCTATCACCTGTGTTAGACAGTGAGCTTCTACTCTAAACCAATCTAAAAGTGCCAACATCACAGCAGAAGATGGAGGCCAAGAAGAAGGAGAAAGGCTGGACATGCCCAGATCCCTCCATCTTGCCCCTTGAACCTCCATTCTAGAAAACCCCAACATCTACTTTTTCACCCCATGACAGATTCACTATTATTCTACTTAAACTGTCGTGGCTTGCAGATCTTCATCTAAGGTTGRTAAYTTGCTCCAYGKGTCATAATCAGAACCACAGGGGCACCTTGGGCTCTGTGCCAGGGTCTCTGAGCCCCTGGCAGGGGTCTGGGCTGCTCAGGACAGCCAGGGGGATGTCCTGGGTCCTGACACTGGAGAAGAGGCCCTGAGTCAGCTGCTGTGCCTGGAGAAGAGCCAGCCTTGCAGCAACCRCTGCAGCTTCAGCAGATGGGTGTGGAGGTGTGGCATTGCCAGCACAGATGGACGTGCCAGATCCTGAGAGATSTAAGACAGACACCTCAGAGAAACTTGTAAGACCAAGTGACAGCTCCAAGTGTGTTGGAAACTATCTGAACACAATGTGTGAGGCAAATTAGAGGGATTTGTAATTGCAGCACAGCTCTGCACCCAAGATTCAATTTCCTTCACCAAGGCAGCAGCCAGGTGAAGAATGGTTTGGGTTGGAAGGGACCTTAAAGAAAGTCTTAGTTCCAACCCCCCTTGCACATGCAGGGGCATCTTCCACTATCCCAGGTTGCTCTGAGCCCCAGACAGCCTGACCTTGGACACTTCCARGGGTGGAGCAGCCACAGCTTCTGTGGGCACCCTGTGCCACCCTCACCACCCTCACAGGGAACAATTTCCTCCTAATATCCAATCTAATCCTGCCCTCTTCCAGCTTAAAGCCATTCCCCATTGTCCTGTCACTACAGGCTCTTCTGGAAAGTCTCTCTGCACTACAAGGAAGTTCTGGTGTACATAATAAACTGATTTAAAAGATCTCCACAGCAACGCAAACCCACACTGTGCCATTGGCATTAAAGCCATTAAAATCAATCATGGTGTCTGGGAATGAGTACACAGCACTAATTTGCTCCATTAGGGTTTAGCCCAATCAGTGGGACACAGATTACTCCTCATCCCAGCTTTGAGAATAATTCCCATAAATCASCACCAATTTCTTAAGGAGAGCCACTTAATCCATTTCCTGAAATCTGGCAGTGATTGGGGTTTTTTCTCTTGCAAGGGAGAAGAGGGGCTGCAGTGAAGGTTGGTATAAAAGCAAAATTATGATCAGATCAGCCTAGCAGTGAAGTGACAGCAGCTGGAATGTTAACATGGAAATAAACAGCTTCTTTAGGAATGGTAAGCAGAGAATGATGTTTCTTGTATCAGTGATGAGTAGAGATGAGAAGACTGAAAGGTCAAGAAGAGGAACCCCTTGGAGAAGCACAGTGAGTGATCAAAGAGAGGGAGAGAAAAAGGTAAATGCCTTTGTGGCAAGATCACTGAAGGAGGAGATCAATTAGAGGAGGCTTTTGGTGAGCAGCAACTGAAGTCACCAAAAGAACCAATGGAGCTTTGGTGGTACCCAGAGCCCTTTTGGGAAGGGAGAGCAGAAGCCTATTGCACAAGTTCATGGAAATGTTTTTATGCAAAGGGAGGAAAACACAGCCCAAAAAGAATCACTCCTCATTTTAACTGCATGGGATAAGCCACAATTTGGACAGAATCATATTTCAAAATGATCTTTGGCAGACAGGAGAAATCAGAAAAGAAAGTAAAATAGGAAGGTGGCCAATAAGGGCAAGTGCTAAATTTTGCAGCCAGGCAGGAGGAATAATCTGCTTGAGTGGCCATTACCTGGCCAGGAATTGCRTGGAGTGGAAGGGATGACTACAGTGCCAGGCAGGCTCACTGTGAGTCAACARGGCCCTGCTGTTGTGTAAAAAGCAAACACCACACAGGGTTAAGCAAACAGGGATCCAGGCTGCAGGACATATGGCACTCCCAGCACCCACGTGCTCTGGGGAGGTACCTTGTCCCACCTGGAGTGACGTGGGCCATGTGTGACGTGGCCTGGGGAACACGAGAAGTTGTAGAGACAAATACAGGCCAGGAGTAAAGAGTGAAAGAAGTGAAGTTGTCAGAGAAAGGGAAAACAGACTGTCAGTAACCCTGCTCAAATCAGCTGCAAGTACTACAAGGGGAAAGAATATATTTGCTKCTTGCTCTGCACTGCAGGTTTATTCCCTTTGCTGAAGATGTTTTCTGGTGAGGTGTAACAGCTGCCACCACATGTGTGCTTGAGAATCTCAGGGGTGTCCTAAAGACAAAAGGCTGGCCTCCATGGAGACTGAGCAAGGAAGACAAATAAATGTCTCTTTGTTGTGGTCATGAAAGGGTAAAATATAACAAGTTACACCCTTGCAGAATGAAAAAATGGCCCAGACATTAATGAGACTGTTACTCGGTGAGAGTCTGGTGAGACTTTGGAATTTCCCTCGCCCATCTCCAGTCCAGCACTGCAATAATTAATGTTGCATGCAATCCCCAAGACAGGAAGGGCTGGCTGCTCACTCTCCACTGGTGCGTTGTCCAGAAATCAGTTCTTCAGGTCCCGCCTAGAGTCCCTTCATCAACTCCTCTTTCCAGAACTTTTTTCCTACAACACAAGAGCAAACATTTTGCGTGTTCACTGAAGAGGAGGGAAAGAGGATGATGAAAGATGCAGGACTGTTTTGATCTGTGAGGTTCTCTCTCATTTCTCTCTAGGACAGGAGCAACATTAGCTCTCAAGGAAAYGGGTGGCAGAGAAGGGAGGAGCAGCAGTTCCCCTTGGCTCTTCCCCCAGCCCCCAGGCCCACGAGCAGGCTGGTGCAGAGCCTGCAGTGGGAGCAGCTCCCTCCCTCCCTGTGCCTGGCCAGAATCCCAGACAGCTCCAGGAAGACAGTGAGAAGGATCTGAAACACATCCAATACTCAGCTGAATAGGTAGCAAGACTTGAAATGGAGCCAGGTGCTGGCAAAAGCACAGCAGGGCTCAGCCTGGCAGACTAAAGGCTTTTTCCTGAAAAACAAGGAGGCAGGGAGACTCCATTGCTCCCTGCTGCCTTTCTCCCCACTTTGTCTCACGGCTCAATCAGAGCAGAAACGATTTTTTTCCTCCAGGCTTTACTACACGTGCAGTCATGGAAGTGCAGATCTAGAAGAGCCCTACAGTGTTTGGGAAAACAATATCCTGCAGACTTTTGTCATTAACACATGGGTTTGTCCCAAAGGAACATCCGGATCACAGTAATTATCTCTTCCTAGGGAAAACAGCTCCAAGAATGCTGTTAGGGCACTTGGATCTAAGGGGAAGCCACACACAGAAGCTGCTGCCCACCCCTCACTCACATCCCYCCACTTCATCAGCTGTCCTGTAAAAATAACCTTGGAAAGCAAACACCCAAGCAACACAAATTATGCAAAAGTACCGGGCCCGATGCTTAGCAGAGCACCAAGAAGTCGGCGCTTGCATCTGAGCAGTCAGAGATAGTCAGAGATAAGCACACCCTGCCCCCTCCAGCCTCTGATACCTCAAACGAGCCGCTGCTACCGGAGCCAGGGTGCCCTGGGCTCTTGGCTGCCACTGTTCCACCCGATCCCACGCATCCCATTTACAGCTGAAACTGGAGATCAATTGAATTAACTCCACTCGTGGCAGAAACCATCAGCAGGGAAACAGGGACCTGCTAAAGCAGGTCTGCTGCTGAAGAACCACAGGGCTGCAGAGTGGGACTGTGCTGGCCTCTTGCTCGTGGCTCTTCTGGCGAAAGTTATAATTTTGTAAATAATGAAACGTGAAAGGTTAACAGGATCAGAAGAATTTGGCTGATGAGCACATTGCTGACAAGGAGGGACTGTCTACCTAGCTAAGGAGATTTGCTGAATTTTTCATACAAGTGCATTTAACACAATGAAAATCACAAAATAGAACAATTTGGAGACACTCTCACCATTGACAGTGCCACACAAGTTGTCCAGAAAAGTTGTGCACTCCCTGCTCCTGGAAGTGTTCAAGACCAGGCTGAAAAGGGCTCTGAGCAACCTGGTCTGGTGCAAAGTGTCCCTGCCCATGGCAGGGGGTTGGAACATGATGGTCATTAAGGTCCCTTCCAACTCCAATTATTCTATGCTTCATAAAAAAACCAGTTAATTGGATGAATTCTGAAATACTTGTGGATGGCTTTAGAAAGCACCAGGTATCAATTCAACGTGAAGACACATTAATTTTTTCCTACAGACATCTAGACGTAATTTTGGTGTTTTTTAAAATTGAAATCCATTTGCTCCAGGGTAAGACTGTACAGTAACACAGCTCAGTCCAGCGTTGCAGTAAGTGATAAATGCAGCTACAAATATTCTCTACTTGCCACTTTTTTCCTTACCAGCTAAAAAGAAAACACCAACCGAGCTCTGCTTTTCAGCTGGAACTTTTCCTGCCCTGGACTGTTTTTAGGGAATCTTCAGTACAGCASTGTCTGGAGAATGAAATTATTTACCCACAGCCCCCAGAGCTGCCATGAAAGCAGTTTCACTTTTAATGTATTAAAGACAACAGATGCAGTTTAAAGTGCTGATGWACAATTGTTAACACCCAAAATTTTGCAGCCTGGATGGTGCAACMCCAGGAGGAATTATCTTTAAAAAGTCATGCCCCTATTTGATTACCAGTTTTTTCAATTGAACACATTCCTTCTGTAAAAATGACCTTTCYTGTCCTCTGCAGACCACCACAACAGAAATTTGCAGGCTCTTCCTAACCAAAAGCTTTATCAATTGAAAGAACCCAAACCAACCCTTCCCAACTCCTAACCCCAAGTTGCACTCTTAAAATCCAACTTGGTCATGTAAATATGGAGAGCCTGGGGTTATTTTAGCTGAAGTCATGCTTCACCAGCTCTGAAAAACAGAAGGCAAAGAGTTGCTCAAAAAATAGCTTAAGATRAAATAATTTGAAACTTTAGTCTGTCCTCACTAGATACTTAGAGAGCGGCATCCAATCTAAAGGAAAGGGATAATTTTTGTCAGATTCTTATAAAAAAGGCTTTATTTTGAACAAGTTTTCTCCATTTGGTTTTACAGTCTCAACATACATCATATTCATGGACAAGCAGCATTTTCACAGAATAAGAGCCAAATACAAAGCCACTTGGGATTAACAGTTTCAACCTAATTGACTCAGACTTCAGAAAATCCTGTATGCTGTCACTTATTTGAGGTAAAGGAATTCCATAAATTAAGATCCACTGTTTAACAGAAGAGTCAACAATGAAATATTTGAGAAGTAAGAACCTTGAGGAGGAGGGGAAAAAAAACAAATCCTAAAGACATTGTGGGCAACGAGAGGAGGGGGAGGTAGGATTTCCACTTGGTTTGTATTGGTGAACGAACACTTGGTGTAAATGTTTAACCAAATTGGTGCATTTAAATTTCAAATTTGATGAATTTTACTGGTAGCACAGTCTCAAAAAGAGAACCTAACAAGATATGTCATGAGCTTAGTTCATTTGCTGAATGCTGTCACTAGGCACCCATTAGAGYATCCAGTAAAATCCACTGCTTTCAGTGCCCATTACAACTTATTCCAGTTACTAGGGGAATTTTTGGGCAGCTGTGCAATCAGATCACAAAATTATACATTTGGTAGAATTCCAGAATGCTTTCYTCAGTAAAATTGTATTAGGGGAGACAGAAAAATCCACCTTTCACTATCTGTTCATGCAAAAATATATCTGTAGTGAAACAGGATTTAGATAAACAGATTAAAGCCATTACAGGGACACATCTGTACTTGTTTTAAATTAACTTTATAGAACAACTAACTTTTAAACTAGCTTTATAGAGCAAATCTTAAACCTTTTAAATACTATCCACATTGTATTAGATACTGTTTAAAAAMCAAAAACTATCCTCACCTTTTGTAGCTTGAGATTTAAATTAGCTCACCAATAATCCTGAATCTCATTTAAGAGAAATATGGAACTGGATTAATATCCTGTAAACTCTAAGAACTAAATTATCAATGTGAATTCCTAATGCCCAGCAGAAATACATTTCATCTCAGTCATTTAATGTCAGGCACTGTTTAATTTGTTCCAGTAAAGCATCATTTGATTTACGTACTTACAACAAAACATCGTATGGAGATGGGCTTCACTGCTTGAGTGMTATTTCTTCTAAAAGAGTCCTGGCACACCAAGTTATAAAGTCTGGTTAGCCAAACCATCCAGTGGGAACAAAAAAAATTCAAATTGAACTGATACAAKAATTTAGTTTAAGAAGCAAAGCAGRTTAATTTAGAAAAGCTCATTTTTGATACTGTTCTGTTTTCCAATTTCCAGTGAGAAAAATGGTTTTATTCTTAAGGGGCAGAAAGAAGCTGGTTTGTTAATCATCTGACTATGTGATGCACCCATATCCTATTTCCATTTTTTAAAAAAGAATCACCAAGGAGATTTATCATTTAGCAAGTTATCTGGCTCAGAACTAAGGAAGCTCTAGCAAACTCTCTCCCACACTGGAAAGCGGTGTTTTATTGCGTAGCTTTCTGTACACACAGTTCTATTTTGCAGAAATATGGTCAATGACCAAAACTTCTTGCTACATTACACTTTGAATAAAAGCAGACATGAATGAGGTGAAACTGCAAGTCAACCATTGTACAAACTGTCTCTCAGAATGCCAACACTTCYGGTGAAGCTTTAATGCTTCGGGACACCACCTACAATGTTCAGTGATTGAGCAATTCGAGCTCAAAAAAAAAAAWAGTATTTGTGAAGGAACTGCCATCTGTCCATTAGCTGTCATGACGCTGCAGACCATCAGAAAGGCAGAAATAAGATTTATTTTCCACTAGCATCCAATTAGTTTTCTATGACCTTGAATGCTAACAAAATGCTTTTTTTAAATGACAGGTGAGAGAGCATAGATTAGAAAAAAAAWGTCTGTTAAGGACTTTGATCCTTGCACTCAGGACCTTGCACTTCCTTCAACAGCACTTCTCTATTATGTTGCATGGAGCATAATTTTGGTGGTTTTTTCTTTCACAAAACCCTCACCTGCCTATTAYGAATCATTGCAATAAAAATATTATCTTTTTCCACACTGCACTAGGCAACTTTCTTTCCAGCTAAAGAAAGGAGTTTAGTCAAGACTTATAAAAACCTGAACTATGAACTCTGGCACAGCCAGGAGCAGCCACTCAACTACACCAGAGTGCTTAGAAAATAGGCAGCCAGGAGTAGCAACTCAACTACTCCAGAGTGCTTAGAAAATAGGCTTTAGATTTTACACCAAGAAATTGGATTTATTGTAAATGCCACAGTCACATTGATAGACAGAGCACAGACTTCTGGTAACAAACAAACATACATTTTTGTAACTAAGCGTTTCTACTGAGTAAATAAATGCATTTCGCACAGCCTTCCTCTTAAATGTGCCTAAACTAACCTAAATAAGCAGACAGCATAGCAGAAAAGGGAAACTTATGTGAGTAACTGTTTCTTAAGCAGTATATTATTTTTACTATGTATATAATATTTTATATTATATACACACACATTTTCATCAACAGTTCAAATTATACCCGAATAAAATTAAAAAAAACCCAAACCAGAACTGGCGCTCCTCCAATACATTTACCACCTTTCCCTCAGGCAGACTTATCCAAGTATTTGTCAAGATAGAGGAATGACAGTTAAAAAGACTCCCCCCACAAGAAACAAGTTACACAAAGAATACTGTATCACTACAAATTTTTTATTCAGAAGCCCATCTTTAAAAAAAATGTCATTATGAACTTGTTTGGTCAAACTACAACACTTTCTAGCAGACATACAGTAAAAATGGCATGGCTCAGAATCGACCGGATCGTTCGCGATCCCTTGACCGCCTCCTGTCACGCTCGCGGCCGCCGCCTCCTCCTCCGCCGCCGCCACGGCCGCGATCTCTGGATCGAGACCGGCGCTCACGGGACCTCGACCTGGATCGATGCCTTCAAAGAGAGTTTGGACATTTTAYTGTTTCACCCCAGGCAGTGATGTACTTGCAGTGCCACACAGTGGAACATGTAATTAAGAATGGGAGTGATGAGGGAGAAGAAAGGCAGCGTGTCATTAGAAAGACTGGCTGATTGGCACTCGGGCTGCAAAGCATGATGTATTTACAAAGTGCCCAAATTTCATGCTGGGGAGTCAGCACAAACAGGTACAAGAATTGGCCGCTCCCTGCAGTCTACTCTTACAACAGATGTGTAAACTCTAAGGAGAGGCACGGTTACACTGCWGTTATTTAAAGCAGGAGAAGGGGACACCTGCTTTGGCAGACAGGAATAGCTCTCAGCAACACACACCAAAAGCTTACAGCTGCTTCTAAGTCCACTTGTATTAAATCAATTGCATTAAGTAGCAATTAAAATCCAGTTCTCTGTTGTTGCTCCCTCTCTGTGATTTCTACCCCTGCAGGATACAAGCACTGGCAAATTATCTTCCCTGCCTCTTAGGTTGACAAATTCAGGAAGGGAGCTACAACCACCCAGAACACATTGCTCTCAGAGCCACTACCAATCAGCATTACTGAACCTGAGAGTTCTCCAGATTTGTAACAGTGATTAAAAGGTTAATATAAAAACACATTTGGTCTTTTTCATAAAGTATTCAAATACATGAAAAAATTACTTAGCCACAAAGACATGTGGCTAAGCAACACAATCTACATTTTTCAAAATTAAATTCATCCTTACAGATTCTGAAACACTGCCAATTAGAGATGTTTACAGGAAAACAACATTCACAATCTCAGCCTCCTTGACTGASAGAAATCTACAAAAATCATACTCTATATAAAAGCAAGATCAAAGATTTTATATGCCTACTCTGAACAGCAAGGTCTTAAATGCAACCAGATTGAATCCAGTTCCAAGTGRATCATCATAGTAACAGCAATGGTAAAAGCCTTTCTGCAAGGTACCTCACAAAATAAATAGTTTAATACATAATGAAATGTCGTTATCAATTTTTTTTTACCATTAAGTGTAATTACTTCTCCTTTCTCCTACTGGGAATTTCTATTCAGGGACCCACTGTGAAGCTTTTAAAAGTGAGCTCCATACAGTGACTGGCTGGTATTAACAGTAAGAAATAAATACAGGCTACCACATGTCACCATTAACAGTTAAAGGCAAAAAAGGCTGGGTCCTTAGTATAATCTATAGATGTGCTTGACTGCACATAATGCTGAAAGCTGCCAATCTGATACTGCCAAAACGCCCACGCCAAGTAGCCTGCATCTAACAAAGGCCATGAGGAAACATTTAGAAGAGAATAAAACAGAATAAGCATAAAGCAACTTCTACCAAGTGATGTCCATCTATACCTGAACAGGTAGGGCCTATGTCCTCAGTAACTCAGTGTCTCCTTCTCCTTGAACCCTGCCTGCCACTCCAACCTTCAGAATCCATAGCATTGCAGAACAAGAAGCACCATGTTTTTAGAGCCCTACTCCTTTATTGGAAACTGGTCACTTGCCAGCATGAATTGATGCCCTTTGGCATGTGCCAGAAATGCGTCAGAAAAAACAAGAGGACTTGGCACAAGTTTAAAGACTTGCCTTCAGATTTTTCAGCAACTGATCCTTAAATTACTTGTTTTAGCAGTGTTTAAAAACAAACTTACTTTTTACGACGCCGCCCATACAACTCGCGCCTTAACTCTCGAGAAATGGGCTTCAAATGCATAAAGTTGCAGAAACCTCCTCGTGTACACTCTCTGGAACAGAATTCAAGTGCCACAGTTACAATTCCCAGCTCKGCACTATCTGCTAAGACCTCAACCCCTCTGATATTAAACACAGTAAATTACGAGCATCATTTACWGACACTGTCGTACTTCTAGGAGAAAATCCCCAAAAGATGGCAGAAGTCAAGAGGTTCACTGCAGGTTTTMTGTCACCGTGATATTTTCTGAAAAATCCCTTTGCCAGGATTTCTTCTCCTGGAAAGATGAGAAGCCTCAGCCTCTCCATGTTTTGCTGCTCTGGAAGGTGGTCTAGAGATTSTTTATCCAAACACRTGAATTGTTTTTAATTAATGGCCAATCATGGTCAGCTAYGTCAGACTCTCTGAGTMATGAGTTTTTATTATTCATTCTTRTAAATCCTTCTGATGTATCCTATCCTTTCCCTTTTAGCATTTTTTTAATATAATATATCATAAAACAATAAATCAGCCTTTTGAGAACTTGGAGTCAGATTCTCATCTCTCACCTTGTCCTGGGTCCCTCACAAACACCACAGCCCTCCACACTACTGGTACCTGAAGTGGTTTTCCTCCTGTACTCAGCTCCACGAAATCCACACCCAAGCACCCTCCCTGCTGCCCAAGGCAAGAGGAAGGCCCTGCTTTATTTACCCCATCTCGTATTGACGGCAGCAGGCCTCTCTGAAGTCAGTCACAGGGGAGAGCTCGGCATGGATGGGCTGCCCGTTGAACCAGCGATTGTTCAGGTCGATCACCGCCTTCTCGGCATCTTCCTCACGGCGGAACTGAAAGCAAAATCAGCTTTTCAGAGAAGCAACAGCAGAAATYAAAGATTCCTATCACATCAGTTGTGTGATAGCTGAGGCTCAGGGCTCTAGTAATGAMATTAGAAGCTACTTCAGATTTCTTGGACAGTCCATCAAAGCTTTTCATTAGCTGGGACTCAAGGGCTAATCAAAACATTGATCTTCCTCTTCATTATGCTCTGTTTGGTCTCTCAAGTGGGAAAGTCAGTCAATACAAGATACTGTGTTTTCTTAGTACAGCTTTAAACCAAGAGAATGCTTATAAATAATTTCTGGAGCACCATAGTCCTGATGTAATGCATTTTTTCAAACATTTTAGAGAAATTTATGTAAAAACTGGAAATCACATTAATTGAGAATTTACARAAATCAGATCCTGTTTTATGATGACTGTAAAATTTAAATTTGAAATGTCTTTTCACAGTAATTTTTTTAAAACAAGTTTTTTTTTCTGATTATGACCTACACAGTGAAGAATTTCAGGTGTGAMAGTACTTTCCAGATGAGGGAAAGTAAAGCCAAAATATTCAAAGCAACTCTCTCACACCTCCCCCACAACTGTGAACACACAGTAAAATTTCTGCAGGTGACAACTCTGTACTCGTTATTCAAGAGATACCAATGACTTTTTTTAAAGTTAAACCTAAGTGCTCCAGTTTACACCTTGAACAAAACAGCTACTGCCAAATCTAACTTGGTCACAGATACTGTGTTTAACTGGGAAGTTMGAAAATTACTGCACCTGCGACATATAAAACCTCTCTCCCACTGATGTGCTTCAAGGGCAGCATGATGCTAAACTAATCCAAATTAACCCTGCCAAACTAAACAGTCTAGTAGTGGTGACTGTTTATAACTACGTAAAAGAAAAAAAGTTTATATTTCTGAAAATTACATGGATTTTGACTATCAAGAAAGCTKCTCAAAATTCATTAAAATTTCTTTTGGATTCCTTTAACATTTTTACTCCAAATTGTGAAGTTGGAGAGTAGCTTATATACTGAAGAGCTTGCCCAGTAAAATAAAATCTACAAACATACAGTGCCTTTTAGAATTCTAAATCAATAAACACCACCCCCAGCCTGCATGAACAACTCTTCATCCTACCTTTACGTATACATTTCCAACTAGATGATCTCCAAGGTTATCACAAACGTTCATCTCCTCAACTTCGCCGTATTTCTCCTCCATTTCTGTGAAGACCTCCTAAGCACAAAGCAACCCAGCAMAAGTTTGCAGCACATTACTTGTAAGTACAGAAATATTGCAACTACCTCTAAGCAAATATAAAAAAGACCTTCCTTGGAAAACAGCAGGATCACTTGATTTTTAATTTTTTTTACATTTTGGGGTTTAAAATTAGTACTTTCTTGGCCATCTATAAGGATAGCACTACCAAGATACAACAAAAACCTATGGAAAACACAYACAGCATTTACAGAATACACAGGATGCACTGAAAACACAACACAGAAAGTCTGATGCTAGCTTCAGGTACTTTGTTTTTATATAAATAATTAGGAATACTTAAAATTTATAAAAAAGGAGATTATACAATCAAAATGCTCCATCACTTAAGCTGCTGATGTTAAACAAAGACTATTTCAAGCAGTCAAATTAAGGTCAAACTAACCAATGGTTACACCAGGAAATATTTAATACAAAGCTGTATGTTYTATAGAAACACCCAAAGAAATAAAGTGTTTTTTTCCTGTATCTGTCCACTTGTGCTATCCACTACATCCATTTAACTTATCTGTGGTGACAAATCCAGGGACACTGTAATACACCTTTACATACCTCAAAGAACTCATCATAATGTTCCTGCATCTCAACATCGCTCACAGCACCTGCAAAAGTCAAAGAGTCAGACTGATTAGAGCCTACCAATAAGGAAGGGGAGTTTTGATCAAACTACAAAACAATCTAGAGAGGCCATCAGGAGCATGAGAGACACCATATAGCATGGAACTAACTAACAGGAATATTGCAAAATAAGGATGTGTGAAGAGCTTTGAGTCCCCAAAGTATCTGTCAAAATATTACATTGGTATGATCAAATCAAAGCAAGTTTTAATCAGAGCCAAAGCTGTAGGTCACAAATTTAAAGGGGAAAGAATTACTCTGAAATATCATTTAAAATTTAATGTATAGTCCCACTCTCTAACTACCAACAATTTTACCTAAACAGAAGGCAAGTGCTTTGTTTTAATTCCATACCTTAAAATATTACTRTAATTTAGTATTCCTCTTCCTAAAGGCAGAAATTTATGCCTACTTCTCCAGCATATCCACTTGAACTTGAGAGCTCACAATGTAAAACAGCCCAGAATTTTTTTTAATTTGCTGAAAATAGTCATTCAAATGACACACTTTTCTCAGTGCCCTCAATGCTTTGCAACAGAGAGCCATTTTCTAGTTTGAGTGTCACTTCATTTTTCTGTAGTCCCGCAGAACACCTTTCAGTGCAAGACAAGCCAGCCTTATATTCAAGTTAAGATTATTTTCATGCTACAAGCTGGACTTCAAAAACAAGTGCTGCTTGCCTGCTGCTACCAAACACAAGTATGGTTCATTTTTCAAAGCATTAAATGTAGAAAAATCAGTTTCATTTATTTCTTCCAGTCTACAGCACTTTAAACAAGCTGTATACATTAAAGCCATTAGATTAGCTCTTCAGCAGTTAAGTGGTTTATTAAGATCAAGCGGAGCAGTTTTACAACAAACCCTGCTTTTTATGCTAGAAGATATGCTAGTGTTTAAAACTACAAACCAGACTGCTTTAGTTAACAGAATGTGAAAGCAAGAAATTGAGCCAGTAAGGCTGAGTTTATTCATTTTCAGGCTGGTATGAAAAAAATTTTCGGCTAGTATTACCACTTGGACAAACTTTATGTTTTTCTTCAAAGGCTCTAATATTAGCCAGCCACGCTCTCTGGAACTGCAGTTCCTGTTCTTCCACCCAGCTCACCTCCACAAGAGGCTAAGGGGCATTTGGTTTATAGTTTAGGCCGACAGTGTTTCTGCATTTGAGACATGTTAGCTTTTACGAAATTTCTTCTCCCCCATGGTTATAGCAAATTAAGGAATATAAAACATTAAACCAGTAATTCTAGGCAGTTTAATACTTAACTATACTCTCAAGGTTCTGCCAACATCACTGATAACAGCTTACTAACACCTAAGGATTTTTTGGTTTTGTTTCTAAAAGTGTCACAGGGGCTCTGGGAGCCTCAGTGGGAATAACTACTTTTTACCAGATGGACAAGTGCTAAAAATGTTTTTTTGTCAAATTAGGATATCACAGGCAACAGTTAGTTAATACTACTTCAATGACCTTCTAAAGTGGGAAGTATACATATGCACAGGCTTTACAAACATCCACGTTCCAGGGCTAATGGTATCTGAACCACGAGAAGCCCAATTACTAATTAAAATACTCAGGAAAACTATTGCTGCTCCAAACTAAGGTTAATCCTCTACGACGGCAATAGAAAGGAAGACAGTTAAGCAACAATGACAAGGCATTAAATAGCTACCCAAGTTATCCATTTAAAATACATGCAATACTTAAGTAGGGACAAATATCAAAAACCAAGGAGCCAGGAGTTTCAGCAAACCTACTGCTTGCAGAGCTCCAGCTCTACCCCAGGAGGTACAGTCAGGCTCTGGCACACAGCTACTGGCTTGTCACAACCAACTAGAGTTGGATACCAGCATTTACAACACTGGAGGATCTGTGCAGGACTCTTGCAGCTGTAAATCTAAACAGCTCCACAGACCAAACTGCTGTAACTCTGTGCAAATTAGTTACCAGCGCATTGAGAGTTCAGGGAGAGAGTGGAAACACCCAACCAGAAATGTTTTGGTCTACTGGAACAGCATTAACTACTAAGCATCTGCAAGGAGAGAGCCTACAAACCAATGGAACTGGTCAAGCATCTAGACAAAATGACAYAGCTTATTTACATGTCCAGCCTGATTGTGTGACAAAAACACAAATTGCATAATAGAGCCATTATTGCTTTCAGAAGCAAGAGAAACAGTGTTGACTTTTAAGTTAGTGGCCAATTCACAAAGCACTTCTAATCAAATGCTGGTAACTAATCTGAACTGGTCTATAAACCAACAGTCAAAAAAAAAAAAGAATAGCCAAACAAAGCTTTATTACCACACAGTAAATACTCACTTCAACAAGAAAGATTAGTTAGAAAAGAACACCGACCCTTTTTTGGTTCTAAAATTTTGTTTTTAAAATCTTATATTAACATCGATGATATTAATTACAGTGATAAATCAGTTAATCGCCGATCAGCAATCCTGGGCATTAAYTGCTGCCAGTCTCACAGGAGGTGTGTTTGCTTATGCCCATTTGTATCTCAGGAGGAGTCATTAAATTACTTCATGACCATACCCAAATGCCTTCCCCTCCTCAAAAGTACTTTAAAAAAATATTTGTCTTAGRTAAATATGCCAAATGGCATCAGAATTTGAATTTTCAAAATATGGAAAGAATTTTAAGCATGCACCCATCCAAAAAGGACAGCTGCCTGGAGGGGATAGTCAGTCATGGTGTGTTCTTCCAAAGTGCAATCCCTAAATGGAAGCTGCATTAACCTAGGACAAATTTATGCATGCAGTCTGAAAAGTTTCAGTTCAAGTTCTCTTAACATTTACAGAGCAGGACATTTGCTCTGAATGAAGTCAATGTGTCACTGTCCTGCTCTTTCCGACAGTGGAACCTAATGRATAGCACAAAACATACAGAAAACCATTCCTAGGATGCAGGCAACTGGCAGGGAGAGAGGTGACAGGAAGAAAGCAGTGCAACCAACACTGCTTCACAGGGGAAGTACAATTTTAACTCTTTTTGATTTAATAGTTGGTATTCAGATTGCCCCATAGTTTTGGGAGCAGGGAGGAAGGTAGTGGGACAAAAAAAATTGGGGTTTTTTTTTTGTTGTTGTTTTTGGGGTTTTTTTGTGTTTGTTTTGAACACATGTAACAAAACGTGGTCAGTTTGATCTGTTAAACTAAAATGGCAGACCAGTTTAAGTCGACACTGAGCTCTGACAATCAAGCCCAGGGAACCAGTGAAGGAACTTGTATGAACTTACAGCGCAAACCGTCAGCAGACTGGGAAGAGTTTTGAGGGTTACGGTAAATGTTCAAGAGGGCAATGGTCTGAAATACAAAACGCAACAACTTTATATTATGGAAAATAATTTTAACAAGAAACTGGTTTCCTTTAGGGTCGCTTTAGTCGAGTCTGTGCTGAAAGAGAGGTGGTTATTCTCTCCCAAGCAGGAGAACTTGCACTTAGCTGGTGACCTTTCTACATCAACCTAACACTGTAAAGTAATAGAGATCTCATGATACTCCATTATTGTATTCTTAATTTCACTCYATTCACCAATACTACTATAGAGGGGTTTTGCATGATTTCAGACAGCTCTGAAAATAGGTGGTATCCAAATGCAGCAGTCACGTTACAAGCATATTAATTTCAATTTGGTATTACTGAATGGCTTCTTAGTAGCAAAATGCCAGGAAAGGAAGTAATACAATAATTAGAGCATAACATGAAATCTCCATTTTCCTAAAAAAGTTAAGATGAAAGAAAACCCAGTTTTGGGACTTACCGTACATATATACCTATTTTTTATTTTTTGGGTGTTAAATCAAGAATTTGAGAAATGTCTGCAGTTTAACCCTTTCAAAAGAATGCAGTGTTACCAAGTAACCAAAGTTTCACTTTGCAACATAAAATGGAATCTGCATCAAGTCCAATTTGTGCAGCCCTTTCAGCACTCAGTATTGCACACATTCCACAAATTCTTGATGTGTGCGCAAGAAGAGTTCCGTCACTTGTCCTGTTTGCAACAGCTTTATGTCAGCAGCTCAGAAGCCAACATTATTTTATCATAATTAGGAGTGGGCTCTTTAACACCATTCTTTAAAAAAATTTCTCCAACTGTGGGACTTACAGTGTGAGCCGTCAGCCGTCTGTGCACTGTTTTGGGGGTTACGATAGATGTTTTGAATCAAGATGGTCTGCGGGGAAAAAAAATAAAAAGGGGAATTCTACTGGCTGCTGTGCATATAATAGACAATTGCAAAGAGACAACTTGTTTGCAAACAGCTAAAAGTCATATTTTATCCTTAAGACTTCCTTTTGTATTTGTAGAGTATCTTCCAAAATTGCATCCAGACCATCATATTATGAAAACAGTTTTAATTAACCACCAAGAAAGAGCTGCGTTTGTCTCAACAGCTAGCCTCAAAATGGGAGGTGTGAGGCCCAGTAACCTAAAATGTCACACGAGGTACTCTGGAAATGCCTAAACTTTTGAGACCAGATTCACTACTGCAAGTCTGGGGGGRAAAAAAATAAGTGTTACGTGCACAGCATGTCATATGTAATGCCACAGTGTCCAAAATGCTACACCAGACCATAAGGCCTTTAGGCAACTGCTACATCTCGTTTTGTGCATCAGGGTTTTCTTGGTGGAATTTCTGTTTAAATAATATAATAGCATCATAGGTTCACATGTTTCCGATCCTTCAAATAAGGACAATATCCTTTTAGCCCTTCTGCTTTTTACTTGAAGAATTAGCCCAGGCAGACTTGAAACCTTACATTTGTACCGTTCTTCTTAAAATCAAGTTGTCTGAAAAAACAAACCATGTTTAAGTTAGTAAACTAATATTACAAAAAAATTCCAAACGTCCATATCACTGTAAGCAGCTCAAAAATTGAGATTTGATTACTTAAAATACAAGCTCAATGTTAGTCAGTATGAATGGCAATCCCCRAGTAACTTTAGCTTAGACATTATTGTTATGAGACACAGTAAGAATTCAGAGCTTAAAGAAGTCAGAGGACCAGCAATRTCACACCTACATACACTACCCATTTAACATGTAAAAAAAAAAAATACAACTGTACCATCACACTTAAAATCACACACTTGTTTTATTACAGGTCCAGCCATACCAACCAAAGCTTTGTGCTCCCGTGGCCCAGGTTTAAACTACCTGTGCTTTAGCCAACAGCTGGAGAGTGCCAGAAACAGGCATCTCATTAGGGTGTTTCTGCTGATGGGGGTAATTTGATCACCCTGGATTGTGTGACCTTTCCTAACACAGCTCTTCTGTACAGCAGCTGCACCAGCAAGAGCTGCACAAGGTTAAAACACTGTGCTGGTAGCTTCCCATTAGCAGGATGTCTGTTCTATTTTCTATCACAGCTGATTGTCAACCTGCACACAAATAAAGATTTCTGCAGACCCCACACAGYGCCAGGGACCTGGGAGATGGCAGAGCACAGCTGCCAGCACGAGGCTGCGCAGTSCCAGACATCCCTGGCTGAATGGGATGTGCCCTGCTGACCCACTGCAGCTGGCATTGCTAAGCACAGCCTAAAGCAAAGCTAAAGGCTGCTCTGACAGAAAGCTGTCGTTGCACACTAACTTTTATTGGTAAAAAGAAAAAGCAAGAGTTAAGGGGTTTTTTTTGTTGGGTTTTTCAACTTAAAAGACAACTACTGTGGAAACTCTCTGCTTTAGGAATATTTTTTCCTAGTCAATGACCTAAATTTAGGTCTCTAAATAACCAACTGCACTTCAACTTGTGCTCCATGTAGTTCAGCAACATGGGATAGTTTTGAAAATGGACAATACTCATTTGAAATACAGTATCTGCATTACAGAATTTTAAAATCCCAGAAGCAAAGAGGTGTTTTTGTTCCTTAAGTACCAGAAGTCCCTATCCAGCAGTAACCTTGACATTCTCCCCTAGAGGTSCCCCTGCCCACTCACAGTTTACCTTGATGATCCTAGCTCTGAACCTKCCACATGGATAATATTCCCCTCCCTAACTTCTCCCCAAACCAGCATCAGCTCACATTTCTCATCAACTCTGCTCCTAAGCAGATTARATGAACTTGCAGGAGACTCTGCTGTTATGTGAACTGTTTCTCTGTAATTTTAAAATTACTGCAGTTGAAAAATGCAGTAACTTTCAAAGGCACTACTGCTCATGTACAAAATTCCCAAAGAAATTCATCTGTGTACCTTGACAATCAGCATTGATAGAAAGAGGGAAAAAATACATTTCTCTAGGAATGTAATTTGTGAATATTGTACAGCTCATAATAATAACAACAATAATGAAAACCCTGTCACTCCCTGCACCTTTTCAAATTTATTTTTATTTCTGGCAGACATGCAGTCACACATCATGTCTCTTAATAATATTCACTGAGCCAAAGATTAAACAATCTGTCATGCCAATTRACAATTCACCCTCAGCAACCAGGCAAGTTGTTTTCAATAATCATTTCTTCCACATTCAAAGGAAATATGCAAGTCACTCTTGAAACTAAAAAGCCTGGGTCAGAGAGCAAGTGTAATGACAGATGAGTCACTTTTATTCATTAATTAGTTTTCTTTCACTATATGCATAAAAGATTGAAGTTCCCACCTTTGGGACAGGTGGAATGAGCTGCCTTTGTCTGTGATTTAAGAACTCTGGGATGGTTTAAGTGCCTGAACACCACTGAGAAGGCACACTCACCTGAAAGTTAGCACTGGTTGGTCTCTACTACAGGCAAGCTTACAACAGCATCGCTTCCTGCAGCCATTAAGGGTGACAGGAGATAATTAGAAATGCTGGGAGAAGTAAATAGAACACCCCAAAAAAAAAGCAAAGACCCAGATAAACTGGGGCTAAAACTGAACTAATTAATCTGGAGCTTGGTAATTATTCACTTGTATCTGAGAATCTAATGTTTTAAAGAAGCCAGAGTATATTTCCACAAGAAAGAGAAAAAAGGGGAAACAAACCTGGCTAAATGTTGGTTTGTTGTGCAACCGAGAACATCTGTCTCCATGGCGACAAGCTCCAATTTTGAAATAAAATGAGCAGTTGACTCTGCAAGAAAAAAGTGAATAAGGTAGTTACACACTGGCACAGAAACCATTAATTTGAAAAAAGTCTATGCCCTAAATGTCTTTACCTCGATGTGGATAAGTAACAGAGAGAAAAACCCACATCAGAACTGAACAGGAAAGCATTCCAACCAACCTGTCCATATTCATTCCTTTTACCCCTAACTTACASCCAGTATCTGACCAATTTCCCCCAAAGTGGCTTCACGATTCACCACACACAAGTGATCTCTGTTTTATCTTCTGCTTCTCCATTCTTGTCTTTACATCAGTTTCAGTGGGTGATGGGATGAGAAAAACGGTCTGAAATTGACACTGGGAGGGAGCTCTGTGGCTGAGTTGAATCTGATTTAAAACTGACACACTTGCACCTCTCTCACGTTTAGAAACCACCTGTTCAAATCATACTCTAAGGGTAACTCAGGCTGCTACCAACACAGTACCCAAAATAATTCAGGGAAGAGAAAATCATGTTACAGAAAGAATACACATCAGCAAAATAAATCCATTTAGTTAAGCTATTGCCATGAATATAATGAATGATTTTAAGAGTAAGCTGCTTTTTGTTTTAAACCACAAGCTTTTCTTGAATGATCCATCTCAAAACACCTTGATAATGATCTGGGTTTAGAAATGCCACTGAAACTCCCACAAAAAGGTGTAATTCACATAGAATGATGAAAGAAAACCACAAGGAGYTTAGTTACCTTGACAGGGAAATGCAAAATTCTGAAGGGCAAGAAAACTATGATGGGCTATATATGGGTAAATGAAATATTAGAATTCTCCTGGAAGAAAAATTATTATTCCCATAATTAACACCAATTATTTTACACAGTTCTGTGTAACCAACATCAACTCATGGAGGGGAGAATTATTAAAGTACTAAAGCACATCTGATCTCTAGCAAAGCATTCTACTGTAAAATTGCAACATGCTCACTCTTCATTATGTTTTTGAAAACAAACACTTAGCATGATAAAATACTTACTGTCTTTTCTGAACTCTAACCTGAAACAAAAAGAAATACCTAACTACAAAATTTCCAATAGTGCCTCCAACTTCAGCACCTTCTGGAAGGTTCCGTTTGCTTTTTTTAACAGAAAAAAAGAGCTGCACAGGAATTTCATGCCTGATTAAAACTCTGAAACTGTAATGCATTAAATTCCTATGTATCTCCTTTGTGTGAAAGGATGCTACAGTAACAGAGCTCAAAAGAGAGGCTGCCGACACTGCTTTCCTGGAATGGCAGCACTACAGAGCAGAGCAGAAGCCCCACGGCCAGGGGCTGACAAGAGTAATTTAGTCCAGCAGCACATCGATGCCCCCTTTTCATTTTTACGAGTGGAAAAACACGCCGGTTTGGTCAGGCCGATGGTGACCAAATTTTCGTTAGGAGGGTTTTGTGTGTGTGCTTCCAACAACCAGAGAAACTAGAGGCGTTCCCGGACGCGTGGAAGGCTGCAGGCAGAAGCCTGTAGGATCAGGATGCAGCAGTCGGGGAAATCCTCCGCACCCTGGGGAGGGGGGAGAAATAACCAGTCGCTGTCCTTGCAGCAGAGCGGGAGCTCTCAGGCTGCTGCGAGGCTCAGGGACACGAACAAAAGGGGAACAGGAGGAGGAGGAGGCGCTTTCTGGCAGGAGGCGGCGGGAAGCTCCGGCACCCAGCGGCCCCGGCAGGAAGGCGCAGCCGCGGGGGGAAGGGGGG
>JACDOX010000538.1:189005-231063 GCA_014549065.1 Cardinalis cardinalis
ATTGCAAAGGGCCTGGGGGCAGGGCCCTGCTGGGAGCTGCAGCCACAGCTCAGAGCAGGCCCCAGAGAAGAGTGGGGTACAGAGGATGAGAGAGTGAGAGAGTAAGGGAGTGAAAAAGGTAAGAGCATAAAAGGGTGAGAGAGTAAAAGGGTAAGAGAGCAAGGTTCCCGTTGCAATACAATAAATCATCTTCTGTGTTGAATATTCTATTTCTCACTAACCAATCTAGTACAAGATACAAATCCTATAGCATTTACATACAGCCTATAAGAATCACTACATTACCATACTGTATTACATTTTAAACCCTAAAAACTCCTCTTTGGACCCTTTCTGCCGAGCTAGTGGGGTCTGCTCTGACCCTTGGACCTGCCTGCAAGCAGAGGGTGTTGTTTCATCAAAAGGGGATTACCTTCAGTCCAGCCACACCATTGTTTCCAGTTGTTCACTAACTAAGGTATCTCAAAGCTTGCTTTCATTTCRATCTCGCTTGTAGTTTCTATATTCTCAAAATCTTTTGCCAGGCAATCAATCATATTTCTAAGGCTTTCCTGTTTCATGTTCCCCAACAGGTGTCCCTGCTGTGCTCTGCTCATCCTGCCTTCACACAAATCACTCCCAAAGTGAGCAGGRGGTGGGGGCCAGTCCTGCTCAGGCTGTCCCTGATGTGAGCACACAGATGTACAACAGGAAAACCTGCACGTGGGGCTGTGTTTGTGGCCTTGGTTACCACGGGTGAGGAGTTACACCTGCAAAAGTGATGGCAGTGGAAACCTGCCAGCAGACAGGCTCAGAGGGGCAGCCTGAGGTGAAGCCTGAGCCCAAACTCTCATTTCTCCCCTGCCAGCATCACCCCTCAGAGCCAGGTAAGCTGCTGATGAGCTGAGCTGAGGCCAAGCTTTGCTCTCTGCACCTTGGAAAATTTTACCCAAAGTCAAGCTACTAATTTTCAAAGCAAGGAGTTCTAATCCTGTGAAAATATTATTTCCAATTATGCCTTGCAGGATGGCTGATGCAGATCTTTTAGTCAGCAGTCAGGCATCAGAGCTGCTGCCTCTGACGCAGCTCCTGAGCTGTGGTGCCTCCTGTGAATTCTTCCCATTGTTGTTTTAGCTCTTAATTTCAGGACAGTCACTGCAACAACAGACTTTGCTGCCATCTGACTAAGGAAGCTATGAGGTTCAGGAAGAAGAAAAWACAAAATTAAAAATTAAAAAAAATATATAAAAAAAAGGTCAGTGTTGTTGCTAAGCTGTATGCTCTTAAAGCATTTCCCAGCCGCTTAGCAAGAAGTGAATGTTCACAACACCCAGCAGAACTGTGTTTTTGCAGAGCAGGGCCCAAGATCAATAGTATTTACAGCACTGGTTTTAGCACTGAGAAGCAGCTCTAGCTGAAGGAACAGCAGCTCAGGAAGTAACACTTGGGGTGTGAATGTGTTACAGGAAACCCACGCAGCACTGCACGGCTGTTGAAATGTCCTTTACGTGTTGAAATGTCCTTTGGGTGCTGCCCCACCTGGGTCCTGGGAAGGATCTGCTCTACTCTGGATTAGCAAAAGACAAAGGGAGCTTCCCAGGAGCCCGCTTGTGGGGTTAGATCTCAGAGCAGAGCAATACTGAATGCTGCAGTAATACTAGACAGCAGTTTCACCACAAGATTCAAATCTGCTTGAAACAACCACAAGCACTGGTTCCTGTTAACTTTGTTGGTATGGGAGAGCTGGGAGGTGACAGTGTCACGAAGAAGGAGCCTGARCTGTGCTAGAAGGCAGCTGAAGGCACAGCTGGCATGAGGCTACTCAGCCATTTAGSCCAAATTAAACAATCTCCCTGTGCATTCATTGATGCTGCTGCTGCAAGGTTTTTTCCCACTGCACCTGGAGCAGCTTTCCTGCAGCCCCTGGGCTCAGGTGTGCTGATTTCAGTTCTCTGGCCCGTTTTGCCTCTGGTTGTGCTGAATGGCCAAAAGCCTCCCCGTGGACCCAGTGCAGGAGCCCAGGCAGCTGCTGGCTCTGGGCTGGCAGCTGCCAAGGGCCCTGGGGTCCCTCMCCTCAGCTCCCCCCAGCTCCCAGACTGCAGACACCCTCCAGGCTGATCCCAGAGAGATTCCAAAGGGAGGCCAGGATCACTCAGGAGACTTCAGAACCRTGCTGCTGCAATCTCAGTGAGCTGATCTCACAGCTCCCAGTGAATTTTCCAGGTCTCATCTACCCCAAAAAGGGCCTGAATTTTATTTCATTACTGTCTGTCAGGACCCAGRACATCCCTCTGGCTGTCCTGAGCAGCCMAGACCCCTGCCAGGGGCTCAGRGACCCTGGCACAGAGCCCAAGATGCCCCTGTGGTTTTGATTATGACCCATGGAGCAAATTATCAACCTTAGATGAAGATCAGCAAGCCACAACAGTTTAAGTAGAATATTAGTGAAGTTATCATGGAGTGAAAATGGGACCATGCAGAGGGACCTGAGCAAGCTTGGGAAGTGAAAGCACAAGAACCTCACAAGGTTCAACAAGGCCAAGTGCAGGGTGCTGCACCTGGGGCAGGGCAATCCCAGACACAAGCACAGACTGGAAGAAGAATTTACTGAGAGCAGCCCTGGAGAAGGACTTGGGGATGCTGCTGGACATGAGCTGGCCATGTGCACTGGCAGCTCTGAAACCCCCCTGTCCTGGCTGCAAAACAAGGGGGGTGTCCAGCAGGCCAAGGGAGGTGATTCTCCCACTCTACTCTGCCCTCATGAGACCCCCCTGCAGTGCTGGATCCAAATCTGGGGTCCTCAGCAAAAGAAAGTCCCAATGGAGCAGGTCCAGAGGAGGCCACAATGATACAGGGACAGGAGCACTTTGCTGAAGATTCAGCCTGAGAGAGCTGGGGTTGTTCAGCCTGGAGAAGGTTCTGGGGAGACCTTGATGTGGCCTTTCATAAAAAGGAGGGAGTCTGATTTTGTATATGAGCAGACAGTGATAGGACAAGGAGGATTGGTTTTAAACTAAAAGAGGATTTAGATTAGATATTGGGAAGAAATTATTTGTGATGGCGGTGAGGCCCTGGCACAGGTTGCCCAGAGAAGCTGTGGCTGCCCCATCTCTGGAAGTGTTCAGGGCCAAGTGTTCAGGCTGGATGGGGCTTTGAGCAAACTGGTCTAGTGCAAGGTATCTCTGCCTACAGCAGGGAGTTGGAACAAGATGATCTTGAAGGTCTTTTCCAACCCAAACCTTTCTGTAATTCTGTGAACGTGGGAATCACCTTCATGAGGTGAAGAGGGATTCCTGGGCTACCTCTGTGGCAGTCATTAAACCCAACCACTTCCACATCTGCAGTGGCAGAGCAGCAGCACATGCCCATCCCAACCCTTTTCCACACAGGCTCTGTGTGCCCTTTGTCTCTCTCAACAAATGGGAGCTGCAGTGAGCACCCTAAGGCAAGATCCATGGCTCTTTAATCACTCTGCCAATGCCTACAAAACAGCCTGCTTGTTTTATGCCCCCCATAGAAACTGCTTTCCTAAGCAGTTGTCTTCACTGGAATGTCATGGGAATTTTGCTGTGTTTCTAGACCAGAAGTGGTCCTAAAATCATGGCTGCAAAAAATGTCCTGTTAGCAGTGCTTGGGTATTGAGCAGGTATATCAGTGCAGGCTCACCTACAGCTGCTGTCTAATTACACATTCCACTGAATAGCTGGATTAACAAGGTCAAACCCTACAGGCTGTCATTCCTCACTCTGTTTTGATGTGGTATGTGAAAAGTGCATATTATNGTGCTGCACCTGGGGCAGGGCAATCCCAGACACAAGCACAGACTGGAAGAAGAATTTACTGAGAGCAGCCCTGGAGAAGGACTTGGGGATGCTGCTGGACATGAGCTGGCCATGTGCACTGGCAGCTCTGAAACCCCCCTGTCCTGGCTGCAAAACAAGGGGGGTGTCCAGCAGGCCAAGGGAGGTGATTCTCCCACTCTACTCTGCCCTCATGAGACCCCCCTGCAGTGCTGGATCCAAATCTGGGGTCCTCAGCAAAAGAAAGTCCCAATGGAGCAGGTCCAGAGGAGGCCACAATGATACAGGGACAGGAGCACTTTGCTGAAGATTCAGCCTGAGAGAGCTGGGGTTGTTCAGCCTGGAGAAGGTTCTGGGGAGACCTTGTTGTGGCCTTTCATAAAAAGGAGGGAGTCTGATTTTGTATATGAGCAGACAGTGATAGGACAAGGAGGATTGGTTTTAAACTAAAAGAGCAGAGATTTAGATTAGATATCGGGAAGAAATTATTTGTGATGGTGGTGAGGCCCTGGCACAGGTTGCCCAGAGAAGCTGTGGCTGCCCCATCTCTGGAAGTGTTCAAGGCCAAGTGTTCAGGCTGGATGGGGCTTTGAGCAAACTGGTCTAGTGCAAGGTATCTCTGCCTACAGCAGGGAGTTGGAACAAGATGATCTTGAAGGTCTTTTCCAACCCAAACCTTTCTGTAATTCTGTGAACGTGGGAATCACCTTCATGAGGTGAAGAGGGATTCCTGGGCTACCTCTGTGGCAGTCATTAAACCCAACCACTTCCACATCTGCAGTGGCAGAGCAGCAGCACATGCCCATCCCAACCCTTTTCCACACAGGCTCTGTGTGCCCTTTGTCTCTCTCAACAAATGGGAGCTGCAGTGAGCACCCTAAGGCAAGATCCATGGCTCTTTAATCACTCTGCCAATGCCTACAAAACAGCCTGCTTGTTTTATGCCCCCCATAGAAACTGCTTTCCTAAGCAGTTGTCTTCACTGGAATGTCATGGGAATTTTGCTGTGTTTCTAGACCAGAAGTGGTCCTAAAATCATGGCTGCAAAAAATGTCCTGTTAGCAGTGCTTGGGTATTGAGCAGGTATATCAGTGCAGGCTCACCTACAGCTGCTGTCTAATTACACATTCCACTGAATAGCTGGATTAACAAGGTCAAACCCTACAGGCTGTCATTCCTCACTCTGTTTTGATGTGGTATGTGAAAAGTGCATATTATATGTCTCTATGCAGATATTTACTATATGTATTTTGTTGTATTGATTAGCAGTGCTGTATTAACATTTTAATAGTATAGTAAATGTAGTTTTGTAGTTAAAATGTAACTTTTGTAGTTAAAATAGGAACTATGTATGTGGGATATTTTTTTAAGAAAGGAAAGAGGTACTCACACCATTCAGCAGCCACAGGACACCTAAATCTTTCGGAGAAAGAGAATTTATTGCTCYCTTATCAGARGAAATGAACTTCTTCCTGCCTCACTCAGCCMTGAAGATGCCATCAGGATAAAGAGGAAGAAGCTGACACTGACCAGACAGAATCCTGTGTTTGAATGGAATTTATGCATCATGGATGAGGTGTATGAATATTCAACAGGCTGTTGCTTTTAAGGGTTAATCCTCTGTTAACCTGTGTCCTTTTTCAGGCTTGTGCTGCCCAGAAAGAGGTACCAGGACTGTCCGTAACTCTTTGTCTCTATTGTCTCATATTGTCCTAATCCAAATTGTCCAAATTTTTATTACTGTAATTATATTACTATTTTTATAACCATTTCATTATCATTAAACTTTTTAAAAAATTGAGAACAAGTGATTGGTGTTTTTCACAGGTAGATGGTGTGTGTCTGCTCCTGAGCACTCCYACATCCAGCTAAAGGTCAGGAAGGAAAAACTTGCTGCTCTGTTCATTTTTTCCCGGTGATTCCCCATCCCTGGTCCATCCCTGTGGCCAGGGGAGCCATCTGAGTGCCAT
The DNA here is from genome assembly GCA_014549065.1 of Cardinalis cardinalis. Lineage (NCBI taxonomy): Eukaryota > Metazoa > Chordata > Aves > Passeriformes > Cardinalidae > Cardinalis > Cardinalis cardinalis. The sequence goes on from JACDOX010000538.1 coordinate 194,755, forward strand.
CAGAGTGCCATCTGCAGCACAGATCCAGCTGGGAGGGGGCTGTGTGTGCCACTTTTGGGCTAGCTGAGCGCTTGGTGCAGAGGTCAGAGCGTGTGGGAGGACAGGAGGCTCCCTGGCCGTGGGTGCAGCAGCCTGAGGAGGGCTCAGGCTGAACCTTTCAGCTCTGGATTCTGTGCAATGACTTTTAGACTGAGAGTCATGTAACGAGGCTTTGCTCTGGAGCTGAACTTGGAAGGGTTTGGGGAATGAGCTCAGGCTGAGAAGTCATCCTGCAGGGGCAGGTGCTTACCTCCAAAGGGTGCTGCTCTGAGAGATGAGCTAAAGAGGTGTGAAACAAGGCAGCRGCACCTGTGAAACCTCAGCTCTTTCCTTTGCACCTCCTTTTGTTTGGTTGATAACGTGATTTCCCTGCCTCTTGCCTATTTGCACCAGGTATTAGAAGAATATGGCCCATTTCTTGGGGGCTGCTTAGGAAAATCTAATTGTTTATGGACCAAAATGGGCTGGGAGATGAACACTTAGAAAATCAGATTGGATTTAAGGGTGAGAATAAGGCATCTACGTTTGTCCCTTATGTGGGGAATAACAGACAGCTACAGAGCAAGTCGCTGGGATGGATGAGATTCCTGATTAATTCAGGTCTTCTTGCCAGTTTGGGTGTTGGTGCTTTTCAGAGGTTTGGAAAAGCCTTTTGYAGTGCCTGGGAATGGTAACAACGACCCTGCAGAACCTCTTCCAGAGCTGGGCAGATTTGCAGACCCTGGAGCATATTTTGCCTGAGTGCTTTGTAAAGGAAAAGCCAACTCTGCAGTGTGGCAACCTCTGGGAATAGATGCTAAATGGATGTGGAGCATATTGTGATCTCAACTGAGGGCTGCACATTGCATCTGATATGCTGTGAACACACTGGAAAAACTGCCAGCACTACAGTTTCTGGGGATAAAAAGCCCTTGCCAGCCACTGTAAGCCATGGAGCAGCCACGTCCGAACCCTTGGAATAACATTCACTGGAGAAGGGCAACGTCCCTTCAGCTTGGTGTTGTTAGGAAAATTAATCCACAAACACCAGAGGTTTATGTCCAAAAAGGACACAGAGGAGTCCTTTTATTTTATTGGAATAAAGGGAGAGGCCATGGGGCATTCCCCTGGGATCTCTCAAATTTTTGGAGGACACAGACTCCTTTTTATCCCAATTTCCTGGCTGCATTTCCCTTCTCTCTTTCCCCATTTCTGAGGTACTTGAGAGGTTCAGACTGCCCAGAATGCCTGATACCAGAGATTTCCCTCTAGTGTATAACCCTCCTTTTGAATTTTTAATTGTTATGGAATTTAGGGKTTTTYCCCTGTTGTTTCTTTCATCTTTCAAKATCCAATTTMATTTATCAGCAAACCTWAAGTTTATTTGTAAAAGCAAAGATCTTTTTCCATTCATCAATCAGTGGGATCCTTCCCATTGTTTCTTTTATCTCTCAGTACTAGTTTTATCTACCAGCAGACCCGCAGTTTGTTTGTAAAGACAAAATCTGTCATTCCTCTCACCCRTGAAGACATTTATCACAGGTCCTTACAAGGGCTGCACTTCTACTCACATGGCYTGGAATTCTCAGCTTCTGGGAATACCACAGGGACAGATGCAGTTTTTGGGAAGGCTGTCCTTACTTTCTTAAAGATATATACCAATCTTTATTGATGATTTATTGATCACAGCAGGTATTCTCTTGGCTGATTTTTTTTATTTCTTCAACCCATATGGGTCAAGGTAACCCATCCCCCTGGATCAGGGCTTGCAAATGAAGTGTCACAGCTGCRGCAGTGCACAGTGGCTGAAGGACTGGCTCATTCACAGTTGCAGCCTCTTGAAACTCTTGTCTTCAGAAAAAAAAATAACCCCCCAAATTCCAGAAGAAAGTGGTGCATGAGAGGAGAAACAGTGCACTAGGTTTAGTAATGTGGGTTGGAAGAGCAGGAGGAAGGGTGCTGTGTGCCAGAGTGAGTTGTGAGACTCTCAGGAATACTTTTCCCACAGGAAAAGTCCCTTTGCCCTCTGTGGATGCTTTATTTATGCAGCTTTTGAGTAGGGCCAGTACCACAGTGTGGTCATGCCTGGATCCCCWTTTCCCCTTTCCAGGGTAATCAGCACCAAAGTGGGAATGTCTCCTTGCAGGTAAGGAATGTCTCCTTCCACCTGGGAAGCAGTGCTCACCCTCGAGAGAGGCAGGGCTGATGGAGCCCCCAGGACCAGGTTTTGTTACCACAGGTATGATTTAATGTCATGATTTAATGTAATGGGCACAACAGGGACACAAAAGCAGCGAATTCTTCATGCCCTTCAGAGGATGGTGATGTGCTTTTAACTGGATTGGGAAGAGCAGGCAGCTCTTTAGAAGCACCAGCTCTTTTAGGAGCCCTGGAACAAGTCTGTAAAGCAACACAGACCCAGAGGAAGCCTGAACAGCACTGACAGGATTTAATCCCTCCACAGCACAGAAATGCACAGATTTTCTGGTGAATATAAAACTGGAGAGTCAGAGTGAGAGCAGGACAAGGCTTTGGAGGTAGAAAGGAAGGTTGAACACACTCAATCAGTGGCAAAACAGTGGGTATCACTAAAGGAGAGTTACCTCCCAGATCTCTCTGTGAGGCTGCAGAACATTGCTCCTGTTGTGCTCTAGGTGGAGAAAGAGCACCAAGCCTTGGGCAACGACTGCAGTTTCCTTTGCTCATCTGTCTGAAAGCTGTGAGAAGGCTCCAGAACCATTCTTCTCCATCCACAACTGATCATAAAGTGCATTATTTAAACCTTTCTAACTGAGAGCACCCTCTTTGGGTCACTGAAAAGCCCCTCTGTGATCTACAGGTCACTGTGTCAGCCTAGGGAGTGAGAAATATTATTTAAATACTTTTATGTTTGCAGGCTGAGGGTTTAGATTTGGGACCTTRCATTTAAAAATGATTGGTCTGAATTTCCCTCTGTTCTTGCATCCACAGCTGCAACTCCCCTCCCCTGCACCACTTTTCCCAGAACTAACATACAAATTCTTTTATATCTTTTACTCAGCAGCTGCAGCAGGGATTTTTCTGTTTGCTYGTTTTCCCTCACTATATTTGGTCCCCCAGCTATGACCTTTTGGAAAAATGCATACAACATCTGGGAAGGAAAAAAAAAAAGAAATTGAAAAGAGGGGTTGTTTCAGACTGCAGATGCTGTGACAATCTTTATCATTTAACCTTAATTATACACAGCAGAGCCATGGCCATTGGTGTAGCGTCAGCAGCACCAGTGATCCCATCTGCTGTGCCTGAGCACAGCACTGTGCTGTGGRTTAAAGTCTGGGGAATTCTCGGGACTTCTGCTGCTCAGAGTGACCCCAAGATACATWAGAAAGTCTCTTTTCCCAGCCTGGCAGTCAAAGAAGGAGTCAGAACTCTTCAGTTCTCGGTCTCAAGGTTGTTTATTGTTCCTTATCTATAAAATTATTTCTCCTGTCCAGCCCAGGTCCGCTCAGCAGGTCAGACAGAGGCACTCTGCCTGCCCCTGGGGTGGTGTTATCTTTTTGTACTAAAAACTACATGTACATTATTTACCATAACTTCCCAATACCYATCACCTATGTTAGACAGTGAGSTTCCACTCTAAACCAATCTAAAAGTGCCAMCATCACAGCAGRAGATGGAGGCCAAGAAGAAGAAGAAGGAGAAAGGCTGGACATGCYCAGATCCCTCCATCTTGCCCCTTGAACCCYCATTCTAAAAACCCCAAAAATCTATTTTTTACCCTGTGACAAATTCACTATCAYTCTACTTAAACTTTCTTGACTCGTAATTTTTCATATAMAGGTGGYAATTTGCTCCATGGGTCARAATCAAAGTCACAGSTGTTTTGGGCTCTGTGCCAAGGTCTCTGAGCCCCCCGGGCAGGGGCTCGAGCCATCCAAGACAGCCAGAGAGATGTCTTGGCTTCTGACAGGGAATGTGATGCTCTCCAGTTTGATTGTCCCTTAGTGTGCATCTCCTCCCCCAGAGCRTGCTCCTGTCTGGCCCGTATAGTGGATATTTTCGCCCCTGATGACGGGGAGAGAAATGATGCATCTGACTCCATCTTATCAGAAAGCTAGTAATTACTTTATTATACTATATTATTCTATACTACATTATACTATACATTATTCTATACTATATTATTCTATATTACATTACATCTAAACTGAAYCTGCCAAGCACTCCACTGCACTCAACTGCCCAGAATCTCCTGACTGTCACCCAACAGTCCCAACTCACACACACACTGGGCCCTGATAGGCCAAGGAAACAAAACACCATCACTTTGGGTAAACAATCTCCATATTGCATTCTGCTTTTGCACAAACACAGGCACAGCAAATGACAAGAATTGTGTTTTCTTTCTCTGAGGTTCAGAGAATGTGAAACCCAGAAATATTCTTGGGAAGAATTTTGCCTTGCTTTTCTCTGTGAAGAGAAATGTGGCTACGTGTTGGGACCCAGGACATTCCTCTGGCTGCCCTGGGTGATTCGAGACCCTGGCAGGGGGCTCAGAGACCTTGGCACAGAGTCAAAACCACCTGTGCCTTCGATTTTAGGCCATGGAAACAATTACCAACTTTGTGTGAGGATTTACAAGCCACAAGAGCTTGAGTAGAATGATAGTGAATTTATCACAGGGTGAAAAAGTAGGATTTTGGGGATTTAGAATGGGGGTTCAGGAGGCAAGATGGAGGAATCTGGGTGTGTCCTGTCCTTCTCCTTCTTCTTGTCCTCCATCTTCTGCTATGATGGTGACACTTTTGGATTGGTTTAGAGACAGACTGGCTAACATAGATGATAGGTATTGGAAAATTATTGTAAATAAAGTACATGTAATTTGTAGTATAAAGTTAACAGCACCCCAAGSGCTGTCGCTGTGCCACAACCCAACCTGCTGGACAGATCTCAGCAGGTCAGAGAAAGAATGTAATAGATAAGATAAAATAAACAACCTTGAAAAGCAGAACTGAGGAATCTCAACTTCTTTTTCGGTCATGGGGCTGGGGAAAAAAAGACTCCTAAATACCTCGGGAGCCATTCCAGCAACACGAAACCCGAGAGCCACAGGCCCGTGCGCTCTGTTTGCCTCACAGGCTCTGAAAGAGACGTCAGGGGGGATTTTGTGGCTCTGTTGTGACTCTGGGGACGCAGAGCAGCCCTGGAGCTGAGGTGAGCACAGCAGAGGAGCCCTGCTGGCTCAGGCTGGGCTGTGCGGTGACGCACGGAGCCGGGCTCAGCGCTGCGCTCGCCGCTCTGCCGCGCTAATCCTTCCTCCAGTGACCCCCAGCACCTCCTGCTAATGCTCATCCTCACATGAGTGCACACAAATCCAGCAAGAGGATTTGGGAGCAGCTTAGACAAATGGTTCATTAGGGTCTTTTCTCTGCCAAGGGATGGTTTTTTTTTTTTTCTTTCTGAGGTTCCCATCACTGAGCTAGTGTAAAAATAAATTCTCCAAGTCACCAGACCGCTGCCACCCTAACAGACTAGTCTGGCATCCAGGCGTGAGGGATAGGGATCATTATCCCACCTAGAGATGGCTTATTTTGCCCTCAGTTAGGCTGCTGGATGGGCAGAGTGGGTCCCTGCGAGCCAGATAAAAGCTGTGATTGTTTTGTGTTTCTCCTCAGCACGGGCAGATTTGCAGATCCTGTGGTGCTGCTCCGGTACTTCTGAACCTGSTGGAGGTTCAGAGATTCACTCCTGCTCCCTGGAGCAGTCTCTGGATGTGTGCTGTTCAATAACTGTGGGTTTTCTAGTTTAACTTTAAATAACCCAATCGTACAGGTAGCCTGTGTGCACACAGAATCTGGTGGAGAATCGAGTTGGTTTCAGTGTCTGTGGCACCAGCAGGTGTCTCAACCTCCCACTCTCCAGCCTGAGCGAGTAACAAGCCTTGCCTGTCCAAACCCCCTTCATCAGTGTCCCTGTTAGATCTGATACTGCCTTCTTGCCCTGTCCACCATCTCTGCAAGGCAATCTGCACTGACCAACAGCTCAATTCCCAGTCCCCCATTGCACCTGAGCACTAAACAGCTCCTGCAGCATCACCTGCCATCAGGCAGCTTTTGGAGCTTTCCTGGGKGGCTCAATGATTCATGCAACGATGTCTGCATTCAGTGTTTAGTGCTTCCCCTCCAAGCCCTGCTCAGACAGAGGGAGGCAGACTCAAACCAGGACTGGGTTGTTCGCTGCACCATCACCAAGTGGCTGCAGGGTTTGCAGAATGCCTTGTCCTGATCAGACCWCTCTCTTTCCATGGTATCTTCTCTTCCAGTCTTCTTTCCTCCAGACCTCCTCCTGCCTCTCCTTCCCCACTACATCAGCAGCACTTTCCCCACACCAGCAGATAAAGCCACTTTTCTTCCTGGCTATTCTTCTTCCTGGCTACCCACTCCTCCCTGTATTCCATACTTTCCCAGTGCAAAAGCTGGGTATCAATCCTTTGGAGAAGAAAATTCCATATGATCACCCTGCAGTGGGCTCTGTAGGAGGATCTGCTCAGYGCAGGAATGCTCATGTGGACTGTGAAGAAATAACCCACATGTAAACAGTCAAGAACACTGGAAGAAAAAAGAAAATTACTCTATGGATTCAAAGTTATGGCAAGTTGTGATTTATTTTKGGAGAGGTCTCTATCTAAAGAGATATCTTAWTTAATTAATTAATTAATTTATTTATTTAATTTTTTGAGGTTCACACCAAACCAAGAATGGACATAATTTCTCCTTTCTTTAGCCAGATTTTAATTTCTCCAGGTGTTGCCTTATTTGTCATAATTATTTTTTAGACAAGTAAACATCATGTCACAAAACAACCCTATGCCCTCAAATTCTGAAAATAAAAATGGGTCTAATTTCAGAGCCAAGGGAATATTTCATACAAGGGGCCTTGGAAGGCTCAGGGAGATGAGATCTGGTTCAAGGCAGGGGAACTCAGCAGCAAGCTCTGTAGAGTTGCAAGCCAGATAATTTTATTTAAAGAAAGGACCAGGGGAGTGGAAAGGGCTGAAATTGTACCTCTGCCAAGTCGTTTTACAGGATGATACTCACCTGAGATCTACAGATGGGCAGAAGCATCACTGCTAAGCAGCTGTAAACTTCCAAACCTGCTCCTGTCCCCGTTCTCCTGCTCTCTGTGCGTGTGTGAGATGCTCTGTCCACATCTCCCACCCTCTGGGAGCTGCTGCAGGCTGGGAAGCAAAGAGCATCCCTCATTCCCTATGCAAATCCATTGATGAAAACATAAAATGCATTGTGCTGCTAAAACTTGCTGAGCTTGTTTGACTAAGTGCCAAGGATTAGCAGCACGTAAATTCACCATTGATTTGACAACAATGATATTATGTGCCCTAAACACTGATGGGATTTGTTCAGTGTTTAGGATGTGGGCTCTGATGTGGAAAAAAGGGATTGCTAGTAATTTTTTAAGCCTCTTTGGCTGCACCAAGGCAGACTGTTGATATTATATAAATTCTTTAGATAAAATAAATATCAGTCTTAGGATAAGTAGAGTGGATGTTTAACTTTTCCAGTGTACARCTGAATTGTAAAGCTGACTGTGGATTGCTGTAAACTGTAAAATGAAAATTGCCYCATCCCTCTAAAAAGATGTTGGACTAGAAAAAGAATCACAAAGGGCAGCAGTAAAACAGATGATTATGCCTTAAAAGTGGTGAGGTGAAGATTTCTTTGTCAATAGAAAACGAAAAATGTCCCCTCCACGACTTGTCCCYGCTGTGATTGTTCCCTCCCTGGCTCTGGTGTTCAGCAGCTTTGCAGCCACAGTCCCTGTGGGACAAAAGCCATGGCAGCATGAGTGGGGCCCTCCTGGGACAAACCCTGGGGTGCAGGGCTGACCATTCCTTAGGCAGGAGCTGCAGAGGTGAGGGAAGGGAGAGTTGTGGTGGTTTGCACAGGACAAGCTTGGCCAAGAGTCTGGAGGGCAGGGGCTGCTCCCCCGCTCCCAGCTGGGCAGCTCGGGGCTGCTTGAGAGCAGGGGAACTTGCAGGGTTCTCAGGGATGTGCTGGTCTCTCTTTACAAGGAAAGCAAGCCCAGTTTGGTGGTGATTCTTTGTTTGGTTTTACTTGTTTTTTTGTTTTTTCAAAGGTGCTCAGCATGTAGTGACCTCCCTACTAACTGGCTTCTTTTTTGCTGTGAACTATCCCCCAAGAGYTGTTTTCAAGTGTTCTTTGCTTTTAATAAGAATCACTAATTAGTCTAATTTAAAAAAAAATAGCACCTGCCATTTCTCATGTCAGGCCTGCAGCCCCAACCCCAGATAAGCATGGTGCAAACTGCACTGATAACGTGGCCTCCCTTCCTCCCATCCCTTATGAACTTCAGCAAGATGTCACCAGCATCCAGAACTCATCAGGATCACTGCTTTCCTGCTTTCCATGGTGTCTGGTGGGCAGGAAAATGAGTCTCACTGCTGTTATGATCACCTGCTCCTTTCTCCATCAGCATCCCAGGTCCACTGTGGTGGAAAGTTATGAAGCTCCGGGCCATGAAGAGCAGGAAATGAGTCTTATAAAAAAAAGGACTCTTCCCTTAAAAAGAAAGAAACAAATGCTCTGTGGTCATTTCTAGGAAAAGCTTTTAGTAAGTGCTTAGCACCAAAACTGATAACCAGGAGTGAGCCTGCCCTTTGTGCTTGACTGCCTRCATTCTGACTTCTGTGACTTCACACTGACTTCTTGCATCCTTTCCAAAGCTTGATCTATGCAAGATTAAGATAAACATGGTCTTTTGTTTCTTTTCCCCACTCACCAGCTTTCTTACACACGTTATGTGGTATTTTCCACCACAGCAAGACTGGCAGGAAGAAAACTCGCAAAAAAATCCCATTATTATTTACTGTAGTTTTGTGTCACTCTCATGATCTTGTTTTTGTAACTCATAGATTTCTATGAAGTGGAAACAGTCTGGTATGCTGCAACAATTTTATCATTAAATATTGCGAGAGATTGCTCAATCCCTTATATCATCACTAAACAGCTGACATCCAAACACAGAGGACCTTTTAAATGAGTATAGTTGTGTTTTGGGGGTAGATATGTGTATTTGAAAGAAGAAGCATGGGGATGCATTCGTGTTTTCCATGAGAACCATCTCAAGAGTTGCATCCTCTGCAGGGTGACAGGGTGGGGTATTTGCTGGGTCCCCAGGATGAAGGAGGACTTGAGAATCTGACTCCCTGTTCTTAGAAGACTAATTTATTATTTTATGTACTTATATTATATTAAAGAATGCTATACTAAAACTATACTAAAGAATAGAGAAAGGATACAGACAGAAGGCCTAACAAAATACTAATGAAAAACTCGTGACTGACTCCTCARAGTCCTGATACAGCTGATGGTGGTTGGTCATTAAGTCAAAACAATTCACATGAAACCAATCAAACATTCACCTGTTGGATAAACAATCTCCAACCACATCCCAAACAGCCAAACACAGGAGAAGCAATCAGATTATTCTCTGAGGCTTCTCAGCTTCCCAGGAGAAACAATCCTGGCAGAGGGATTTTTCAGAAAATATGACAGTGACAACAGGGTACACCTGACTTGAGCAGAAATGCAGATCAGAGCAGAGTCTGCCTTTCTTGGCTCTCCTGGGGCTGAAAAAAACCATCTGGGAACAGGAACCCCCCTTCTGTCAGCACTTCAGAATCTCCTACAAACCCTCCCCAGTCACTGCTGACCAGCCACTACACCTGACCAGTGTCTGCTCCACTTCAAAATTTGCTTTTTTCTTCACCCCTGGGCTTGCACAGAGCTTGGCAAGCCCTGGGCTCACCTGGAAATGGGGAGGTGGGAGTCAGTCATGGAGACAAACTGAGAGCAGCTAAACACAAGCAAGGGCTGGCATTGTGTGATTGCTGATGGCAGCTTTACTCAGGAAGATGCAGGTCTGGGATTTCTTCAGTTTATCCTTTACTAAATGTGTCACTCASCTGCTGGCAATTACACATCATGGCTTAGGAAGGGATTATTTGAAGGGTAAGCTGGACAGCAGAACGTTCTGGAGGAATTTCTCAGTTTGACTCATGTTCTAAACTTGCAATGAATCTTTGGGAAGAAACTGCCTTTGATGCATTGCTCTWGGATGTGCTCATGACCATATGCATTAATTTTCTTCCATTCAATTTCTGCCAACAAATCTCACTGCTGTTGCTCAGCAGGTGATAATGATGCTCAAATGTTGCGTGTCTTGTGAGGTCTGGTCTGCTGAACTGATGCAAAATGATCCCTTTCTCTTCTCATACCAAATTCCCACTGGATGGGGTTCAGCTCAGCAGCTTTTCCTGTCCAGAAGGAGATTAGAATTAGAGTTGCCTCCTCAGCTCCCTCCTGAGACACAGGCACTGCTGAAAGGGGTCTCATTTCACCTTTCCTGCCCACCCACATGATCTGGAGGCATCTGTCCCTCCACTGACTGCACAGGCAGCATGGACAGCTCATCTGAACAGGACACAGAAGTCACATGTGATGCATCTCAGGAGATTGGTTTTTTTCCCCCAGAGACACACAGGCAGTGTGAAGTCTGCATCAGAAAAAAAACCCCTGTAAATGATATTTACATTTCAGTGAAATATTTTTGSCTGCAAAAGACAAGAATGTCTGCCTAAGACATAAGAATAGGATTAATTCCAGGGAAAACCATGAAAATGTAGGYCCAGAAGAAAGTAAAGACATAAAACCACAAAGTTGGCTGATGCTTTTCAAATATTTGAGTATGTGGTAATATACATAAATTCAGATAAAATTCACTTGAAGACATATTTCTCATTTTTCTCCRAAGAGCCAATTCCCTTCATCTCTCTGAACTTACAGAGGGCTCTGGTTCCCTGTATGTTGCCCRCTGGCACAGGGTGCCCAGAGAAGCTGTGGCTGCCCCATCYCTGGAAGTGTTCAAGGCCAGGTTGGATTTGGCTTAGAGCAGCCTGGGCTCCCTCCTTCCTCCTGGCCTCAATAATCCAAGGAATAATCTGGGGAACACTCTGAAGGTCAGAACTCAAGGGTTTGGCAGTTTTGTGAGGACTGAAGGATGCCCAGAGAGGATCCTGCCACTGTGTGCATTGCTCCCTGTGCTCCCACCATAACCCCTGATTTGGGAAACACAGAGAACTTCCCAACACACTTTAGGGATGGCATTCACCCGTCACCCTTCACCTGGGGCCCAAATGGTCTGTCAGACCCCCAAATCTCATTTTCTGTGTGAGCACAGTTCCCACAGTTCCTCTACCAGCCAAATAAATAACTTGCTCTGTGTGTTCCAGTGAGTGCTTTGGGATTTGAACTTGTTCCTGTGTCTCTCCTGTCATTTTTCCTCTTACCTTGCACATCAGGTGATGCATTTGCATCAGGTCACTGCTGCCAGCTGGATAAATACAGGTTAGCAGGTCTCTGGAACTGGCTGGTTGAGGAGAGATTTTTTTTTTTTTTTTTTCACTGCCAGGACAAATCTCACAGAGTTCTTGAAGAAAAAATCTTGGTAATGATTTATGACTTGTTTGCTTCCCCTTAATTCCTCAAACAAAATGACAGATTTGGTRCAATGGGAATAATTGAGGGGTTAGGTCTCTCTCTTGTGGTTTTCCCCTCCATGGCTTGAGGAGGGATTGATCTCTTTTTGACACCTGATTTTAGAAAATCCTTCGTGCCTGAGAGCCAAGGCCAGACCATGGAACCTTTTCTTGCTGGAGCTACATAAGGTGGAACCTGAGCTCTTGTCTGTCTTCTTTGCAGTCTTTACTGTGGGTTTGGGTGTTTCTCTGCTCAAGTTTTTGCTTTTCATGAAGRAAAGCCTCTGTAACAGGATCTTCTGGTTCCTACAATTCCTCCAAGGCCAAGGATTTTCCAAGACCACACAGTGCCTGGATGCCAGGTGATTCCCAGCTGGATATCACTCAGTGCTAGAAAAGCCTCAGTGCTTTTCTCAGTTCAGCTCCTCTGGCCTGGAATGATCTGGTTTCTCCCAAAGAAGAGGGCAGGATCTCAGCCACCCTTGGTTTCTTTAGTCCCTGACAATGTGAGAGGATGATTCAGCCCCTCATAACTGAAGTGCCTTTTGGAAGTGCCCTCTCCTCTTTTCCTTTTGTTCTCTGCTGAYGGCAAAAGGTGCACAAGACTCCCAGCGTGGGTGTTTCTGCTGCTCAGAGGCTCCTGGAACACAACCCCTGCATCTCTGGATGGGMTGGAAATGGGTTTTCAGCTGTGGTCACAGGCTGTGAGCCCTGCTGTGGAGCTGGGCAGCCTGGCTGCCCTGTCAGAGCCCAGCCACCTCAGCTCTCTGGCAGAGCCTGCGGCTCCGGCGGCGGGCACGGTGCCCATTGCCCGGCAGCCCAGGGTGCCAGCTGAGCCCTTAAAGGAGGCTTTAAGGGAAACAGAAATGAAAAACAGCTGTAACCAGAAATGCATGTTAAGCAGGATCTGTGCTGTGACACCATGAGATAAATGGATCTCCCACATCACTCCTAAATCAAAACAAGGACACTCTCAAGAGCAGCTTTGGGACTGATGTTACGGTCAGAGACCAAGCTTGTTTTTCTTTCTTTCTTTTGCAAAAGTATTTTTGTTGAAATTTTTTGTTTTGTCGGACAAAAAATGGTGCTCTGCATCATTTGTTAGCCCTGCTTCCCTGCCTGTCCTGCCATGATCCCTGTGCCAGGGACATCAGGCCCCTCTCGAGTGGCAAAGGCACTTTGTAGCGTGTTACAAAAAAGTTTCCCCTTCTTCAACCTGAATCCRACCCTTTTTCCTTGCTTGGAGGAAAGCTGTTGCATTTATTTGGAAGAAATATTGAGYTTCTGCTTCAAGGAGGGGCAGAAAAGAAGCAAATTAATGAAACCCAAGATCAAGTTACGAAGACCCATGGAGCAGATCTCTTTCAGAAGCATCTTTGAGTTGCCCACCAGGGTGTCCTGCTCAGCCTGCTTGATTCCACAGGGGACATGCCAGCACCCCTGGGCACCCTGTGCCTCGCAGCCTGCTGCCTGGCATCATCCCTCCAGGACATCTGGCACCGATTCCAACCAGACTGTCATTTCCAGGTCAGTCTCCGCATTTCTGCTGACCATGTTGCCTCCATCATGAGATCATGTCTTTCCAGAGGAATCCTGCTAATGCCTTCATTCTGCCAGGCTGGTATATATAGGGGGAGCTTCCCTGGGGCTGCACTCCAGCCAAGGCATCGCTGTCTCCCCAGCAGCGGCGCTGCCCCTTCTGCTCTCCCCTTGCAGCCACAGGTCTCAGCAGCAGCAGCAGCAGCAGCAGCAGCATGGACATTACCATCCAGCACCCCTGGTTCAAGCGTGCTCTGGGACCCCTCATTCCAAGCCGTTTGTTTGACCAGTTCTTTGGAGAGGGTCTCCTCGAGTATGACCTCCTGCCTCTGTTCTCGTCCACTATCAGCCCCTACTACAGGCAGTCCCTCTTCCGCAGCGTGCTGGAGTCGGGCATTTCAGAGGTAAGGGCCCTTTGATTTCCTCTCCTTTCCTTCCTYTCCCTCCTTGTGCCTCCAGCTGCTCCTCTCCACCCACATCTCACACTGCTGTAGCCCCATGTGAGGAGATAAGGAAGACCCCGAACCCACTGCCAGGCACAGCCCACCCACCCYTTCTTGGGCACAAAGGAAAACCCCCATGGCTTCGCCTCCATGGCTGGGGACAAAGCTTCCCTTTGAGAAACAGGAACCATTTTGGCTCCTTTTGAGGGTTGTTTCCAACACAAGAAGGCTGGTTTTGTTGCTCTGTGCCTACCACCTGTGTAGGGAAGAAGAGCAAGGCTGCTCCCAGAGTAAGTGCCTGTGAGGGCAGCTTGCCATGGGAGTGCAAGCAAGAGCTTTCTCCACCTTCTCCTGCACCTTGGGAGCCTGRTGGTTTTTGCAATCCCTCACTGAAGGACCCCAGAGAAATTTTCTGAAGGGAACTGTAGGGAAATGTGTAGCTGTGGGGGCTATGATCTGAAATTCAGGTACTGGTGCTTTCTGTAGCCCTCTCTTACTGCTTTCCTCCCAGAGCTACGACCACAACAAAACCACTGAAAGGACAAAACACGTGCTCCCAGAGAGTCTTACACTGGTTTCCATCCCCTCTCTGTGCCTGGTCCATCTGGCAGGTCACTGAGTGCTAAAGGGTCCCTGGCACAAGAATAGCAGCAAGGACAATAACACMTCTCCCCAGAGCAGTAGCCGAGGCGCAGACACCAACCATGGCCTCCTGGTGACCCCGACACCTCCCACAGCCTCTCTCATTGTCCCTGGGTCCCCACGATGGGAAGAAGACCCTCACTGAGGCCCATAGTCACAGAAGGACAAAGTGCCAGACCACCCCTTTTTTGTCCTTTGACCTGTGGTGATGTTGGCAGTGCCCCACAGCCAGAGCTGGGGCCTCACTGTGCGACAATGCTCGTTTCAGGTGAGGAGTGATCGGGACAAGTTCACAATCATGCTGGATGTAAAACACTTCTCTCCCGAAGACTTGAGCGTGAAGATCATTGATGACTTTGTGGAAATCCATGGCAAGCACAGTGAAAGGCAGGTAAGTGGAAGTGATGGTGATGGTGGAGCAGCTGGGGAGTCCAGCTCTGTTTTCCTTCTTTCCAACGCTTCTCAGCTGAAGGAAAAAAAAAAAAGAATATATCAGAAGAAGGAGTTAATTATGAATTGTCATTATTGGCATGGGCTGTTTCCATAGAGCCCCCACCTGATATCTGACAATAACAAGCTAATCCACCCCTCTCTTGTTTATTTTCAATCATCATCTTCCATAACCATCAGATGACCGTGTCCATTGTTCACTAATAACACTGGGCCAGACACTGAACATCATCTAGCACTGCTGAAGCATGGCTGAGTTTTCATAAGCCAGAATCCTTAGTGAAAACAGAGTTTTTATATGCCACTCTGGGAGAGAAAAGCAAGAGCAAACAAAACAAAAGAAAACSAACCAAGTGCCTCAGGCTTGGAAACTTTTAACACGGATGTCATGGAAATATCTGTGGGGGTCGAAAAGTGAATTATACCAGCAGGGGTTTAATTCTTCTCATACACATTTTTGGCCAGACAAGGCTCTAGCCTGGAAACAGTATGTATTTTTAAATATAGTTATTATTCTCATGGCCAACTTTAAAAAAATAATTGCACTTCTCATTCTTTTGGCAAAAAAAGAAGGGGGCCAGGATTGTGTACTTTGGCTGACACAGCATTGCAGCCTGATAAATAAATACGTGGGTGCACACGTCTGCCTTGCCTTTACCTTCCCAGGCCTCCAGACTTTGTCTCCAAGCATCCTTTGAAATCAGAAGCCCAAAATCAGATCCCAGCCTGGCATCAAACCTATGGTCAAAATCACTCCCTGCTGCTGTGCTCAGCTCTTGCAGCTTCACAGGTGTCGGGGGGACAAACCTGTAAAATTAACCCCAGCAGAGATGTGCCCAGCAGTCTGAGCAGTGCAGTGTCACAATAAGCCAGGGTGATTGTGGATCTGGTGCTCCAAGGGCGATGGACAAAGGGAGGCACGGGGAGTTTCTGACACACCTTCCCCCCCTYTCCCCACTGCCTCTCAGGACGACCATGGCTACATCTCCCGGGAATTCCACCGCCGGTACCGCCTGCCCGCCAACGTGGACCAGGCTGCCATCACCTGCTCGCTGTCCAACGATGGCATGCTGACCTTCTCGGGCCCCAAGGTCCCCTCCAACATGGACGCCGGCCACAGCGASAGGCCCATCCCCGTGTCCCGGGAGGAGAAGCCCAGCTCGGCGCCCTCCTCCTGAGCCCGGCGGCCGCCGCGCTGGGCAGGCTGCCACCACCTGCAGGTCCCGCTCCCAGAGCCTTGGCGTAGATATCAGTGAATGTCTAGAGGGGTTTCTTCTCTTGGTTCCTCCCCCACTTTGTTTCCTCCTTTTTTTTGTTTTCTTTTTTTTTGTTTTCCCCCTCTTCCCTCGGATGGAACAGGGGGCTGGGTGAGCAGCTGGTGGACTTGGAAGCTTAAAACCTGGTGRGGATGGTGTGGATGGCAGTGCTGCCATGCTGCTGTACTTGCTGAAAGGGTCTTTGTCTGGTGCTCTAGCCCATTTCCACCATCAGGTCTGAAGGAGTGCACGAGTGAYGCTGGCTGCTGGTGCACCAAGCCTCGAGGCAAGGCTTGGGACAGGGGAAAAGCCCTGCAGAATTGCTGTACCCCACAACTGGTTACTCTCAAACAGCAACAGAGCCAAGCCCCACACTCAAGACCCCGCGTCCGTGTGACGAACCTGCCATGAGTTCCTTGCAACCGCAGGAGAAATAATAACAACAATAATAATTTAATAATTACCAATAMCATCTCACCTTCGGGGGGTTGCAACGTGTATTTTTTTTCTTTCAGCAAAGTGTTTAAATGTCTCTGTTCACACCTCTGCCCTGTCATTTCCCTCTGGGACAACTGACAGGAGGACAAGCACGTCTTTCCACTGTCTTTGTAGGCCCTCGGGGGGGAGAGAGGGGGGCTCACCACTGTGCAGAGGCTTCCCATCCCCAGCCAGCTCTCCCCAGCCTGTGTGTGACACACTGTCTCCCTTGCTCTCCTGTAACTCTAGGGTAGCTCCACCTCTCCCGCTGGTATCTGGCGCTCAACCTGAGAACGTGGTCAGTGGCGGTCAATAAAGTGATATAGGAAACACGCAACCGGCGTTGGGGGTTTCATTTGTTCCTTTGGAAGGCTCCTGAAGGTCACTGTGGTGCCCAGCACCACTTGGAGGATGTGCTTTCCACTGCTGGAAGCACTTTTTGTGAAAATGGCTCACCCTTTCTTTTGTGTTCCCGTTATCCCTCGGGCAAACAAAACCAAAAGTGTYRRGATCCAGGACATTCCTCTGGCTGCCCTGGGTGATTCGAGACC
The DNA here is from genome assembly GCA_014549065.1 of Cardinalis cardinalis. Taxonomy (NCBI): domain Eukaryota; kingdom Metazoa; phylum Chordata; class Aves; order Passeriformes; family Cardinalidae; genus Cardinalis; species Cardinalis cardinalis. The sequence continues at coordinate 211,685 of JACDOX010000538.1, forward strand.
CTGGCAGGAGGCTCAGAGACCTTGGCACAGAGTCAAAAACACCTGTGCCTTCGATTTTAGTCCATGGAAGCAATTACCAACTTTGTGTGAAGATTTACAAGCCACAAGAGTTTGAGTAGAATGATAGTGAATTTATCACAGGGTGAAAAAGTAGAATTTTGAGGTTTTAGAATGGGGGTTCAAGAAGCAAGATGGAGGAATCTGGGTGTGTCCTGTMCTTCYTCTCCTCCTTCTTGTCCTCCATCTTCTGCTGSGATGGTGKCACTTCTAGGTTAGTTTAAAATAAAGACAGAGTTTCTAACACAGGTGATAGRTATTGGAAAATTATTGTAAATAAAGTACACATAGTTCTTAGTATAAAAAGTTAACACCACCCCAAAAGGCAAGGACCATGCMACAACCTGACCTGCTGGACAGATCTTAGCAGGTCAGAGAAAGAATGTGATAGATAAGAAAAAAGAAACAACCTTGAAAAGCAGAACCAACAAATCTCAACTTCTTCTTCGGTCGTGGGGCTGGAAAAAAAGAGACTTTCCAATACCTTGGGGGTCATCTCAACCACAGAAACCTGAGACAAAAGGATCAGAGAAAGAACAAAGTTCAGCAGCCTGACCACCACACCATTCCTTCAGACCACTGGGTCAGTACAAACAGCACTTCAAACCTCGTGCCCATGGAACCACGGGACAGATTTAATCTGAAATTAATGATTTTTTAAAGGTTGTTTGATGGCAGCATGGGTGGGGTGGAGGTATGAGCTCTCCCTGCAGTTGCCATGCATGAAATCCACAGCTCCAGTGTATGTGAATACCCCAGACTAAAGGTTTCAGCACTCATGCTCTGCTCAAACAGCTTTTCACACAGATGGATATCCAGGGTGTTCAGGAAAGGTCCCCACATCCCCGTAGTTTACCACATAGGTATAATCATCTCAGACAGTTTTTGCTCTGCCAAAAAGCTGAGCCCAACAACCTCCTCCTCTTTGATGCTGATTAGCTGTGAAAAACAGAGGAAATAAATGCAGTTGTTTGTTGGTTGGTTTTTTCTTTTTTTTCCTCATGGTGTGGGCTTAGATATTAATATGAGCCATAAACACAGAAGCTCTGAGACTATTTAAATTTAAAAGCCACTTGCTTCTGCCATATCTAGGCCAAAACTCAGGGAGGGCTGGGAGTTAAGGAGCAGAGGCATCACCTCTTATCCAGACAAATTGAGTGTGCCCCAGGGCTCATCCCAGTCCCTGCCTGCATCCTCTGAGGGATCATTACTGGGACCAGCATCACAGCACCTGTGGCAGAGGCTGGGACAAGGCTGCAGGAGGGGGAAAGTGCTGCAGATGCAGGAGAAAGCAAAGGAGGGAGATTACTGTCTGGTAATTAGAAAGCAATAAATCCCTTCAGCGTCTGACACTCTTTTAAACCAATTTTTTACTGAGATTAATGACTGGGCAGTCTCAGAGCTTTCTACCACAAATTGTGCAGCCCCTGTTGTGTTTGCATCTCCGGGGGGAAGGAGTGAATGAGAAAGGAAARGGTGATTCCATTCCAGGTGGGAGCTGTGGCTGCAGGCATGGAAAGGGCATTTTGACTGAAGCTGCTGCCTCTTTTCTTTGCCTGGTGCTAACAGGTCCCCAGCCTCTGCTGCTTTCCCTTCAGATGCATCTTTTGCCAGAGCCTYGGTTCCTCCCTGACATGTGCTGACATCTCTCCCCTTCCTGACAGAAACCCAGCAAAGCCAGGAGGGAAAAAAAAATAAAAAAAAATCGAATCCCAGACATTTGACCCCCATTCAAACCTCTCAGAGGTGTAAAAATAAGGAAACAGATTTTGAGYGTGACCTGTGTGCAGATGTTACCTGCAGGTGCCTGAGCTGCCTGTGTGTGTCTGTCAGGGCCATGAAATGACACTTGAGCCATTTGTGGGCCCCTTTTTATGCCTGGCTGGCAGAAAGTGAGAGTTTTGATAGGAAATGATGACAGGAAATCAGGGCAGGCTTGAGGCAAGCCAGGAGCCACAAAGAGGGGGCAGCAGCTCAGGACCCATGCTGCCCCTCACTTTTGGGGACACCACACCATGACTGCCTCTCTGCTCTGAGAAGGGATGATTTTAAAGCCTTTTGCAATCCATAAGCTAATTAAACCCATAAGCAGCTCTGAAAGCCTCTGTGCAAGGGCATTGGGGCGTCTGGTGGTGTTTTGTGTGGGACAGGGAATGTGTCCCCAAACCCAGAGCCCCTCTGACCCCAAAAGGCTCATTTACTTGCAGAACAGCTTGAGCAGTGCCACTAATGCCTGTGTGTCATTCAAAATATTTCAATTTTTTCACCCCAGTCTCCCCAGTCATATCTATCCAAGATACTCCTCCTCTTCCTGCTCTTCTGTGCAAAAWTTCTTGTTTCCCTTTGCTGAGATTGTCATTTACAGAAATTCCTGTTATTCATAACCTATGGTGGTTTCAGGAAGGAGCTCTTAACCACAACTTTTTTTGCAAATTCATCTGTTAGTAAGGTGTTGATAACACTCTTTAAGGATTAACAAAATTTCTTGGAGGTTTTTTGGTTGTGAATTAGTCAATAGCTTTRTGATGGAGGGGAAGGCAGCAAAGAACCCTGCCCACAGGGAACTTTCAAAGTGTCTGGGCAGTTTGTGAAGCGTGGCCTAAAGGGCCACGCTCAGGGTGACTATTCATCCTTTTTGTAGTGTGTTTTTATTACCTGCCCTCCTTTTCTACCCAGACTGGCAGTCTTGCTTCCCTACAGCAAAGCAGAAATGACTTTAGCTTCTCCTCCAGAGGAATTATYRGAGGGCTCTCAGGAGGAGGAAGCAGATGGTGCTGCAGGGACATGCAGCCTCCTCCAAGTAATTCCCCTTCTTCCCACAGCCCCCAGTGACTCAGTGGGGTGGCAGTGACCTGGGGGACAGCAGCAGCTTCTGGTGCTGCCCCCTCCCCTCCTTGGCACTGCCCTGCTTGGGCACGGTACCTCTGCCAGGGTCCTGCTTTTTCTGCTCCAAGAAAAATCCAGGAGCAGGAACTGGCAGGATCCAACCTGCAGGCCACCAGCCAGGACGCTGTCCCTGAGTACTTGGGACAGAGMTCCTGGCTTGTCACCCTCCTTGGCAGGGAGATGAGGAGGTTTCTCCTCATGCTGCTCACCCAGAGCTCACCCAGCCCTCTCTGCAAGGGAGTGGGGCAGTTAGAGGATGCTGCATCCTCCCCACGCTGATCCTTCAGCTCTGGAATGTTGTGCCCTGGCTCCTGGCAGAGGGACAGCCCTGGAGATAGGCAGGGAGTGCCTGGCCAAGCCGTGTCCCCACGGGGTGGCAGCCTTGCCTGTGCTCTGGCACTCCCAAGGGTTCCCTTCTCACCAGGTTTCAACATCTCCCCARGGAGATGGGACTTAGGGCACAAGGATCCAACCAGAGTTGCACAACTCTGGCATTTCTTGGTTTCTGACTGATTTACAAGTTCACCATTAAAACTGGGAGTAGCTTGGATCTTTACCAGCATTTTTCACCCAAAGCAAATCCTGCTGCATGCAATCTCTGCAACCCCTCATCTCCTTGGCATCATCATCATCAGGATTTGGGCTCTGCCACACAGGTCTCTGAATCTGGAATTAAAATAGCAGTACCTGCCTCTGTTAGCACAAAAAAAGGGGCTCCAAACACGTAAAAAAAAATCCCAAGAATTCTCTCAAAAGAACACTGGGCACATCTCTGCAGTTTATTGCAGTGTTGGGCACATAAATCTGGGATGTGCAGCCAGAGGAGACTGTAATGATAATTATGTGGAGTCTGCCCTCCCTAACTCAGACTTTGTCCCTCWGGTGTGACCTCTTGTCAGGACTGGCTTGGAAAGCCACCAGCTCACACCAAGGGAGGTGTGTCCCTGCTGTGTCCCTCATTCCCAGCTCCTGATCTGGCTTTTCCCAGGGGAAATGCAGTCAGGGCCCATGCGGAGCCCACAGAGCAGGCCTGGAGCCTGCTTACATGGCTGGTGCTTCACTTGCAATTAACTGGCCCTTTTAATGAGAAATGTCAGCTTGGGACAGGCACAGATGTTTGTGGCCTTTCTGAGAGAGCAGCACAAGTGGAATAAAAATGAAATCTCAGTCCGAGAGGCTGAGGAAGGATGATGGAGTGMCACAAGCCGACCAAAGCTCAGGAGACTTCTCTGTGCCTCAGAGTTCATCCTCCAGCTGATCCAGAGATCTACCACACATCATGAGGGGCCTGAACTCCTCTGAGGGAGAAAATTGTCTGTCTGCTTGGGGAGGGTGAACCCAGCTGGCCCAGGGCRTGGGCAGAGCTGATCCACAAGGCCCTGGAGCGTCCCTGGAGCACTCATTGCTCCCAGAGTGGACTGTGGTGTCTCTCTGGGGTTTTGGGGTGGCTGGGGGTCWTTCTGAAAGGGTCCAGGGGTGGGGAGGCAGTACTTGGGGTGGRTTCAGCACACAAGGGACTCATGGACAGCGTGGCATTGCCTGGTGTGTCCCAGGGTAAGCAGCAGCTCAGCTGGCAGTCAGGAGAAAGGGAATTTCCATGATTTGCTTGTGGTGCTTTCTCTGCTAAAATTTCATAGCTGCTCGGTCATGTCATTAACCCTCCCCTCCGATCAGGGGGAAAGGAGCATTGCTTAATTCAGAGCCTGCTCTGCCTTCAGGCCGTCGGTGACATCTGCACATTTGTGTGTTTCTGTACACAAAACCCGTAACATCCAACACAGCATTTACACACAGTTTTATTTCCTCGGCGCCTTGAGCGCTGTGCTCAGAGATGCTGCACCTGGGGATTTTTACATCCTCATCCGAGAATTCCTGCGTTATTCCAAAGAACTGGCTCTGGTCTCCCTTCCCGAGGCTTTCCTGCCCTGCCAGCCCGGCAGGACCCGGGAGGTGGCAGCAGCCCCTCGCCGGTGGCACCGAGCATCCTCCGCCTTGGAGGGGAGCACACAATGATGGCAAGGTCACACTCGGGATTTGCCGAGCATCTCCTTTATGTTCCTCCACAGGATGCTGGGCTTTCCTTTTTCCTTTCCTTCTTTCCCCCCCTCCCCGATCCCCCACAATAATTATTTCAGGTTTTTTTCCTCTCTTTTCTCTGACAAGGCGCTCAGAGGGAGCAGAGCAGCACCATTGTCCGCGCTGTCTCCGTTTTCCACCCACTCAGGCTGATGTCAGCCCCTCGCTGCAGGATTTAATGCATTGCTCTCTGCCTTCCACACTGCTTATTTCCACAACTTTTTGTTTCTCATTTTTTCCATCTGCTGGGGAAAYCTCAGAGCCAAAGCCTGGCTCCCACCTCTGATGCCCTTTTCCTCCCTGCTGAGCCATGCTGGAGGATGGGACATGCAGGATCACCCTGCCACTGAGTCACCAGAGTGGAAACAAAAGGCAGCCCAGGGGAACAGGTCCCTCACAGKGTTTTGCAGGCCACTGAGGGTCAAAGAGGTCCCTTTTATTCCCCCTTTGTCCCTTGCATGAGCCCAGGACACTCTGSTGAGTCTTGCAGGAACAACATTTGGCTCTGATGATGTTGATATTGAGATAACTCAGAGCATAGCTGCAAAGGCCTTTGSAAGTCTGCTTCATAGTTCTCAGTGCTGACTAAGGAAGGTCTGGGGTTTAATTTCCTGCCATGTTTTTGTTGTTATTGTTGTTTGTTTTTACTCAAAGGGAACTATTTGGAATGTCTAGCCTTGTCTCCGCTGGTTTTGCTGGAAGGCTCCTTGGGCTTTTGGGAGGATTTGCATGTTGAACTCTCTCACACTGTAAACAAAGCATGTCAAATCCCTCCCAAGGATGCTGATTTTCCAAAGCATTCTTTAAGATCCTGACCTTTCTTCTCCAGTAATTTATGAACCACTTCCAAACCCTCCACAAAACAGTAATGCAAAAAGCCTGACTTATTTATGTGCTTCAGCAGGCCATAGGGCTAAGTAAAACTATACATAGCTTTGTTTCAGTCTCTGGATATGTCATTATTTCCCTCCCCTGTGAGGTTCATGACACCAGGATCTATGACCCTGTCCATGGGGCTGCAACCAGGAAGCCCAACAGGCTCCTTCAGCCCCCATAGCAATTTGGCTTGCCCTGAGATATTTCTGCTGCTCATTGATTTTCAACCTGTCAGCTCAAAGTCTCACCTGAATTTAAAGCAAAACAAATACCCTGCCACATCAACACAGGGAAAATGGAATATGATGAACTTAATCAGCAGTGGCAGGGTGGTTCAGCAGAGTCTGGGAAAGRATTTTGTAGAGGAGAGCAATTGTTCACAATTTTTTGCTGGGCTGTARTTTCTCTAGCAGCACACACCAGAGCTGACTTGCAAGCCTGCCAGGCTGGCTTTTCTCTTCCAGGCACTACTACTGCCCTATCATTTTATCTCCCCATCATTTCAGCCTAATAAAAAAGGCAGCACAGAGTAAGAGAGGCGTAGACTGAGATGCATGGAAGGCTCAAATAAGAAATAGTATCAATGAGTGAGCTGGAGAWGTTGGCTATAAGAATATCTCCATCTCCCTTGGAAAAAAAGCAGCCCAGCCACACTTCACCTCTCCTGGGGGCTGGCAGATAACTCAGAGGCAAAGTCTCCAGCTAAAGTATTACAGACACATCAACTCCTTTATGCTTCAGTAACACAAAATTAAAAAAAAAAAATCCAAACCAAAACACAGATTAGAGGCTATATATGTATTTTTCTCCTTTGATAAGATGAAGTGCAGGAGCCACTGTAGCACCTGAAATGATTGTAAATACTCTCCAGAGGAGTGTAGCAGAATTCAGCTGTGCTCACTGTGCAGCTRGGCTGTCCTGCTCTCCCTCCCGCCAGTGATGCTCAGGGTCAGCCACTGAGGGGGACTGAACTGGAATTTGAGCTTCTCATTCACATTTTCCCCCTTCAAATTGCAGGAGGTTGCCTCACCATGTGACTTCCATGTTTGGGTCATTAACCAAGCAGCTGAAAATGCATTAACTAAACCAAGAGATTAAAAATCTCCCTCCAAAAAAAAACCAAAAAACCAAAACAAAAGAAAAAGAAACAACCAACCAAAAAAGTAATTAAAATAAGACAGAAGAGTCTGACAGAATTTTACCTGCGTGTTTTGGAGTAAGGCAGCATAAATGGAAGGAAAAACTCACACCCACAGCACTTGTGATTTCATTTGCTCAGACTTTTCACTGCCAGCCCTTGCAGGAGGGGTTTGCAGGGACAGCAATCACTGAGGTGAGCAGCCACTGTSCCAAAAAAACCCCTCTGCCTGTGACCACCACAGCCCTTGGGTCAGAGAGGGTTCCTCACCACGGGCTTGCACCACAGAATGGAGTCCCCCAATAAATCAGGTGTGAACTCAAGGTTCTCAGGCTCTGAGGTAAAGTGCTCTCCTTACCTTGGAATAAATCAGATGTGAATTCAAGTTTCTCAGGCCTCTGAGGTGCTCTCCTTACCTTGGAACAGAACCAGACACTGATGTCTCTGGCAGATTTTGCTGCAGTGTCTCAGGACACAGCCAAGTCAAAGGGCTGTAGACAGAGAGAATATTTGTCATTACATCTACCAGCACAGCTGGAAAAATTAGAGATTTTSAGCTCTGAAGCCAATCTGCAAGTCAGTGAGGACTTTGAGAGATGAGCCTTGACTGTGGTTGTTATGGTAGGTTTGACATCACCCCCTTCCACTGCTGTGGCTTGGCCTGCAGGGGAGGACAGTGGCAGCAGCCACATTTCCCAGACTTTCTGCCAAAGTTCTCCTGCTTGATGCTTGTGCAGCCCTTCTGTTGGAACTCTGATGGCTGAAAACTTTGAGCTTTCTGAACTTAAGGGTGCCAACCCTCAAGTAAACACCTCGCTTGACCTGAGACTTTGGAAAAGGCTTCAAAAATTGAGTGATAGCACAGAAACAGTGTGTGTATAGTTTGGATGGTATTGTGTGAACTCACAGGGTGAAAAAACTTAGATTTGGGGTTTTAGTATATGGTGATCTATGGGAGCTGAGATGGAGAATTTTGGGTGTGAGTTAGATGGTTTTTTGCACCTTCCTCTTCCTTCTTCTTCACAAATTTGGGTAGTTTTCTCCAATTGGATGAAAGATGTCCACATTGTAGGTTTTTGGTGKTTAGAAGCATAAATAATATAGATGTCAACTGTTTAKTGGGTAATTGGTACTTAAATAGCCTTGAACAGACACCATTTTAGCTCACTTTCTCKRCTYGTTAGAGAGARCTCACATCTTATGGGTTTGTAATAGATAAGGGTAATAAAYTTCAGAGTGAGACTTCAAAAACAATGTCTCCTGGGTTTTATTCACCCTGACCGTGGAGCAAGAAAGGTTTTGGTATTCCAACGCCCTTCCACGGGTTCACAGGTGCTGTCAGCACTCCTGTGTCTGCCASTGAATGGGAGCAGAGCTGGGAGACCATGCAACAGCAGCAGAAATCTGCTTTAACCTCTTGTCTGATTGTTMYTGTCATATTTTCTGGAAAAATCCCTTYGCCAGGATTYCTTATCCTGGGAAGCTGAGAAGCCTCAGAGAAAAAGGAAAAGAATATTATCTCATTTGCTTCTCCCTGTTTTGCTGCTTTAGAATGGAGTTTGGAGATTGTTTATCCAACATGTGAATTGGKTTTACTTAGTGACCAATCACCATCCGACTGTGCTGGGACTCTGGAGAGAGTCACAGGTTTTTCATAGTATCTTGTTAAACCTTCTGTAAATATCCTTTCTCTATTCTTTAGTATAGTTTTAGTATAGCATAATATAATATAATATAATATAATATAATATAATATAATATAATATAATATAATATAATATAATATAATATAATATAATATAATATAATATAATATAATATAATATAATATAATATAATATAATATAATATAATATAATATAATATAATATAATATAATATAATAATAAATTAGCCTTCTAAGAATATAAAATCAGATTCCTTCTTCATCCTAAGGACCCAGCAAATACCACATCTGATAAGTTCACTTCTCTGAGAAACCTTAAAGAAAGAGAAGATGGAAGTCTGGACATTACAGAGGGGTAAAGAGGTGGGTAGGATACAGTTCAACTCTTATTACTTCTTGTTATAAGATAAGCATGACAATTTGGTATATTCTTTATGTTAAAAAGTGCACTGTAGAGATACAGAGTACAGAAACCTGGCAGAAAACTATTCTAGACCATGGGAATGCTTTAAGGTTGGATGCTCTGGGTGCAAAAGCTGCTTGGGTGGCTCTGGGCAGACAGATTACCTGAGCTCAGGTGGCTGCACAAGCCCTGCATAGGCAGGGCTGGGACAGGGAGAGGGAATTTTTGAGCTCCTTGATAGTGGGGACCAAAATTTAAGTGTGACAAGATTTAAGAAGACAGAGGAGAGGCAGAAGAGGAGGCACATGAGGAAGGAACAGGGKGATGGCTTCAAACTGAAAGAGAGCAGTTTTAGATCAGATATTAAGAAGAAATTCCTCCCTGTGAGGGTGGAGAGGCCCTGGCACAGGGTGCCCAGAGAAGCTGTGGCTGCTCCTGGATCCYTGGCAGTGCCCAAGGCCAGGCTGGACAGGGCCTGGAGCAGCCTGGGACAGTGGAAGGTGTCCCTGCCTAKGGSAGGGGGTTGGAACGAGATGTTCTTTAAGTTCCAAATCATCCTAGGATTCTGTGATAAGCAACCACGGGATATCAGCTGGGAATACTCGAGGGCTGAGTGCCAGGATCTGTGCCTGGAGGAGGCTTTTGTGGTATTTTGGGCCTGGTGGGTGGGTGCCCTGGGAAAAAGTGTGGGTGCTCTTACTCTTGTTAGGACTCTTTGGCAGCATCTGCTCACAGAGGATGGACAAAATTCAGACGTGTCCTGGTGTGGAGAAAAATCTCCTGGGGAAAGTCCCTGTAGCTAGAAAGCCAAAGACTCCTTGGGAAAGCCCCAGACTATCCCCAGCAGGAGGTGGTGGAGAAGAGGCTTCARGGGAGGAGATGAAGTTGTGCATAGGTGGAAACCCCTCTGTTCACCCCAAAGGGAGGGCCCAGGGCCTGGCTTTGGGCTGGGGCACAGTGACACTCCCTGGAGCATCTCCAGGGCATTAGCTGGGCTCCTGCAGGTAGAACATGAAGAGAGAGAGCAACAGCCAGTTTTTTGTTGGTTGATTGGGTTTTGTTATAATTATGAGTTATGAGCTCCACAGCAAAGCACCCAGGGAAACGGAGAGATTTTTTTACTGGTTTCCCTTTGAATCCATCTCCCTTCTGGGCAGTGTCTTCCCCCTAAAGCCACTGCATTTTGATCCATCCACCAGTCCCTGGCAGTGCCCCACATCCAAACTGACTCCAGCTCTCCCTCTGTGTCACCTCCCTTCTGCACCCTGCTCCCAGCAGCTGGCTCCTGCTCACCTGTGGGATTCATTCCTGACGTGGCACCCCAGGGCAGCTGCTCAGCCAGGTTGTCCWAGGGTGACGTTATGATGCTTGTGTCCCCATTCCTGTGTTCTGCTTATGCTGGATATTATGTTCAGTGCCTTCAAGACTGCCTCTGAAGAGTGAAAGTTTTGTTTTGGTTTTGTTATCAGCCTGTTCCCCCACAGCTGGCGGGACACACAGACAGGGCAGTACATGGTGCTGCTTTTGCTTTTTTTGCTTTTTCTTTTTGCTTTGCTCTCACTCTTGCTTCTGCTCATTAGTTAGTTTAGCTAAACAGTCCAAATTTCTTCCTGGACTGTTTCTCTGTTCTTTTTTTGGAACTACTCGAGCCTGCTCCAGACTGGGACCTGGGAACACCGAGAGTTTGCCCCTTGTGGCTGCAGCAGCTGCCCCAGCGCCGGAGGGACTGATAACAGAGTGACCACCCCCAAGAGAGACTTTCTGAATTTGTCATCTTTTTCAGAGTGGTGTCATCCAGTATTGTTCATTTTGTGTGCTGGGGGTGCTGTGCCTGTTAAATAAACAGGTTCTTTCCACTTCTCTCYGAGGAATCCTTCCCAAAGTGGATGGGGGTGAAGGGCYGTGTGGGTTTGCCTTCTGGAGGGGCCTCCTTTTGGAGATTCTCTCCCAAATTTGCCCTAAACCAGGACACAGGTGAAATTTGGCAGCAGTGCTTTCCAGAAGAGCCATTTCTGAGCTGGGATGGCAGGCAGTGAGCAGACACCTCTGGTGTGTGCAAAGGAAGGTGCTGATTGATCTCTGTGCTGTGCACGTGCAGTGGGAATGCCAAAGAAGTGACAGAATCACAGACTCACAGAGRGGTTTGGGTTGGAAAGCCCCCTAAAGATCATCTATTTCCAGCCAAGGGCCAGGCTGCTGACAATCAAACTGTCACTTCACCCTGGGTTGTATGGACACGGTGACACCACCACACCAGGAGCACTGTGGGGACCAGCAGGCACCAACAATTCAGCTGAGCCTTGCAAAATGCCAGAACTTCTACGCAGAGTGTCACATTCATATTTTTGGAAAAATCCTTTTGCCCAGGATTTTTCTCCTGGGAAGCTGAGAAGCCTCAGAGAAAAAGGAAAACAATAATTAACTGATTTGCTTCTCCTGTGTTTTGCTGCTTTGGAATGTGTTTGGAGATTGYTTACCCACWGGTGATTGTTTCACTGGATTCTGGTGTGAGTTGTTTTCACTCTTTGGCCAATCAGGGCCRARCTGTGTCAGGACTCTGRAAAAAATCRAGAGTTTTCATTATTATCTTTTTAGCATTCTGTATCTTTTCTGTATTCTTCAGTATAGTATAGTATAGCATTCTTTAATATAATAYAGTATCATAAAATAATAAATTAGCCTTCAAGAACATGGAGTCAGATTCATCATTCCTTCCTGCCACGGAGCACCCCACAAATACAATAGCAGAACTTCCCCTTTCCATCTAAAATCACAGCTGAAAATAACCCTCCCTTCCAAAGGATGGCCCTGTTTGAGCCCACGGTGCATGACAAGGGGGTTATTTATTGCCAGAGTGCTGAAAATAGGATTTTACAAGGAGAGGGAGGGTGACAGAGCCTATTCCCAGCAAGCTGGGACATTTGGACACCTGTTCCTGAGCTAACCAGTGCACTCACATGCATCAGAGCTGTATGGAGTTATCAAGGTCTCCTGCAACACTTCAGAGCCCACAGATTTTCCAGCTGCCACCAACATGCTGGCTGGTGTCTGGGGCTCCCCTTGGACCCTGTCTGCACATTTATTTTGCTTGCAGTTGGATCTGGCTCGGCAGCAGAACTCCCCCAGCAGTTATATGAGTTTCCTTTCGCTTTTATAAGAATCAAAGCCTCAGGCAAAACCCAGAAGGCTGCACACCAGTGGGACAGGTGAGGTGAAGGCTGCTGAGCTGCCCTTCTGGTGCATTTGGGAATGTCAGTGGGGAAGGGACTGCCTGCTTCAGCCCATCCTGTCATGAACAGCAACTTGAAAGCCTGTCCTGCCCAGCACGGCTCACAGAACATTTTCTTCCCAAGCCTCAGTGCACTCTAGAAAGCAAAGCACTTCCTGACCACCCTTGAGCCAACTTAGATCAATAGGGTGAAAGATCAAAAGACCCAAATTCTGCTGCTCTGGAGGAGGGGGGGCTGCAGGTCAGCTCAAGGGCCTTGCCAGCATCCCAGCAGGACAGGGATGCTTGGAGATGAAAATGCAGGGAGCAGTCTGCAGAGGAACAATCCTGCTTTCAGCTTGCTCATGCTTTCAGGGAGTTTGTAGGAAGTGTGGGGAAGCTCAAACTGGCATGCAATGAGCAGGTAGGAAAGGATTTGGGAACAGGTTGTTATAGMTGGATAATGAGATGATTGAMTCTTGCCATTAAAAGATAACTRTTGTGTGAATATTAATRAAAGCTTTAGTGATGTATGGTTMTGTTATTGTGGKTTAGATGTCCTCTGTTCTCCCCACAGTTCCCTTTCCCCCTGTACTGTTGCCATCACACAGCCTGGGCTGTCCAGGACAGGTACAAAGAGGCTGCACAGGTGTCCCTGGCATGGGGCAGCTGGGAGTGGAGAAGCTTGGGGGTGCTTAGGGGGTGAGGCATGGCAGCACCTGAGCTCCAATCCAGTTACAGGAAAGCAGTTTGCACTGATAAATGGCACAGAAGAGCTGCCTGACAGACTCTGGGAGGGGCCAGGGCTGGCTGATGCAGCCCCCAGGGGTATAAAAGACTGAGCATCCATCCTGAAGATGAACTGGCCCCGTGGTGTGCACGAGGGGCAGTTCCCAGCACTGCAGCTTTTTCCTTATGTAGTGTTTTGTTGTATTTTTGTTAAGGTTTAATAAACCTTTTAAAATTTTCAAAGTGAGCAGTTGTCTCTCACAAGGTTGTGAATGGCAAACCCCAGTATCCATGCATTTCCCACCCTTATTAATTATTCTTCTCCAGGCTGCAAGGATGGGATCCAGCTCTCCTCACTCTGGAGGCCTGGGGCAGACATCTCATCTGAGCTCACTGTCCTCCTCTCCCTGGGCAGGCAGTGGACAGGAGTAGCTGCTCCATGGACACATTCCAGCTGAGCCACTCTTGGCCGTGCCCACCAGGAAGGGAGGTGCTGCTGCCAGGATGGGCTCTGTCCTTGGGCCAGGGAGCTCAGGAGGAGATAATTCATCTACATCTGAGAGGATGAATCTTATCCAAAGCGCCCACCTGGTGCTCAGGGAGACCTGAGTTCAGAAGACCTGCTGGATGACTTTGCTCCTCATCTGAGTGCCTTGAAGCCTTCCTTGTGGAATGAGGGAGTGCCAGGCTCTCCCTGTTGGAAGCATCCTGGAGCACAGATGAGAGGTGTGCACAAGCACAGACTCATACAGAGCCCACATGGGGGTAGAGCAAGTTGTGACAGAAGTGTGAGGATTGGTAAGAAAGGGGAATAAATGGGAATATTGGTATGAAACTCCCAAAGGAGTGACTGGCAGGAGGGGGGCAGGAGGGATGGCAGCTGTTGGGAGTAAGAGCCATAATGAGGGATGYRGGACTCCARGCACTCTCCAAAATGCAGTTTATTCCATCCAAGGTGTCACAGCAGCCCAGGGTGGTGGGTGACAGAGCTGTGCCCACAGCTGTCAGCTCCAGCTGCAGGCAGGCCTGGAGACCCTTTGGTTTTGGTTACAGTGCATTATAGACTTTTCTTTGCTGAGCATCTCAATACAGTAGAACCAATCTATACCTTAACTTTTATCTATAGCCTATCATAACTACTGTAATTACCATATTCATGTTACTGTTCTCCAGTCACTAAAAGTCAGTACATTACAGTTTAAGCTAGAAAAACTTCTTTTCAGTTTTCTTGCAGTGGAAAATTCTGAGACCTTTTTTCTACTTGCAGCTTTGCTGCCTTGTTTGCCTGTGCTATCTTTCTGCTTGGTAAAAACATCTTCTGTTTGAGGTGGGTTTATCTTTTGCTCTAAGCCATAAAAACCCCTTCTAACCAACACACCCTTTGCCTCCTTGGTTATCCAGTAAGACTGGCTCAGCAATTCTTTTCTTCTATATCAAAATTTGCTTTCATTTCTATTCCTTCTTCAGATTCTACATGCAAAACTCTTTCTGCTAAGCACACATATCTGTGAGACTTTCTTGTCAAACTTTCATCCTTCCCAACAGTTGGTGGCACCTGGACTTGCAGGTCTTAGAGAAGACAGCCAGGCACAGCCCCTCAGAACACCCAGAGCAGGAAACAAAGGACTCAGGAGACAAAATACTGATGACTCACGGGGAGGTGTGGCAGGATGGAGAGACTCATCAGAGCCTGACAAGTGAAAAACACCTCCAAACCTGGCCAGTGTCACTCAGGAGACCTGGTGAGGACTGGGCAGCCCTGGCAGCTCCTGGTCCTCTGTGCCAGCATGAGGAATTGTGGCCAGATCAGGTGGTTATGAACTCCTCAGTGCTTAGGGCTATGTGACTGTGATAGTAGGAGGGAGTGACTTTTATTTTGTTTAAAAATAAATCTCTCTTCTCCTCTTACCAGGTCAAGCACTGACCTTATTGCATTTTTATTCATATTGCAGCATTGAAACAAGTCTTGGCTTGGAAATTGGCTTGGACACATTCTCTGGTCCTGGAAGGGTCTTAAGGCATCCTGGTGGATCTGTACTTACAGGGCCTCTGTGGTGTTAAGCTCCATCAGAGTCTGAGGTTAACCTGAATTTCCAAGTGAAAGCCATGGGCTCAGGTTTGCTTGAGACTTGGCCTTGGCTTGGCTGACAGGTCTGTGAATCCCTGAAACTCTTCAGCTTTGGCTCACTTCTTTTACAGGCTCCTGATGAAGTACAAGAAATTTGCTGCTGCCCTGATCACAAACTACTCTGAGCTGGAAGGGAACCACAAGAACCATCACAGCCAGCTCCTGGCCCTGCATGGGACAGCCCCAGGAATCCCCCCAGTGCCTGAGAGTGTTTCCCAAACATGTGCACAGCCAGCTAAGCCAGTGCAGTGTTGGCAAGGCTGGATCTGGAGCCCCTGGGCCACTGTGCAGCCCCTTGGTCTGTGATTCCCATCCCAATGGAGAGCCTGGCTCTGGGCTTCCACTCTTTTCCTTCAATCTATTTTTCCTTGGAAGTTTAAAGCAGATATTCCCATGGGGAAGGTGCCTTCCCTCTTGTGGAAACCCAGGGCACAGGGAATATTTCTCTGTCTGCTCTGGGGTGCCCTGACCCCCAGGGCAGCACTGACTTTGACCCTCATTCATGGAGAAAGCTTCCCAGACTTCAAGATAGACTGGAATCCACAAAAGTGTGAAATAGATTGTAAAGAGTAGTATAGGTGTATGACTTGGTGAGAAATTAAGGTTTTGGGTTTTTAGTATGTTGTGGATGGAAGCAAGATGGAGGGCACAGGGTGTTGTCCTGGGTTTCTTCTTCATGCTGCTTCTTCCTCCTTCTCCATGGGTTTGGGTGGCATTTTGTAATTGGGCAGAAAAGTCCACATTGGGGGCTTCCAGGGAGCAGTTATTGGGTTAAAAGGGAAAATAATCCAGGTGTCAGTTCTTCATTGGATAGTTTAGTCTTAAAAGCCCTTGTACCAAGAGATTGTTGGCCATTTTGTGCCTTCTAATGAAAAGCTGCTGCACTCACAGKAGTGAGACTGTTTTAYTGRTRAGAAATAATAAACACCTGAGTCTGAACATGAATTACTGTCTCAAGTGCCTTCAATCCAGACCCAGAGAAACCAACAGCTGGTACTGCCACACCTCTGGTCTGAGGCTGGCTCAGCATTTTCTGAGTGATGCCCTGGAGACAAACTCCTGGGGAACCAAGGCAGAGCGAGGGGGCAGTGTGGGTTTCAGTGCCAGGGTCTGTGCACACTGAGATAAACAAGCCAATGGAATGTATTCCCAGTGTGTATTCCAAGGCTGGAATTTCTTCTTCAGTGTCCTAAAATCCTGCCCTGTTCAGCTGCACACCTTTATCGGTGTTGCCATATTTCAGACATCCTTCTCCACGTGGGGTTATACAGCAGCTACAAACTTTTCGGTATCCCCCAAGAATTTCATAATTTTTTAACACACACACACACACACACTTTAGAAATGGAGAAAAGGGTCAAACCCAGACCAGCTGAACCAATGAGGCATTCAGCTAAACACAGCCTTTTTGTGCAAAGGCCAGGCAAGGGATGGTTTTGCAAAAATCTTACCAAACACAAATTGAAAGGAGTGGAAGTAGTTTGCAGACTTCTGTTCTCAATTTTTCACTTTTTGTGGTTTAGCTCCAGCTGGCAAATAAGCCCAATGGAGCCCCACACACGCCCACACCAGCCACTGTGATGAAAATTAACTCAACCCCAGCCAAAACCAGCACATCCCCTCACCTGCCACATGGTGCAAGGATCAAAGACTTCTGACACATCCCAGCCATTCCTGGAGTCAGGCTTTGAAAGGAGATTAACCTTGGTTCTTCAAAGCCTGAAAGCCAGAGGGATATTTGATCAGGGCTGTGTTCTGCCTAGCTCCAGAGGGAGGCAGGTGGATGCTCTGGCTCTCTTGCAGGTATGGGGGAGCACTGTGTGTTTGTACTTCCCAAAGAGGCCAGCCAGGCCTCTGGAGATGCTGCTTTAATTCCCTCAAATGGCTTTGGCAGACTGTGGTCCAGTGGTTTAAAATGAGGGACCACCCAGAAGTGAGGCAGGATGCCATCCCTGGGGGCAGCCAAGAACCAAGAGATCAGTGGGGAAGGGAAATGTGGGTCAGACTGGCAGCTGCAGAGGGGACCAGAGGCACAGCGTAGACTTGGCTGTGTTTGCACACACAGGGGAAGGATCTGTATCAGTATTAAACAGGAATGTCTGCTCTGACAAGACATTACCCCATCAACTGTGGAGGAGTGAGCCTGCATTCTCTAACAGGCTTGGAAGGTTTATTCCAAGTCTTGCAGATGTGGGACTGTTGACACAAACCTAGAATTGGTACCTCTTTTGAAAAATGACCATTATGAGAAGACTCATTAGGGATAATATCCTCATTTCCTTTCTGGCAGCAAGTCTGCCAGCTAAAATAGACAGTAGGATGCTTTTCACTGATAGGGGAAGATCTATCCCTGCATTTTAATTTAAAAGGATAAAATATTTTAATTTTTTAAGGCAACACAAGTAATTTATCTGCATTGTGGCCGTAGAGTAGGCAGGATTTCAATTTATTGAGTTTCCACAGGGCAGCCTCAGGTCTTGGTGGGAGTCTCCCAGTGGACAGGCTGGAGGTTTTGTTTCTGCTTTGAGCTTGCTCTGCAGGACTCCCCAGGTTTCAGGTCTAGTTACTAACCCTGAGGTGCCTTACAAAGGATTGTAAAGGTTCAGCAGCCCTGAGGTGAGAACCACATGAGTCTAGGCTGAGTTTAAGAAGATTTTTAGGAAGGTCCCTTGGGTCAAATGAGGCTGAAGGTTCAGAGCTCTGTGACTGAGGCAGAGTGAAATATGAGTGCTGTGCCCCTTGCCTGTGCTTTGTGCAGCTCTGGGTGCTGCAGCTCATCTGAAAATCAGGATGTTTCCTTCTCCACAGTGTAACCCAGCTTTGCCAATGGGATTTTGGAGACACTTTAGAGGACTAAAGCTTCTCCCTTGTGCCTGGCTTGGGCCCAGCACACCTCTTTTCTTGTCCCAGTTAGAAAATGCCCTTGCCCTGAGGGCAGAGATGTCTCCATCTCTCCTCACGCTCCTGCAGCGCCCTGAGAGCACACATAATGAGATAACATTGTGTTCACAGGAAAAAATGCCCCTAATCCCTGGTACTGGAAATCTGTGACAACTCGCCAGCCAGACTGTGCTCTTGGGGAAAGAAAATCAGCCCTGACCCTGTCTCGGGCACGAGCCCAGCTCCTGTCACTAGCCCAGCTCCTGTTACTGGGAGCCACTGGGAGCCACTGGGAGCTACTGGGAGCTGGCAGCAGATGCTGCTCTTGAACTGCACATTCCCAGGGGAACCAGGGTGTTTCCATCCCTGGCCATCCAGGTCTGGCACTGCAAAGCCCTGCCAGGGCATCCACAGGTGGTTTTGCCTGCTGGATGCTGCCTCCTTCTTTGGAAGGGTTCAGTACAAGGGTCAGTGCTGAGCCAACCACGTGGCTGTTGCTTTGTGCTTGACACAGGTCACTTCATCCAGGTGTTCCTGGGCAACAAATATCCCGTGGGAGAGGCTGGAGGTTCCTCTGGCCCAGGGTCATGGGCAAGGTCAGCTCAGTGAAGGTCAGTGAGTTTAGGCAGACTAAAATCAGGGCTTGTCTTTTCTCTGAAGAAGGGCAGAAGTTAGAGCCAGACAATTTTTGGAGAAGCCAGGCAGCCCCTGCTCTGTTTCCTCTTGCTCCCACTCTGCTGGGTGACAGTGCCTGGCTGGGCCAAGCTGGAAATAAATATTTCCAGTTTAAAAGCACCTGTGCTCAGAAATATTCAGGCAGCTTATTCCCCACCAAAATCAGGGCAGGCAATAAAACTGCATTTGGGGTTTCTAAGTGAAATGCTGGGCACCTCAACCCACCCTAAGCATGTGAGTGACTTCAAGGGGAGGCTGGCAGCTCCCAGTACCAAGCTGTCCTGGATTGCCAAGCAAATTGTATTCTATTTGCCATCTGTATGGCAGTTGTCTTCTGTCAAGTGGGCAGTTTTCCTTATCTCTTGCACAGCCAATCCTCTCTCAGGGCAGACATCTGCTGATAACAGCTACTGAAYGTCACTGCATGGCTGATAAGAACTGCAGCATCCCATTGGGAGATGTGAGCCCAGAGGGAGGAGCCAAGCATTCCTACCYRGATACAATCTGGAGATTCTGGAACACCAGCACAGCTTCTCCACTGGATTTCCCAGAGGAACAGCAGCTGCTTCTACTTCCACTGGATCTTCAGAGGATGACTGCACCTTTCTCCAGGATCCTTGCTCCAGCAGAACCACCCCTGACACTGCAGGAGGGCTG
>JACDOX010000539.1:0-20012 GCA_014549065.1 Cardinalis cardinalis
GGCCTCTGGATCCACCAGGTCACAGATCATGGCCCTCAGCTGCTCCTCCTGAGCACCGGCCAGCCGGCCAGCACCAAGGGCATCTGCTCAGCTCAGCTTCTCACTCGCAGCCCCCCTGCTGCCAGCACACCACAAAATCCAACAGCTTCACGCTTTGCAGAGGGACATCTGGGCTCAGAGCAGCTTTCCTACAGCTCTCCCAGGAGATACCTCAGTGCTGAAGATGCTGCAGGGAATTATGTTCCCCGTCCAGGCTCTGCTGCTCCCTTCCTCACTTCCTCCCAACTGGGTGAGGACAAGAACCAGCCCSCCAACCCAGAAGAGCTGTCAGAAGYTCCATCTACTCAGCAGCTGGCCCAATTAGCCATTTCCCATCCTCTGTGCCAGAACATCTTCCCAAGCAGAGGCAAATCCCGCAGGCTCCACGGTGCCTCAGGGGCACGCACAGAGCTCTGAGGTTGGAGTTTGTTCCCCTGCACTGAAGAGCACCTCAGCACTGCAGGATGAATTTATGCAGCTCTGCCTTGGGGTTCAGGTCACATTTTAACATCCCTGAGCCCCACAAGGTGCATTAATTACAATGGCTCAGCAGCTGCAAATTTGATCTGTAGGGAGAGGTCTGGACTCCAAGGTGGGATTTCAATCCCTGCAGGACTCATCACACCAATGCCCCACAAATGCCCCAATCTGAAAGGAGATCTGGCACCTCCAGCAGCACCCCGAGTGAGAAGCTGGGCCCAGCTGGTGCTGGCCTGGCCTGSTCAGAGCAGGAACAGAAAGCCTGGCTCTCTACAGTGCTGGATCTACCGAGCAGAACAAGAAATACACAACAGACCAGAACAAAACACGCAGCTGTGCCGTGTACTTTGGGCTTGGAAGCAAATGTTTCTTCCCTCCAGCATCTAGAGTKCTGAAAATGAAAACCTGCTTTTCCCTGAAGTCAACTGCAAAGGGAAATCCATGCGTTAGGAGAGGCCATTACAAAAATAAAGAGTACCAAGTGCTAACTTCTCCAAATGTGAGAAGGAGGAGGATGTCCCCTTTAGCAGTTGAGCTGGAAAGGCTCAGGTGGAGGACACCCACAGCTGCCYCCTCAAACCAAGCTCAGGGGAGCTGTTTTTCCTTGTGCATTTTAGTTCAAAAGTGCTCGGGTTACCCCARAATTCTGTACATGCTTTTAAGGATCACACAGCTTCTGCTCTGTTCAGCTGAACTCCAGCTGGGAGGAAAGTGCACAGCCAATGGGCACTGCCAGGAACCCCATCTCCCTTCCAGGCCACAAGCACGGCTCTGAAGCTGAGCCTCGAGTGCAAAGCAAGGTAAATAGAGGCAATTTAAGGCTCTCAAGGAAGTGGAGCATGGGAAACCAGCAGTTTTTACATACGCAGGAGAGAATGCTAATCCTAATATGCAAGTGACAGACACCACTGTGTGCCCTACAACGCTGCTGGGGTTACTGGGATCTTGAAAGTCTGTAGCCCTACAGTACCTGCCCTGTTCATGGCTGGCCTTGCACCTTTTAGAGCACACAATCTTTTTCCACCAAAGGGAACATATTGCTGGGAGGAGGGCAAACTTTCGGTTTTAAGGAGCTGTCTTCTGTGTTTGTCCCGCAGGATGGAGTGCACTGCCTTCAGAAAGTCCTTCCTGTGCTCTGGAGAGCTGAAAAAGAGGTGGGAATACAAAAGGCAGAGTTACCCCACGGGAACTGCTAAAAGCTGCCTGTAAATGAGGTAAATAATGGCCACTTCTGTGGTTTAAGACAGTGCAAATTGACTGGCAGGTGCTTCCCCAGAGAACACTCCCCTGAACTCAGTCTTTTCAAAGCAAAGCTAAAKCCATGGTGACTGCAGTGGGCATCCAAGGAAAACAACACTCAGGTCATTAATAAAACATTCAGCCTTTCAGCCCTCTCCAGGTTTCCTTTCCCTGCAGTGCCAGCCACACGTGGCTGTGCCCAGCACACATCCAGTGGTGCTCAGCCCATCTGTCCCTGCAAACACACCCACAGCTGCACAGCCCCTAGGAGCAGGAACTGGCTTGGCACCAGCTCTGTTGGATCCTCATGAGCTCCAGTTCTTCCCTGAACACTAATACACCACCACCATCACAACAATGGATGCTCATTTAAGTGCACAGGTTGGGAGCTGGTGCCATGAAAGGAACCAGCTGAACACAACACCTGCCATCAAGATCCAGTGCTGCAGTTTAACTGGAAAATCGCAATAAGGCTTTTCCCATAAAGGTGCAAAGCTGATCAAGTTGTTTTCAGAGGTTGTACCAAATTCTACCTGCCAGAAGTYAGCTTTGAACACCCTCTCCCCACTCTCCCTAACTAAGGAGAAAGGAGTTCCCAGCTGCTGGCAGGTGCAGCACCCAGACCTTTGTCCTYATGGTGCCCASAGTGASAAACTGAGGGCCAGCCCCAGTCCAGGGGGATGTTATCCCATCCCTTCACCCTCCCCTCAGTGAAGTCTGAATTCAACTCAGTTCAAGTCTTGAACTGAGCTGGGATTCATCTGTTTGCACCAGGATTTACTTCAGTGGCACAGCAGGAAAGGTAAATACTGGATCCAGTTTACCAGTTCCCAGATTGCCTCAAAAGGAAAGACACAGGCAAGCAGACATGCAGAGATGCAGCTGTGAGGAAAACAGAAAACAGGGAGGCCCACTTACCTACAGCAGAGGTGAAATGTCCTTTCTGGCCTGCCCTCAGACTCAGATTTGACGTGGACAATCTCACACACAGAATTGGTCTCTGCATCTGAAGGGAAAGCAAGCAGAACTTCATGTCTACCATCACAYGTAAGTGCAGAGCATTGGCTGCATGCCCAGTGAGGGTGCCCAGGGCACACACACACACACACACAAGCCTGGCAGAGGGCAGGTTTGAACTCCAGGGACATTACCTGCACTGGCCAGGGCCCGCACCTGCAGCGCTTCCAAAGGGATCATGTGGCGGAACCGGAACGGATCCCAGTCTTCATAAATCGAGGCTCTGTGGGATCCTCCCTGGAACAATTTCAAACACTGTCAGCRAAGGAGACACCCTGGGGCAGGCAGGCAGGCAGGGCTGTGCCCTGTGCTGAGGGCTCCCAGCTGCAGACCTGCTGCAATCCTGGCTTCCCCACCCCACAGCTCCCTCGGGGGCCTCKCTGTGGGGGCCTTGCTGGAGTCTGGAATAAAGCAGCCCTAAGGCCCCTCAGCWCTCACAAACGCCCTCCAGAGTCACCCAGCCCAGCCCTGGGTGCACACACACTCAGGATTACATCAGAGTTTTGCTTTTCCCTCTGAAGTCACCCCGTGCCAGCTGCCTTTCCCCATGCAGGCACCTCCGACCCCTCTCTGCTTCATGCCACGAGCAGGGATCACTGGTTCCCCTATACCACTACAGACTGTGCCCCTGTGGTAGCACTGCCAAGCTCAGCTTGGACTTGGAATCCCAAACTCCAGTGGGATCCCTGAGCCACTCCTSATGGAGCTGAGAGCAGCCAGCACTTGCCTGCTGGCTCACAACACCCAGGGCACTGGGTGAGGTGACAGACATGAATTAGCTCTCAGACACTCCCACTGACCAAGGAATCCAAGCCAAGASACACTCACAGTGACATCTTCATCCAGGACAGTCCCACAGCAGGGAATGGATGTGGCAAGCGGGGCAACAAAGGATAAAGGAATGCTTGCTGTGCCCACCCAGCTCCTCAGACAGCAGGGACCACACGTGCCAGAGCACATTCCAGCTCCATGGCTTTGTGGGAARCAAAACTCCATCCCAGCCCCAGAAATGCCCATGGCACCACCCAAACAGTCCCTGCACACTCACCAGTTTCTTCTTCTGTTTGGAACCATCCTTGTACACAAGGACCACGGCAGTTTTGAACACTGGAGGAGAAAGAGAGAGACAAAAGTTATGGAGTCACAGAATCCCAGAAATCCAGGACAGCTGGGGTTGGAAGGGACCTCTGGAGATCACCCAGTCCAACCTCCACCTCCCTTGGTGGGAGGGTCACCCAGAGCAGGTGACACAGGAATTGGGATTTTGGGATGTCCCCCCAGATGGAGACTCCAGGCCCTCCCTGGGCAGCTGTTCCAGGGCTCTGCCCCCTCCATGGACAGAAATTCTTCCTCAGGCTGAGGTGGAACTCGTTGTGTTTCAGTTCATGGCCACTGCTCCTCASCCTGTCACTGGCACCACTGAGCAGAGTGTGGCACCATCCTGTGACAGCCCTTGGGGATATCTGTGTGCACTGATGGGGTATCTGTGTGGATTGATGGGATATTTGTGAGGATTGACAGATCCCCTCTCAGCCTTTCCTTGCTAAGAGGGACCAGGCCCAGCTCCCCCAGCCTGTCCTCAAGAGCATCCATAAGGCYTGGGATGATGGGTCTCCTCTATTCCCAAGCACACCAACCCTTCAGCTGAGCCAGGAAAASTACCAGAGAGCAGCAGTGAGCCCTGCAGCCAAGAGACAAGCCCAGGTTTAAATTCCAGGCAGCCCTGGGGAAGGCAGAGCTCAGGAACTTCCAACATCTGCTGAGGCACAGCTGCCACTCTTCAATGCAAATTGTGCCCCTGTTTAAGGCGTGTGAAATGCAAGTCCTGGGATACAAACCGAACGCTGCCAGCTCAGGTTCCTTCTTCCACTTGCCCAGGGAAGCAGGAGGGTTCAGCCATATCACTGTGTTATGCAAGAGCAAGTCCCCCATGGAAAGGTCGGCCACCTGCCAACACAGGCACAAGGGCAAGGGTTTTAATCAGCTCCAGGAATCTGATGGCAGTCTGCAGCTCAAGGAAACCTGAATCAGGTCTAGTCCTGCGCAAAACTGCCCCCAGCAAACTTCTGGAGTATTTCATCAGCTGACTGCAAACAGATGCAAGTAAACCCTTCATTAATGACCATAAATTAGGGTCAGTTAAACTCAAGAGTCCAGCTCTTGGAAGTCAAGGTCAAAACCAGACTTTTTTTTGCCTTTTGTTCCCCTTTGTCCATTTTTCTCCCTACCAGTTTCTTTGTATCTTGTTGGAATATTTAAGCACATATTCAGTTTGGGGTGAGGTTTAGAGACTGCATCAGGTGCAGTGACCAAAGCAGCCCCTCCCCACAGCTGCTGTGGCTCTTGACCTTGCCCAAGGGCTCCTCTGTGGACACCACACTGCTGGGAACACACTAGGAATGCAGTTCCCACCWGCTGGGAGGTGCAGCAGSCAGACCTTTGTCCTCATGGTGCCCAGGGTGACCAACTGAGGGCCAGCCCCAGCCCAGGGGATGTTATCCCATCCCTCACCCTCCCCTCAGGRAAGTCACTTCAGTTCAGGTCTTCAACTRAGCTGGGATTCATCTGTTTGCACCAGGATTTACTTCAGTGGCACARCAGSAAAGGTAAATATGGATCCAGTTWAACAGGCACCAAAATAACCCTAAATCTGATTGTTACCTCTTTTTTCTCCCCTGTTTGCTCCGCTATGAGCTGGTCAAACACTGCCCCATATTCTTCATGGATTTTCTGCATTTCATTAATGTGGCTGGCAACTTTGTTCATGGTTTTGATGGCCACTGCAAGAGAGACAGGGCATGAGCAGAAGGGATTTTTAACCCTCTGAGAGGAAGGGACAGGGGGAGGTTCAAGGGCAGAGGTGAGCCAGAGCAAAGCGGGGTTCAGTCCTCACCATCAAGGTGGTAATGCTCTTCACTGTCCACGTCAGTGAGGGCAAAGAGCTCCTTGAGCAGGAGGGGGTACTTGAGTATCCTCTGGATGGGTTTGATGAGGTAAGACTCCAGGGTGGAGGAGTGCTGCCGGCGCGGGTTCTGGGCATCCAGGAACGCCTTGAAAGCAGTGTCTGTCTTGGCTGCCAGGTTCAAAGGAGGCATTGGATCAATGGGAAATCCTGACYGCTGCCCCGAGAAAGCAACTTTGCCAGGTTTAAATTGGTTTATCCGGAGGCATTTTGTGAGGGAGTGCAGATTTATTGGGCCTGCAGAATTAGATTTACGCCCTCCAGGATTTGAGTCACTGCCACTCTCCCCGGGTGTGCTATTTAGGATTCCGCAGCAGGCATCCACCCCCAGCAGGGCAATTTTTAATTGCACTATCCATGACAGAATCTCCTGAGCTGGAAGGACACACAAGGATCAYCCAGTACAAACCCTGCCCTGCACACACCCCCAACAATCCCACCCTGGGCATYCCTGGAGAGCTCTCCAAAGGCTCTGGAGCTCTGTGGGGCCATGACCATGCCCTGGGGAGCCTGGGCAGTGCCAGCACCCTCTGGGGATGAACCTTTCCCTAAAATCCAGCCTAAACCTGCCCTGGCACAGCTGCAGCCCTTCCCTGGGTCCTGTCCCTGGTCACAGGGAGCTGCCCCTCAGGAGCAGCAGTGAGTACTTCTGGCCTGGCAGCTATTTTAGATGTTTTAATCATCTGCTCCCCTTAAGCAAAGTCTCACATTGGAAATTTGTGAGAAGCCACTGCTTCCAAGCCATGGTGCACCCACAATATTGGCAAGTCAGGCTCTTGTTACCTCATTAAACCTTAAAATGCAGCACTGAGTCACAACACCAGCAGGAGCTGGTGAGAGGCCGGAGCAGAAACTGAGGCTAATGCACCAGAYTTTGGGAGCACAGGCAGACTGGACACCTGCCTGCCATCATCTTTTCTACCTGACTGCTATGAATTTATRAAATTGCCCCTTTCTCCGTCGCTCCCTCCACTGGAGCATAAGGAGGGAAGGAAGGAGGAGGTTTTATTTATAGACATACAAATTWTTCAGTGCAGGAGCAATTCCACACGATTGCTTTTATTGGAGTCATGTCCCCTGCTGGGGTTGGGAGGTTTTTGCAGGCAGTCACCTGATTTCCATAAAGCAACTTGAGCTTCAAATGCAAAAGCCACCTGCACCTCAGCTGAGGACACCAAGTGACACCTGAAATACACGCCCAGGCTGTTGAACAGACTTACCTCTGGAATAGAATTTTTAATTCTGTTTATGCCAGAATTCAAGCACAACACTTTCTCATTTATAAATACAGTCAGCAATGGAAAAGAAAAGCAAAAGAACCAGATCTACCTAGTCTACAGCTTTACCATTAGGGTCCTATAAAATACAGCCAAAAGAAAGCATGGATGTGACTAGCAACGAATCATTTATTTATGTATTCCACAGAGCTGCCAAGTATTCTTTGCAGCACAGGGAAAAAAAGTTTACAAGCAGAAATCAAAAAAAAAAAGAAAAGTGCACAGAAAAAAACCCAAACCCCAAACCAACCAAGAAACAAAAAACCTCAAAATTTCTGACTGTCAGACATGCAGATGTTGTTTGAAAAACAAGAGTTCCTCCCTCAATGGCACTGCTGCTACAACTGGAGCCATTTGTTTGTTTAATGTCTTGGCCAAAAAGGAATTGCATGAAGCACTGGTAGCTCCATGAGATTTCCACTTCCACAGGGGACAACACCCCTGTGAGGGAAGCTGGCCCAGGAGCCAGAGCACAGGGCTGTCATCTCCAGCCCAGCAAGCCAAGCCCTGCTAGGAACTCTGCCAYGGGAACTTCTCAGGCACATTGCAGCGAAGGCAAGAGGAAGGGCAGAGGGGAGAGAGGGCTAAAGTGCCTCACCAGCACCCATAAAGCATTCTCCCAGGCTATCCTTTCCTAGTGTTCCCCCAGTCCTGCCCTCGGAGCCTTGGGGTGCAGTGACCACAACCAGCATGTGGCTGGGACAGCTTGTTGGATTATGCTCTTTTCTGACCCAGCCATGGGGCAACTGAGAGGCATTTTAAAAACTTTGATTCCAGGATCAGTCTCATGTGAAGGGTGAGACAATACAGATGTTATAATTCACRCCATCACAATCAGCAGCCAGCTATTTCCTAATTCCAGTACACTGCAAGTGTTTCTTGGCCTACCAGCTTTTGTCACAGCATGCTGTAAATGCCTTAAAGCCACTCATCTAAAATTACCCCTTGTGAATCTTATTACCATGCATCTCTCATAGTTCTATTTCTCTAAGGTATCTAGTCTTATTTACAAAGTCATCCTTTAAAACTTGTTCCTAGCTCCAGTTCTCTCTCAGCAATGTCTGTCCTACTCCATGACATTTTTCTTATTTAATAAAAAATAATCTTTCATTATTCTAAGCCAGCATTTCTTATCTCCAAGTTTACATACAGATACACACTATGTGAGCCTTCTGTCAGGCTTTGAGAACTCTCTACAAATCCACTTCCCACAGCATCTCTGAAGGGGCTCTTACCTTTCACCAGGACTTTGGGGACTTTAGTGTGGCTGGCACAGAAGGCACTGTACAGCTTGAACCTGTCAGCGTAGTACAGGAAGGATCCACCCAGGGAGAACAGCACTTTCTGGGATTAAAAGGGGAAAAAAAAGCATTAGTAAAAAGGCATTTAGTTACTTTGCCTTCAGCCAGGTCATCTGAAGCTCCCATCCAGCTTTTGGAGGACAGGACAATGCAGCTGGAGTGTGTTTGCAGGCCAAGCCATCMCTGCTGGAGTGAGCCCAGGATGATGGAGCAGGGGGTGGAGCAGCTCTGCTGGGAGGAAAGGCTGACAGAAATGGGATTGTTCAGAAGGAAGAGAGAAGCTYTGGGGTGACCTCAGTGTGGCTTCCAGTGCCTGAAGGGAGCCTGCAAGSAAGATGCAGAGAGACTCTTTACAAGGGGCACATGGAGTGACAGGACAAGGGGCAATGGCTTCCAACTAAATGAAGAGTAGGTTTAGATGGGATTTTGGGCAGGAATTCTCCCCTGGGAGGGTGGGCAGGCCCTGGCACAGAGTCCCCAGAGCAGCTGTGGCTGCCCCTGGATCCCTGGAAGTGTCCAAAGCCACGTTGGACAGGGCTTGGATTACCTGGSACAGTGGAAGGGGTGGAACTGGGGGATCTTGCAGGTTCCTTCCACCCAAACTATTCTGTGARCCCATGATTCATCCCCCAGGWAASAGCCCAGCCCTGGTGTGTGGATTCAGCCTCTGTAACCTGCACCATCAGCCAGGCCCCAGCCTGGAGACAGCCCTGGCTGCACAGGGAATTAACTCCAGAGCTGCACCTGAAAACCTCTCACTGCCCTCAGCAACAGCCAGAGCCCACAGAGAGGAGTGGATGGGTCTGATCCTGCAGTGGATCAGGGCACTGAGGAGCTGCAGGCAACCCTCACCCCTCACAAACACACCAAGGGGTCGCCTGCCTGGACACGAGCTGSTGCTCAGGGTCAAACACAATCCCAAAACGCCGTGGGAACCAGCCAGCACCCGGAGAGGGGCTGAGAGCACACAGCTGTGGGGACAGCAGCCTGGGGACAGTCGGGGGAGAGGGGAAGCAAACTGCAGAACTGAAAGCACTGAACCCCACAATTCCTACACACCCAGCTGCTTTCAGGCAGGCCCAGGGGCAGAACTGAAAGCGAGCTCGGTGCAGGCTTGTGGGAGAGCTGGAGGCAGCAGCACTCAGCAGATGGAGTTCTCTCTGGAAGGACCCTTCACTGGCACTCCTCTCCTACAGCTCAGAGCACACAGGGCCACAGGAACTATWKTATTATTATTATTATTATTATTMWTCCTGTCCTTTACCAAGGTGAGCAGTGCTCCGAGCCAGAGTGGAATTCCCCAAAGGAAAAACATTCTATTCTATCTCCTTGCCATGCCTCCAGTACCACTGCATCAGACACAAAAGGGAATCTGCCTCCACATCTCCCTGGGCTGGAAGTGAAGCTTACAGAGCTGCAGTTTCCATTCCTACCTGTGAAGATGCACACCTGCTGCAAGGCAGAAGCGTTTGCCACCGTGGACTGAAAGTGGAAATACAAAATTCCACGTATTGCTCCGATCTGTAGCCCCAGAGGGCTTCTGAACATGAGACTTGTCAGGGCAAAGATTTTATGTAACTTTCCATTTCTAGCATTTCCTGACAGCTGAAGGCAAGAAATCTGGCAGAAGGGCAAGAATAGAACCAGAAAGCACATGGTTGCCAGTGCTCTATATGGCTAAATGCAGCATAAACTACAATTGCAGCAGAATCATTTTTCAGCAGCACCAGCATCAGCTGAAAATCAATCTTAAATGGAAGAAGATGCAGGTTTTTACATGAACAGTGACAACAGTCAGAAAAATATGATGGGCAGTGTTAAAGGTCTCCTCAAAATTTAAACAATGAGATAATGCAAATAACGTGGTTCTAATATATAAAAGTAAACAATTATTACCTTAAATTGCTCAACTTTTTCAAGCTTTTCCAGGTCTGGAACCAGCCTTACTCCATCTTCCAGAGTTTTCAGGAACTCTACCTGGAATGCTACCATTTCAGTCAGGTTCCCAAAGAGAACATCCAGCTAATAAAAGGAGAAAAAAGCAGAATGCTGAAAATATCATTTAGAGGCTAAATTGTGTTTTCTAGAACTGCAGCAATTCTCAGTCCAATTGTAAAACAATGTGATGCCAGGAAAAAACAAGCTGCAGACATTACTCAGCAGCACCTTGATGCTCCACTCAATCCATTACTTGCAAGAAATGGAATTCAGTGAAATTAATTTCAGACAAACAAGGGTTGACATACCTCATCTGGTGTGAGGAAGGTTTCTTTCTGTAGAGGCTTCAGGTATCTCTCCATGAGACAATTTAAATCCTAAAAATTCACAGAAAGATTGCCACGTTGGTCCCTCTGGGTATTTACCGAGGTGGCAAATGATGCTTACCTAATCTGAGGATTTTCCCTTTTTACACACAACACGAAATAGCTGGATTTTGCACCATTTAAGACAGGAAAAGGAAACATTCACACATTTCCAGTCACAAAACCAGAAGCAGATCTCACAAGCAGCGACTGCACACCAGCTAAGCCCAACAGCCGAACCACTTGGAAATGCCTTGTCTCCGTGGTCTCAGTGATATTCCAGGCATTATTTACATGATACATAACATATATTTATCTCACAGAAGGGAATGCCAGCTCAGCAAGAGCCCCAGAGGCGAAGCAGAGGCAGCAAGCAGGAGAGCCCTGGGGGGAAGGCCTCACCTTGACGTAGGTGCGCTCGGTCTCCAGGAGCTCACAGATGACCTTCCTGAGCTTGTCTGCGTCCGTGAGCTGCCTCATGGTGCTCAGCTGGGGCCCTGCACAGTCCTGGGGGGGAGCACTGCAGTCAGAGGGGTTCATTTCATGCAGGCTGCGACAGAAAGCTGCGACCTGCTCGGTGCTCTTTGGAGAGAAGGGAGAGGAAAGAGCAGTGGTAATACTGGAAGTAAGAGCCAGAGGAACAAAGGGGCTGAGGGAGGGTTTTGCAGCTTGGGGACTTGTCAACAGGCACCACAAGTGTCTATCCTGTCTCTCTGTGACTGGGGATAAAGGAAAAAAAAAAAGGCATTGCAGAATTCAAATTAATTGAATAATTGAAGCGCTGTTCAGCTCCATTCCTGGTCTCAGACACACGTGAATTTTAATTAAAACAGGCTCGTCCAGCACTTAAGATTGACACACTCACAGAGAAGCCCAAGAATTGGGAACCAAAAATGCCTGTGCAAACAAAACTCCCACCCCAGCCCCTGGCAGTTCCCCAGCCGGGGCTGCAGCAGGGCTGGGACCAGCTCTGCTGACACAGAGGCACAAACCACKCGGGCTGGGCCTTGGGGAAGCAGAGCCTCCCAGCTAAATCCCCTCCAGGCCCCAAGCAGAAGCTCCCTGGGCAAGCAGCTGCGTCCCCAGGCCGTGTCTGGAAATGTGCCTGCCAGGGTGAACTTCTTCCCCACAAGTGCCAGTTCCCAGAGCTGCTCCTTCTCCCTGCTTCCTTCAAGATTTAATCAGCTGCCTATATAAAAAGCCAGTTATCCTCACTTCACCCCCTCGTGTTAGATCATTTCCTCCCATCTTTCATTACACTGAGGAGTTTGGAGCAGGAATAGTCTCTGGTGTCAGTGATGACAGCCCCAGGCTCCCAGGATTGCCAAGGCAGCCATGGGCTGACTCCAGCCCTCCCAGAGACCTGCAGGCAAAGAGCTGCTCCAGGGACCACAGCTGATCGTCCTGCCAGAGCGCCTCAGTCCAGGCTCAGGGACTGCCCACACTGCCTCTACAGCCCCCCAGTTCAGGAATTTCCCCACGGAAAGGGTTCCCAGGGAGGTCTGGAGTGCCCATCCCTGGAGGTGTCCACGGAATTCCTGGAGGTGGCACTCAGAGCTCTGGGCCGGGTGACAGGGWGGGGATGGGGCACAGCTTGGACTCCAKGGTCTCAGAGGYGTCCTCCAATTCTGTAATTCTGTGGAACAACTGACCCAAAATCAGCCTGTTCAACCAGAATGAGCTAACTGGAAAAAAAATTAACTAAAAAAGAAAAAAGAGAGAGAGARRAAATRAAGCGCATCCTCACCTTGCAGTTTGGAGACAAAGCTCTGCCCCTGGGACATCACTTCACTCCCACCCACTGGTAGCTGTGATCTCCAYGGTTTTAAAGCCCTGCAGCCTGCTCACACAGAGCTATTTCCTCTCCATGCACCTACAATCCATGCTAGGACAAGGAAGGATTTCCACCCCCTTCCCTCAGAGGTCTCTTGGGGCTGCAAACGCTCCCCTGAGCTCCCACTGCACAGCACACGAGCAAAGATGCTCACTGCACAAAGGATCATTTTCTTCAGRACACTCTTGTGAGCCAGGAGCTCATTGTAACTGGCTGTCTATACAAAAATGTCTTTTGGACACGCTTCATGCCAGGGAAAATATTCACCTTCAGTTTCTGAGGCTTAACTCAGAYGTGGAAGAAAGGAAAAACATTGCAAGTTGAAGGCAGGAGGAAGCAGTGAGCTGGACCAGTCCATCTCCAGCTCACTCTGCTCCTGGCATGTGTCACTGGGATTTGAGATTTATTAATCTGGATTATTCAGTAATTCCTGTTGTTTCTCAGCAAGGCTCCACCCATACTTAATGTGCTTTAAAGTATAAAGCCCACCCACACTTTTGGATCAGATCTGCATCAGATTTCAGCAGGTGTGACCTTGATCCCAACAGCCCCAAATCCACCAAGGGCAGCGGGTGAAACCTGGATCCAGCACAGGTTCAAACACCTTCCCAAGCCCCCTGCTCTGCTGGGAGAGAGCTGACAGCTCAGATGTGATAATCTGAGCCTGCAGAGACCCAGCACAGGCAGCGTTTTGCTCAGCAGTGTTTGGCTTTGCTAGCACTGCTTGAGGCAGACGTGTCCAGTGGTGTTTTGCTTTAATATCCAAATGCACAAATAACCCCAGTTCTAATGCATAAAGCACAATCTGGAACGAAACCCCAACATGAACCAAGCGCTTAAGCAGCTCCTGCCTGCCACTCTGCAGATCTCCCCACCCTGTGCAGGCTCCTGCAGGCAAAGATGGGTCACCCGGAACGAGAGCGCGAAATCCGCTCGGGGCGTGAAACACCAGCTCAGCACCGAGGCTGAAATAACTCACAGAGGCGCGCGGTGCGCCCCAGCAGGAGCAGCGACACCCACACGGCAGGAAGGAAGCGGGGAGGAGCTCCCGAAGCCTCATCTGCACTTGTGCACGCTCGATGAACCGCCCGAGGGCTGCAGCCAGGGCCAGCACTGCCCTGCCCCACATCTCGGGGAACTGCCCGGACACAGTCACGGCCACAGAGCTGCTCCTGTGCCTGTCCACTGACCAAAGGGCTGTGGGGYGTGAGCACCCCTGAGAGGGAAGGTCTCTGAGGTGCCTGCTCAAGGCTGGGGGCTCCTGCCCACCACAGAGCCCTGGGAGGTGATCAGGACGTGCTGAACTTGGTATTCTTAGCCAAGGGATGGAAAGCACTGTGCACATACAACCCTTCAGACATAAACCACTGACCAAGTCGGCACCAGAGCAGATCCAGCTGCACCCAAACCCCTCTGAACTCAGCAACTCAGAGGGTCCTTTCTGACCCTCATCCCTCAATGGGAGGCWGCAGCAAACAACCAAGTGAGCCTCGGCACCAAGCCTTGTCAAACCACCATCACACTGACCAGCAAACTCGGTCACCTTATCAGCCCATATCAATAAAAACACTGTGCCTTCTCTCCTAGAACTGAAATGCTTGACTCCACCTGCAACAACTGCTGTGCTTCATCCCCAAGCACAATCCTGTCTACCTGGTATTCCCTTTATAAAATCCATTTCCAGACATAAAGCAGGCACACGCTGCACACGGGGGCTTCAGGGCACAGCTATTTCCGTGAAAACTCTCAAGCAGATTTCACAAAAACCTCTCTGTCCCCATTTTCCCACCGAAAGTGGCTAAGTAGGGAGGGTGTGGAAGAGAAACAGATCCTTTTATCTCCCTGCAGCAGCTCTGCCAGCAGCGACAATGACAGCTCCAAACCAGGATTTCTCACGGGGAATTACGGCATCACGCTTCAGGCACAGTCCCGCAGGCAATCCCTTCACAAAGCTGAAAACGAGACCSAGGGCTGCCACAGCTGGGAAGGGGAGCTCACAACATTAACCCCTGCTCGGGAAGGGGCTCAGCAGAGGAGCCAAGCTCACATCCTCCCCATGGAGGAGGACCAAGGACATCACAGCCACGGGGCTGCTCTGGCAGTGCTGAAAGCCATTTCCTGCCGTGTTTGCCATGCAGACACATCCAGCGGCCGGGCACCAGGCAATGCACCTCTGTGCACACTCGGAGCAGCAGCGCCCGCCCAGACAAAGCCCATCGAGCCGCATCCTTCCAGCAGCGCTCGCTGCCAGCGCCGCGGCACGGCACGCGGAGCCTCTGCAGGGCACAGGGAACCGCACCACAAGCCCTGAGCGCGCTCCCGAGCCCGTCCCACCCCCTGGCACCCGCTCACCAGGTACAGCATCCGGCGCAGGGAGTCCCCGTCCCTGCCGGCGCTCTCGCTCCGCACCCTCCGGTTCCCCCTCCGGAGCGCCGACATCGCCGCAGGGCAGCGCCGCGGGGCTGGCACCGAGCGGGCACCGCGCTCCGGGGGCTGGCACCGAGCGGGCACCGCACCACCGGGACCGGCACCGCGCTCCGGGGGCTGGCACCGAGCGGGCACCGCGCCACCGGGACCGGCACCGCGCTCCCGGGGCTGGCACCGAGCGGGCACCGCGCCACCGGGGCTGGCCCC
Organism: Cardinalis cardinalis; assembly: GCA_014549065.1. Classification (NCBI taxonomy): domain Eukaryota; kingdom Metazoa; phylum Chordata; class Aves; order Passeriformes; family Cardinalidae; genus Cardinalis; species Cardinalis cardinalis. Next base: position 15,087 of record JACDOX010000539.1, read on the forward strand.
GAGCGGGCACCGCGCTCCTGGGGCCGGTACTGAGCGGGCACCGCGCTCCTGGGGCCGTCACCGAGCGGGCACCGCGCCACCGGGGCCACGCATCCCCGGCGACTCCCGGCGGCTCCCTGGCTGCTTCTAATCCACCCAGGCTCCCTAAACTGCTCCCCTCCCTCCCGGGCTGCTCTTGCTCCACCTAGGGCTACCCAAACTGCTCCCGCTCCTCCCTGGCTGCTCCTGCTCCTCCCAGGCTCCCCAACCTGCTCCTGCTCCACCCAGGCACGCCGAGATGCTCTCCCGCTCCTCCCAGGCACCCCAAGATGCTCCTGCWCCACAAAGGCTCCCCGAGCTGTTCTCCTGCTCCTCCCAGGCACCCCAAGATGCTCCTGCTCCACACAGGCTCCCCGAGACGCTCCTTCTCCTCCGGAGGCTCCCCAACCTGCTCCTCCCAGGCACCCCGAAATGCTCTCCCGCTCCTCCTAGGTACCCCGAAATGCTCCCACTCCTCCCAGACACCCCGAAATGCTCTCCCGCTCCAGCCAGGGACCCTGAGATGCTCCTACTCCTCCCAGGCATCCCGAGATGGCTCCTGCTCCTCCAGACACCACGAGCTGCTCCTGCTCCGCTCAGGCTCCCGAAGATGCTCCTGCTCCTCCTAGGTATCCCCGAGACGCTCCCTCTCCCCCCGGGCTGCTCCCTCCGCCTGTGAGCAGGGCAGGGCAGCGCCCAGCTCCCCTCCCGTGCCACCTGCCCGGCTCCCCTCCCGTGCCACCTGCCCGGCTCCCCTCCCGTGCCACCCGCTCGCCGCTCACCGTCCTGAGCCGGGCGCTGCTGGGCAGCAGCTGCGGAGCTCGGCAGCCGGGGGATGTCCGTCGGCAGTGTCTGTCGGGAATATCGGGAATAGCGCTGCCTGTGGCTCAGCACAGCCCGCTGGCTGCCGGCGGCACGGCTCGGGAATACCGAATGAAAGGARCTTCAAAGAGCCGGTTCTGCCGCCGGGAAAGCGACCCCGCAAACCCCCCCTTTTAATCCTTTCACGGCTACTGCAACACACTGAAGGTTTGGAGACTTATGCTGGTCTCGAGTAATGCTGCAGAGAGCAGCCGACCTACTTTTCTTGGGAAAAAAAAAAATCCCTGCAAGCGGCACGGGCGTGCACACAGAGCCCATGGAGCACGCTCCCCAGGCAGCCCTGCTGCCAGGTAACTGGCCTGGACTGCCACAGGCACAGCTCTGCAACGAGAAACAGCGAGAAGCAGGCTCCTGCAGCAGTCTGGACWGGTGACACTTCCCACAGCACAGCCCCAGCTCAACTCAAAGCACCACGACCGGAAAAGAAAATACACAAAGACTGATTCTGAGATTCAGTACCGGCAAGCTGCAGCATCAGCAACGCATATACTCACTTTTCTGGGTGCTCCCTTGGAACCCCAATATTGAAAAGGCCAAAATAATCAGGTCACCACAGGGGCAGGTAACCACTGAAGAAACTGCTCTGGYGTGAAATGCTGCTGATGCTCTGTTGAACAGAGGCTGGCACAGGGGCATGCCCCCCGTTTCACAAACAGCCTGAAATTCGGTGCTAGATGAAAACAAGCCTGAAAAGGTGGCAGAGAGCAAGATTTCCTTTCCCCCACTCTCCTCCCTCCCAGCCCTCTCCTCCCCTTGGCCCCCACATGAAACKGGGACAGAAAGGAAAGGCAGAAGTCCACCCCAGAGCAAAATCCAGTTGTAGAAAAGCTCAGGGCAGGGCCAGCTGCGCCTGGAAAGCGCCCTGCTCGCCACCCTTCACACAGATGTCACCCCAGGAGATAAGAGCTGAAATCAGATAGGCAGTGAGTCCAGGGAGCAGCAGCTATCCCACACCACTGACACCTCAGGCCACCTTGGAGAAGGGTTTCTGGTGTTTTACCAGAACATCTTCCCTTATTTTACCTCATCTTCCCTTATTCTATACAATGGAACCATCGCTTTGACAGCYGCGATGGAGAAGCAAGCTCTGCATTATGAGGCCTTTAGGACATACAGAAGACAAGCTTCTCAGAAAAGGGAGGAGTCCTCAGGGCTCCTGCTGCACCCCCAAATCCTCCAGCACCACCACGGCTCGGAGGCTTTTGCAGATTAAGAAGCCAAAGCAGCACTCCTAAGGAAACACACCCACGGGCACACATGCTGGGCTGGGGGAAGGGACAGAGGCACCAGGRGAGGAGGAGGAGGAGGAAGGACACATCCCAGTGCCTCCTGTGTCCCACAGCCCCCTGCCTGGCAAAGGTAAAGGGTCCAAGGGCAGCTCCTGGTGGGATTTGCCCCCACTTACCTTCGCACAAAGCCTGTGCTACGAGAGCCGAGGGAGGCGGCTGGAGCACCTCGCTCCTCTCCTCTTCCCATCAATCATTCATGGGCCCGAGGATCTCTGTGCTGCCCGGAGAGGCAGGGAGCTTCCTGGGGAGGCTGTCCCTGTCTGCAGTGCTCCCAGCCCTGCCCCAGGACTGCTCTGGGATSCCCAGCTCCTAWYGCTGCCTCTGTGCTTAGCTGGGGARCTCTGCTGCTGCTAAAATGGGAACGTTCCCCTGCTGACCAGCAGTGAATGGACGGGAGTGCTCCTGCCCTGCTGTACCCAAAAAGGGCAGAAAAATAAGAAAAGTCCCTCCTGAGCTCCACCATGCACGGCTGGGAGCAGGACGGGATCAAGGGGAAGGTGGCACGAGGGCAGAGCCTTCTCCGTGTATTTCCAKGGACAGAAATAACCAACCCCCGTGAAACAGCCCTGAGGACACCACCTTAATCTGCTGTGCCATAATCCCAGCAGCAGGGAAAGGTGTGGGAGTGCACGGGCAGCACAACACCTTTGTTTTCCTCCAGGTGTCTGTGACTCCCCATGGGAAAGCACACGCTGCAAGAACCCTCCTTCCCATGCACATSAGCTTCCCAAGCACACAGGAAAGCCACGGGATCAGGAGAACCCTCAGCTGAGCTCTTTTCCTTCCCCACTACCACGCACTGGGGTTTTCTACCAGCATTGCAGGATAATTTGGGGGTTTCCACAGTCAGCAAGGAAGGCACTGAGTACAGAGCAGCATCCCTGAGCTTGCCAAATGAGCATGTTAGACATATTCCACAGGTACTTGTGTCCTTCATTGCGGGAGAACATTCCAAGCAGTTTGGAACAGAAAAAACCCAAAAGCCTCACTCCCCTTCAGCCCCACAGAGACATATTTCTGTACCCCAAAGGAAACAGTGATGCCAACATCTCACAGCCGGGCAGGCAGGAGCTCCTCCTGCTGGAAACCAGGGCTCCTTAGAGCTGGGAGTGACTCCCCCAGGAGGGAACACCCAGCATTCAAGCTGCTGACACCCATTTCGCAGTCTGACTCAACCTGCCGAGCTGCAGAGCTCATCGGGTAATCCTTGTGCAGGCAATTCCAGCTCCGAGCACCCGGGAGCCGGGGGCAAAACCCCCCCAGGCTGTGGCACAGCTCGGAGAGCCCCGGGAAAGCCACGGAAAGCAGGGACGGCCCAGCAGCCCCGAGGCGCGCTCTGCCACAGCATCCTCTGCCACCACACGCTCTGCTCACAGCATATGAAAACCCCACGGATTTACAGTCAGACATCCCCAAACACCAACAAACACCTCCGCTGAACAGAGAAATTCGCAGCTGAAAATCACAAACTATCAACAAGCGCTTCCACTTACTGCAGAAGAAATTGACAGATAAAAATCCTAAATTATTAACAAACATCGCCAATTACGGGAGAAGAAATTTACAGTTAAAAATCACGAACTATCAACAAACATCTCCACTGGCTAAAGAAGAAATTCACAGTTAAAAATCTCAAACTATCAACAAACACCTCCACTTACTAAAGAAATGTACAGTTAAAAATGACAAACTGCCAACAAATATCTCCACTTACTGAAGAAGAAATTAGAAATTCACAGTTAAAAATCACGAACTATCAACAAACATTTCCTCTTGCTGGAGAAGAAATTTACCGCTAAAAATCCCAAGCTATCAACAAACACCTCCACTTACTGGAGGAGAAATTCGCAGTTAAAAATCCCAAGGTATCAACAAAGACTTCCACTTAATGGAGAAGAAATGTACAGGTAAAGATCCCAAACTATCGACAAACATCTCCACTTACTAAAGAATAAGTTTACAGGTAAAAATCACAAACAATCAGCAAACATCTCCACTTATTGCAGAAGAAATTTACAGGTAAAAAACCCAAACTATCAACAAACATCTCCAATTACTAAAGAAGAAAATTAAAGTTAAAAATTGCAAAGTTTCAACAAAGACTTTCACTTACTAGAGAAAAAATTCAATTAAAAATCCTAAACTATCAACAAACACCTCCACTTAGTGAAGAAGAAATTTATAGTTAAAAATCCCAAACTATCAACAAACACTTCCACTTACAGGAGAAGAAATTCACAGTTAAAAATCCCAAGGTATCAACAAAGACTTCCACTTACTGGAGAAGAAATGTACAGGTCAAAATCCCAAACTATCGACAAACATCTCCAATTACTAAAGAATAAGTTAACAGGTAAAAATCCCAAACTATCAACAAACATCTCCACCCAGTAAAGAAGAAAATTACAGTCAAAAATCCCAAAGTTTCAACAAACACTTCCACTTACTAAAGAAGAAATTTACAGGTAAAAATCCCAAACTATCAACAAACATCTCCAATTACTAAAGAAGAAAGTTACAGTTACAAATCCTAAAATATCACCAAACACTTCCACTTACTGGAGAAGAGTCTCACAGGTAAAAATCTCAAAGTATCAACAAACATCTCCACTTATTGGAGAAGAAATTTACAGTTAAATTAATAAACTGTCAATAAAGACTTCCATTGACTAAAGAAGAAATTTACAGGTAAAAAATCACAAACTATCAACAAACATCTCCTCTTACTGGAGAAGAA
>JACDOX010000539.1:38140-49896 GCA_014549065.1 Cardinalis cardinalis
AAATGCCCCTTTCCCTGTGCCCCTGCTGCTGGCACAGCCTGTCCTGTGCCAAGTCTCAGCTTGGCACACGTTTCATGCTCACCAGGGACCTGCAGGGCAGCCCTGGAGTAGAAGTGCTGACACAGCCTCATTTAAACAGTGCAAATGGCACTGTGAGCTCTGGCATGGGGGGTTTTCCTGCCACTTGTGGGTGACACAAATGTATTTCCTTTAAGATCTTCCTTCCTGTAAGATAACWACTGTAAAGGAAATACATCCCCCAAGTTAAATGCAGGTTGTTTATTTACTGTGGAGAGTTATCYAAAGCAGAACATTTGCCTTTCTGAAACTTCATTACTCCCTAAATGAGTGCAGGCAACCATTTGCTCTCTCTTTTCCTAGAGACTAGAAAAACATTTACAAACCTCTGGGGGGAGTCGTTTGTTTTGACATGGAATCAGCCACCAGCCAAGCAGTGCAGATGTGCTGGGAGCCTATCCTGACTACAGGACTCCTTTCAAGCTGATCCTTATGGCTGAGAGTTATTTTTTCATCCAGGATTTAAAAATAAAATACAATTTAAAAMGAAGAAGAAGGAAAGAGGGGGAAGAACGTGGCAGCTCAGAAGTGAGAAGCATATGGCCTTTCATGACTTACTGAGCTACTTGGAACCTGCCTGCGAGCTCCTGGGGCTGAATCAAGTGAAATTTGTGAAGCTCGCCCAACACACCAGCTTTGGCAGAGAGAAGAACCCTCCACTAAAAGAGCAGCTGTAAAACAGAGTAGCTATTGGCTGTCATCACCACCAAGCCTACCTGGAAAACCCTGGAAAAACAGCAGAGTGTGCCCGAGGCTGCAGTTTGAGTCAGCACAAGGCACCAGCTCCTAAGAGCACTTTTACACTGAAATGCTGCTTTACTCCAAACTCCACACATTAAAACCAGGCTGAGGGGCGGCTCAGGCTCTCACTGGGAGGAGATCAGTGTGTCCAAGCAGCCCAAGCTCCATCTCTCCTACAAGGAAAGGCTGAGAGAACTGGGACTGGTCAGCCTGGGGAAGAGAAGCTTTGGGAATGCAGCTTTCCTGAAGGGAGCCCACAGGAAGGATGAGGAGAGACTCATGACAGGGACCTGGAGTGACAGGACGAGGGGGAATGGCTGCAAACTGAAAGAGAGCAGGGTTAGATGGGATTTTGGGAAGGAATTCCCTGTGAGGGTGGGCAGGCCCTGGCACAGGGTGCCCAGAGCAGCTGTGGCTGCCCCTGGATCCCTGGCAGTGCCCAAGGCCAGCCTGGGACAGTGCAAGGTGTCCCTGCCCATGGCAGGGATGAGCTTTAAGGTCCCTTCCAACCCACAGAATTCTGGGATTCTGTGATTCCTCCCTGAGAAGATCTCTGCCTCCTCCAATCCATCAGGCCTGAATGCACACATGGTTACTTCTGAATTCATCCCTCAGCCATAACCATAAATCCTGCAGTTATTCCTGGCAGAAAGGGCACAAGGAGCAATTACACAGGTTGTCATCAGCTGCAGGAGATGAGAGATGGGCAGCTGGCAGCGGCCTGGAATCACACAGTGGCCATCTCACACTCCCAGCGAACCCTGCACAGACAGAACGTGACCCTGCCCGCTGTGACAGTGGCTGGACTGCAGTGCCAGAGCCTCCCCTGCCATGCCCTCAGGTGACAGACACCTCAGCCCAGGGCTGTGCAGGCTGCACACACGTGGGGACAGCCGGGATGTGCAGCTCCATCCCCTGTGCCTTCCACAGGGGCTCCACCCAGGGGAGGAAGGGCAGGAGTGGGTGGAAGCCACGGYGATTGCATAAGCTGGCACTGCTGCCAAAAACATTAAAAAACATTACCATCAAACTGTGCATGGGCTCTGAAACACAGGTGGGGAGAGATGGGTGCTGACCCTGGCAGAGCCTTCTCCCTGCACTGCAAACTTCTGGTGGCAGGAGAACAAAGATCCACGTGGCCTTGARCAAATCCACCTCCAGATAATCCCCTCAGCCCCCTGCCACAACCAGCTGCTGGTGGACATGCCAGCAYTCCACAAGCTGGAATCCAAGGATTCTCACTGATTTCTGCCCTCACAGGCAAAGAGMAAAGAGTGCCAACCAAAGAGGGGAGAACATCTGTGCTCAGGCCATCAGCAAAGCATCCCATGGGAGATCCAGCACTGCCAGACCCTCTAGGAGGGCCTCTCACTGCCACAGACACTGCTGGGAGCAGAAACAGCACAGAGTGCTCCCAGGTGAGCTCCCYCTGAGATGTGGTGCTGGAATGAGGTGATCTTTAAAGCCCTGTCCAGCCCCAACTGCTGCAGGACTGTGATTTCAGCACACACTCCCCACTGGATGGGCACACAGGGAGACACAGGCAGACCACAGAAATCCTTCTGCCAGTTAGAGGCAAACCACATCTGGCTATTTTCCCCCAATGAGAGAAAAGGCAGCTTTTTTGGGGTGCTTTGAGCATGCCCTGCTGYAGGGTCAGGGCACTGCACAGCTCCATCCCACACCTCACAAGCTGATCTCATCTCACAGGACACCACAGTGCATTTCACTTTTTTTTTTCCATTTATCCCTTAGAAAAAAAGAAGAAAAATAAATAGACAGGAAATGCTAGGAGAGCCCCAACTCTCCATAAATCTGACCCCTGAACCATCAATGGGCTGGTGAATATTTCTTTCTCAGGCCTGCAATATTCAAGCCCCAGTCAGTCCCACTGCTTTGCAGCACAGCTCAATATTCCAATGGCCTGCAGCTGTATAACAAGCAGTTTGGGGATTCAGAACCATTCTAGTCATTAAAGCAGAATATTTAGATAAACAGCAAAAAGATGCAGATTGGCTTCCTGTGGGGGAGGTTGTAACTCTGAAATACACTGCAGAATGGTAACTGCCAGGCCAAAGGGCAAACTCACCAGGCTGGAGGGCTGCAACCTGAAATACCTGAGAGCTGACAAGTGTGAGCTGCACAGAGAGGGGAGATTCTGCTGAAGTGACATGGGGAGACCTTCTCCTGCCCTGTGTTTCACACAGCTCTGCCTGGCTCAGGTGTCCCTGGGACGTCCTCGAGGGCTGGAGCATCCYTGGGACACCCTGGAGCCAGGCATGCCCAGCCTCAGGAAGGATGGAGCAGGCAGGAACCCACCTTGGGYGCCCCTGGCAGGTGAGAAGAAGCCCAAGAGCCTCTCTGGAGCTGCCTGGCCACAGGACTCACATGCCTGGTGCCTCTCCAAGGAGGGAAGGAGGAGGAAGGAGTGAGTGAGGAGTGGGATGAGGAGGAAGGAGTGGTGAATGCTGCTGTGGGTGGCTCAGCAATCACAGGTGCTTCTCTCACTGTGCTCAAGAGACCTTCCAGGTACACCAGTAAACAGGCAAGAACCTGCTAGAAATGACTGGGGAGGAACAGCAAAACAAGGAGGAAAACAGGCAAAACAAAACTCACCATAAATATCAGAGGATGGATCAGACTTCTCCATCTGAATGTGCTGGGTAATTTTCTGACAGATTTCTATTTCCTTGTACAGCTGAATAGAGGGGGGAAAAAACAAACAGAAAAATATGTTACCGTGGGAGGACACATCAATTGTAATGGTTGGGAACAGATTTTTGGTTTTTAATTACAGGCAGAAGAGAGGGACTGTGGTCATTATTTATCAAACAGTTTCTCCCCACCTGTGTGAGAGGCATTAGCAGTGCCACTCAGCTCTGCTGTTGGAACACAGTCAGAGAGGAGGAAGCARTGTTTTCCCACCCCCACCACAAAACAGAGCACCCATCTACTTCCCTCAGTCAATACCATCTTGAGTGCACGAGAAACACAGCTTCGGTTCCTGTTTTCCTAATTTACAGGTAGCAATAGCTCAATGTTTTATCTTAYTTTAATGAAGACATTGCAGGAATTCAATTATTCAACAGCATTAAAWTCACAAGGAGTGACTTTGTTTCTTAAACACATTTCTTCATTATCAGACYATCAGATTTGCTATAGCTCAGCCTGACATTTCACCTTTAACACCCTGATGTTTATTTGTACCAAGGAAAGCCCGCAAGTGTTTGAAATGGTCATTAGCATCCTTCCTGGGAGACCAGCACAAATTCACACCCAGGCAATAGCCCAGAAGTCCCTCCATGCAGCCTCAAATCCCTCTGCCTTTCAGCACTGAAGTAATAAACCAGCCTTTGTCTTCGGAAAAAATCACAGCCCCAGGTGAACAGARCCCACAGGTGAATATTAATTCTGTKTACACGCTGCTGTGAGCGTGYAAAAACGCAAYCTGCAATAATTAACRTTTTGAAACTCAGTCTTTGGACTGCAGTACTAAACTATTCCTTTATAAAAGAAGAGGACCTCRTTTGCAAAAGGTTTCCCTGATAAAAATGTAATTGTATCTCCTGCTTCTATCAGTACTGCAAAAATCAGTATTATAGAATAGTTACAGCCCCATGGAAGTAACTCCATGTTCTCCCCAAACAAGCCCACATGAGAAGCAAACACACAAAGTGTTTTGGTTTACTATCCCCACAGCAGACACCATCCTGCAGCACCCATCTCTACCATTCCCTGCCCAGTCCCACAGACAGAGTTTTGGGTTAATTACAGCTTTTCAGAATAAGCAGTAAGTGATGATGACTCTGTCAATMCTACACCCTCTCAACACAAGACAAGTCCCCAAAGTCCTTCCAGACAACAACAGCTAAAAGCTGTCTCCTCTGAGCTTTAATTTTCCCCAACTACATCACACTTCCCAGTCCTAGCACTCCTCTAGCACTTTCTCACTATTTGTTGTTGTTGTTGACAGCATTAATGGAAAATCCCAGAAGTCCTTTGCTAAACRAGCAAAACCTCCATAAGCAGCAAAGTTTAACTTTTTGTAAGTAAACCAGCCACCAATGAAAAGGACCTTAAAAAGGTTTACAGCATGCCTGCGTAGAATCACAGAGTTAAAGCATGACATTAATCCTGTTTGGTCTTTTTTTTAATCTCTCGTGGCAGAATTCCTTTGAAGTCTGCTTTCGAGATGAACGAGATGAGAACAGCCAGCTGAGGCGGTTAAGGAAGTATATTCTCACACATCACTCCAGACCTTCCTGACCTCAATCTTTACCTTGCCATCAGGAAAAAAACCCAAGAAACACCCAACAACTTGTGTATTTTCCCTGTCTTTAAAACTCAGATAGTGTGCTGCCTGTAAAAGGTCCATGGACAACATGAACAACATGGGAAAAGACAACTTGGAGGGAAGATAAGCTTCCATGTACCTCAGAGTGACTCTCACACTGCCTGTGGCTGTCCCTCCTCTCTCCCCAGACACATCCACACACAAATGGGAGCTAAACACCAACACAGGAGGAAAGGTTTGGAGAGATGCCCTTGCTGAAGGCCGATTTGCTATGGTCTGCAAGCACTGCAGTTGCAAAGTGAAAAGCAGAACTCAGTTCTGAACACGAATTAACAGCGGTGTCATCTCAGCAGCCCAGCGGGCAGCATTACCAGCTCATAGATCTCCTCCTCTGCCTTTGGCACGTAGAACTGGATCTGGTTCTCCAGCAGGAACTTGAGGCGCAGGTAGTGAGCAGAGCAGTCCAGCTGGTGTGTCTGCAAGAGAAGGCAGCCTTCAGAAAAGCAGCGTTCCCCTCTCCTCCGACCCTCACAGCCGCACCACCTCCTGCCTGAAAGCTGAACCAACCTGCTGCTCCTGCTCTCCCCCAGGAACAGGATCCAYGTACCCACCCAGGGCACGCTGCTGGCCTGGCATTCTGCTCCCTCCCAAGCCATTCCAGAAATAAGCCCCATAAGCTGGAACAGAAACCTCAGAGCATGCCTCTGGATAAAAGGATTTCTAACTAAATGTTCTGCTAGCAGAGCAAAATAGAGCAGGAGAGGTGKTCTCCGTTTGGTTTGGGTTTTTTTAGCATCTTCATAATTTAGCACACAAATATGATGTGGCAGATTTCAAGCAAGGTTAATAAGCACAAAAAATCTGTCTGTCCTCTAAATTCCAAGCAGCTCAGGTTACACTGGCTGGAAGCAGCCAAGAGTTGCATCCTGGATTGCATCCCAGTGGAAACAGGTCACACCATTTTAATGAATTAGTTATAATTAGCTGAGGATAGAGCATTTGGTCTGGGAGATGTTAACGACCTTTTCTCAGCATGATTAATAAGGTTGATTTAAGCAGAGGTTAATGCAGTGTGTAATCAAAACACATTACAAGTTATGATAAACACAAAGGATATCATCCAGGAGTTACTTTCAAAGTTCCTAAACTGAATCTAATGAGAAACCCCAAAGTGATTCACAGATACAGGAGGTAAATTCTCCTCRCTGTCACTTCTGAAATCCCACTATTAAAGGCTTTGATACCTCAGCCTTTTCATTTCCGCCCCAGCAAATTACCAAGGTTTCTCAGGCTGTGCTGAGAACAATGGCTTATCTGAAAACTCATGCAAGAGCAGCATCATTGCCTGTTTGTCCTGTTTTTTAAAGCCTGGCTTTTCCAGTTCCAGCRTGATCCAGCAGCACTGAGGTGATGAGCAATGCACCTGTGGAGAACATCCCACCCTGACCCTCCAGCAAACACCCAGAGAACAGGAAACACTTTGGAAAGTCTGGATTAGCCCAGGTGTAAAAAAAGCTACCAATAATAAGAAGGAAAACCAAAACAGATCTATTGCTGCACTCTGCACAGTGCTCTCCTCAAATATGTCCRACCCAAAAAATCAAATTATCCTTGGATGAAATGGAGTACCTGAAATGGAACAACCTCTGTAATCCAGGCAAATTCCTAGTTAATTAACTAATGACTGAAATCCATCCAGAGCCAAAAGAAACACAGCTGAACGTTGGAGATATCCTTGCTCCCCCACTTTTCTTTTTTGGAAAGCTTCTTGCTTGCTTTTCCCACTGATCRCTGCTGGTTTCAATAATTCCCTATTTCCAGACACACATTTACAAACACCTCAGAAACCAAAGGGAAGCAGAATTGGCATTAAAGGTTCAGAAATGACACAGAGGAGTCCTGGGTTACCTTCTGGTCAGCTTAGTTGACTGTCCCTAGACGCAGAGGTGTCTTGAACAAAGAGGAGGAGACCTAAAGTCTCCTGAGTGCATCCCCCCGTGGATGCTTTCCAGCCTGCCCAGGCAGGCAGAAATCACCACCCGTGATGAATTCACCCAGTCTGGGCAGGCTGAATTTATCCAGGCTCCGGGCAGAGCACCAGCTGAAGACAAAACTGGGTAAAACACTCCTATTTAGAGCCATGCATCTCCCCCCAAATGCATTTTCTTCCCAATGCATTTCTCCCACCAAACCCCATCAGCCCAAGTGGATGCCATCAATCCAGTGCACTGTGATCCCACCCAGGTCAGGAATGAGAGTCCCGACCATGAGCCACCCCATTTAGCTAATTAACATCCTGGGGCTGTGTCTACCTCAAAATCTGACACTGGCTAAAGTGTCTCAAACAGGGCCATGATGTTCTACTGAAGTGAAAGGAAAAGGTCCCTGGAATGTGGACACAGCCCTAAAAGCCAAACCATTAACCCACTTTTTGTTGCTGGGAGCTGCATCCACATGTGRGGAGGTGGGAGCAGAAACAGGGCAGCTTTAATGATATGAATATCCTTTCAGGACCACCCAAAATACCTTTCAGCCGTCCAAATCAGCTTCTTGGTTTATTTATTTCTCTCCTAATAACTCTGGCTAGGTCTGGACTAAATTAAGCAGCTAACCCTGTTTAAAGCACAGCCTGACAGCTCAACTGAGGTGCTCCAGAAGAAGAATTTACAGCCGGGCTGGGATCCCATTCAAGAGGCGCCAAGTGCCACGGTGGGCTGGCACACAAGCCCAGCTCCTTTTGGCCAAGGAGAGGGCCTGGCACATTCTCCAGCAGCACAGGAACGTGGCCATCCCTGTGCTCCTGTGTGGCCCCAGCTCTCCCAGCAGGAAAACACCAGCCCAAAAGCAAAGGAAGCCCCCAGAGCATCAGGCTTGACTTCTCAGAGGCTCTGCGCACAAACCCTGAGACCTTGGGCTCTCTGCTTCTTGGCCCTCATGCAGGTCCCTTTGAAAAATGTAAATGGTGAAGGGGAAAMAAAAACAACCAACCTTTCTTGCCTCAGTTTTTATGCAGTCAAAAGACAAAATGCCATGTATTCATCCGGGCTTGTTTTTTACTGCCATTATCTCCATATTGGGTTTTGGYGTTATTATCTCCACACTGGCTCTGCCTAAATCTGTACACAGAGCGTGATTTCCTCCTCCATTTTAAGACATACCATTATGCAAATGCTACTAATGCATATACATTCCTTCACACTGAGCAGTGTCATCACAGAATCRCAGGATGGYTAAGATTGGAAGGGACCAACTATTTCCTATCAGCCAGAGAAAGCAATTTAATGCATATACACTGAGTTTTCCTGCCTTCCAAGTGATGCTGCTAGCTACATCTGAGGAGAAATCTTTGAGAAACCACTTTAAAAATGCTTTAAACACTCCTCCCACCAATCTTGAGTCATAAAAGTGTCACAAAGCATCYTCCAAAGCCTAACTGGCTGTATAATAACAAGCAGCAATGTTAGCATAAGAACACATTTTCCACAATGACTTTAGTGCATTGAATGCTCTCCAACAGAAGAATCAAGCTCAGTTTAGCAGCACAGATTTCACCACATCTACAAACATGAGGAGGTTTACATGAAATGTAGAGCTTGAAATGTTTACTGTACCAGAACTTGACTGGTTCTCAGATGGCAGATGGCAAACTGATGTGAAATGATGTGGATCGGATATTAAAGGGGGGAAAATGAGCTGAATGCAAGAGACAGAAGAAAGAGATTGATTATTAAATGCTACAGAAAAAAAAAAGGCATCTTGACAGTGCTTTTCAGGCTGAAAACTCTTACAGAAAGGAAAGAAACAGATAGGGGCTCTTGAAAAAACACTCCCCAACCTCCCCTTCTCCTTCAACACCCGCACCCACCGCAGCAAAAGCACAGGGAGAGACCAGAGCCCAGCAGGCACCTGCTGAAACCAGCAAGGATCCAGTGCACCGAGTTAACCATCCTCACCCAAAGCAGAACACAAACCCTAAAAATATATCATTACTAATCATGTGTCATCCAGCTTCCCTGCTATGCCTCTCTCCAAAAATGTCATCTTTTGCTGAAGACAAAGCAGAGCTTTCACAAGCTGCAGCGCACCTGGCAGAGAGACGAGCGCACCGTGCAATTACTGGAAACAAACGCCTTTCTCTCACCTTCCCTCTCTTCAGAGGCACATGCAACAGGCTCTCAAAGTCCCCAAAGTTAAGCTCTCAACRGTAATAAATGTTTTCTTTTCTCCTGCTGTTGTTGTTGTACAAAGCAGACTCACTTTTCAGAGCGGCACGTGACGGGTCTCGCTCGCTCCGAAAACACACATTATGCAGCTGCCAGAGCTGAAAGCCTGTGTTTAATTTGTCAAAGTTTCCAACTCTTTAGAGATGGAACTCTTTTTAACGGCCCAACGTCTCTGATACTTCATCTGGCAAAGAAATCCAGGTGGTTTTTCTCCCCCCACCACTCCAAATGCAGATAAAAGCTTTCCCCCGTCCCCTCCTGCCACCCACGCCAGGCTGGGTCTGGCTGTGCACTGCAGGCAGCAAACACAGAAAGTCTGGATGGCACCTTCCCCACTCCTGGGGCTGCTGCTGTCCCAGAGCCAGCCCGAGGGCAGGGAAGCAGGGATGGCTGCTGGGAACAGGTCCCCTGGCTCCTGGGAAGGGCTGGGCGAGGTCACCTCACCTGCCTGGCGGGGGGAAGGGGCGGTGGGAGGGATGCAGAGCTGGGGGCACCAGGGTGGCTGCACCACCTCAGTGCGGGACACCCAGGGGCTGGGAGAGGGGTCCCACCCTCAGCTCGGTGCCACTGCAGGCACAGGGGAAGGGCAGCAGCAGGGGCAGAGCCAGCAGGTAAAGGCACTCCCAGGCTCGTGCAGAGCAGCCAGAGCGGGGAGGGCAAACCCCAGCCTGCTGTCCCTGCAGCCACACCGGGTCAGCTCCAGCTGCAGGGAATTCTCTGCTGTGCTCCTGGCCCCAACACTGGCACACACCGATTTCCAGCTGCCCCCGGGCAGGTTTACCTTGCAGATCATTTCCAGCACGTCCCTGGAGGTGTCCCCAGGCCGGATGACTGTCAGGGCAGGCTGGTTGTTGGGCAGGCAGAACCACGAGGGCGTGAAGTACTCGTGCACCCAGATATCACAGTCGGGGTTGTGCTGGTGGACGCTGCTCAGGGCCACTTCTTTGTCCCTCTAAACAGACAAAACCCATCATGGCAATCCCAGCCCAACACGGCTCCCTCTCCATCAGTAACCAGTGCATTATGTGCTGCACCAGAGCTCTCTCAGAGAGAAGATATTTGGCTCCTAAGCCCAGGCTGAAGGCTTGTCTGGACAGGAACCTGCAGCTTTCCCTGAGCAGGGTAGAGTGTGCCTCCTGTGCCACCCACACACTGCTGCAGTGTGCCTCTCCTGGGGTTTCACCCTGTGCCTACTGGGAACGCCAGGAATGCAACAACAAAATAGCAGRGATGAAACCAGATTTGAATTTAAAACCAAAATGTGCAGTGTTTCTGGGCAAACCACAACAGAACTGTTGTGGGTACTGCAGCTCCAATGCTTAGAAATGGCAAAACAGCAAATCTTCTTATTTATTCTGAATTCACTGGCTGCAAAYGTGGGGGAAGGAGGCAGCTGGAGAGCTGGGGTTTTACCTTGCCATCCGGGACTGTGTCATCAAAGATCCCTTCAAGAGATTTCTTCACTGAATCCACTCCTTCTCCAAACACCTGAGGAACAAGAGAGGGGATCTGCCTTAAACACAAACGTGACTCCCTGTGCACAGCACGTGCCACGGGCAGAACAGCCTGTCTCACATCCAGCACAGGATTCAAACTGAGAAATACAAACAGCCATCCCCAAACACACTGCTTGCAAAAATGCTTCACTCTTGTGGAAATTTGGGATGGGGGAAAACCTTCTTCAGGGTGGGTAAGTCACATCCAGCARCCCCTCTAAGCTCCTTCTGCTTGAGCCTGTCATCCAAAAAGGAACAGCACAAGAACAAGGAGRTGTTTTCAGCAGAGAGGGGACCCCAAACACCAGGCCAGCTCACTCCAGGTGCCATTCATAAATACAGAAGTGCTGTCCTGTGTCCCCCACCCCCAGCTCCTCGCTAGGACCACTCCTCCTGAGCCCAGCTGTGGCTTTCCTGACACAGGCACACTCTTGCATCAGTCTCTGTCCAGACTGGGCCCTCCAGCGAGGTTTGCAGGGCAGTGACCTGGGGACCTCTCCAGCAGTCCCTGCCTCTCTGCTGCAGATGCACTGGAGAAAAGGAAAACAGCAGCCTGATGGAAGAGAAAGCGAGGTGAAAAACAAGCTGGTGATGGGGTGGCACAGGAAGATTAGAGGCCACTTCTGCTTGCAGGTCTGTCCTGACTTCCTTGGTGGAGCTGCACKATTTTGATCTCTCTTAGTGCTGCGTTTCTGCACCAGTAAAAGTGGGAAATGAACACTTGCCCACCTCTGCTGAGGACTCAGAAGGGCTCTGCTTCTGGCTGGGTCTGTAATGAGCCAGCTGCCAAAACGTACTCAGCAAACATTCAAGCACAAGGCAGTGCAACCCTCCTCTAATGAAACAGGAGCTGGTAACCCAGCACAAGCCAGAGAGCCAAAACCAACAGGATCCCGTGCAGGAGGAATGACCAGACAGGAATAT
>JACDOX010000539.1:64577-87958 GCA_014549065.1 Cardinalis cardinalis
CACCTGGGCACACCCCTGCCCCTCTCAGTGACACCCAGAGTGCCCACCTGGGCACACCCCTGCCCCTCTCAGTGACACCCAGAGTGCCCACCTGGACACACCCCTGCCCGCCATCCCCGTACCTTTCAGCGACACCCAGTAGTGCTTCCACTTCCTGCGCGTGGCCGACTCCACCTTCTTGTTCTTCTTGTGCACCAGGAAGTTTTTGACGGCCAGGGCGCCGGCCTTGCGCACGGTGCCCTGCGCAGCGCTCAGCAGGATGTCGGACTGCCCGGGCGAGCTGAGCGTGCCGCTGCTCTGCTCGTCGCTCAGCGCCGAGCCCGCCTCCTCCAGCTGCTCGCTGTTGGCCGTGCTCATCTCCAGCTCGCGGCGGAAGTTCTCGTAGACGCCCTGGCGCAGCCCGTCGCCGCCCGCCGAGCTGCTGCCGCTGTCGCTGCCCACGAAGGCGCGCCCGGCGGGCGGCGAGTAGCTGGCCGTGGTGGCGTTGGAGCGCCGCGACAGCAGCTCCGTGTCCGTGGCTGCGCCCTCGATGCCGCTGTCCGTGAACTCGCTGCCCTCGCCCGCGTTGACGTCCTGCTCGGGAGAGAGACACGGGGTCAGGGAGAGCTCAGCCAAAAGCCCAGCCCTTGACCGTGTGCACAGGGGTCTGAGGATGAGGGAAGAGACKAGGATCTGACTCCAYGTWACAGAAGGCTTGATTTATTATTTTATGATATAAATTATATTAAACTATACTAAAAGAATAGCAGAAAGGATTTCATCAGAAGGCCAGCTAAGAATGGAAAAAGAAGGAATGATAGCAAAGGCTTGTGTCTGGGACAGAGAGTCTGAGCCAGCTGGGCTGTGATTGGCCATTAATTATAAACAACCACATGAGACCAATCCCAGATGCACCTGCTGCATCCCACAGCAGCAGATAACCATTGGTTACATTCTGTTCCTGAGGCCTCTCAGCTTCTCAGGAGGAAAAATCCTAAGGAAAGGGTTTTCCAGAAAATATCATGGCTACACCTGGGTGCACCATGGTTTTCACACCTCCATTTTTGCTAGTGATGGAAATCCCTTGTGTCCTCTTCTCCCTAGGGCAAACAACTGGAGGAAAATGTGACAAACAGGTGCTGTCCACCTTGGAGAGAAGGCTGAAGCTGCCCCATGCATCTCCCTCCAGCCTCACTGTGTTTTCAACATTTAACATCTCACAGCTCCAGGGCTGTACTTTTCTGACTGCTGCAGGAGTCCATACTTTGCCTTTGGGGCATCTAAGGCAAGATTCCTCCCTTCTGGAGACAAACAGCTGGAGGAAAAGGTGGGGTGGTGACAAACAGGTGCTGTCCACCTTGGAGAGAAGGGTGAAGSTGCCTCTCGCATCTCCCTCCAGCTTCACTGTGTTTTCAACATTTAACATCTCCCAGCTCTGGGGCAGTACTGTATTGGTGGGGCTGTACACCAGTAAATATAGTAAGATATTGTAACGGAGTTAATCACTTAAAATCATGCTTTGTTAAAAATATATAAACTAAAAAACACACAAAATAAAACACTTTTATCTTCTTAGACCCTAAGCACGTGTCCAGCCCAACAATGACACCTGACTGCTGCAGGAGTCCCTGTGGGTCCACACTTTGCCCTTGGGGCATCTAAGGCAAGATTCCTCCCTTCTGGAAACAAACAGCTGGAGGAAAAGGTGGGGTGGAGGCAGAGCTTCCAGCACAGGTTAGCAAAGACCAGTCCCACGTGCAGCGCTCCAGGTGGTGCCTCCACAGCCTCGGCAATTTGGAATATGAGATGCAGCATCATCTGTTTACATTAAGCCAAGTTAACAGTGCTAAAGGTTTTGCAAAGGGAGAACATATGGTAGCAAAAACTGGCAGTGTCGAGAAAAGCAGCGCCCAACCTACGCGTTTTGAGGAGAAAACATTGATATTGTGCATTCACACCTACAGCTGAAGATACATTTCAGACACCCCAAGGCCGACCTTTGAGAATTATGTAACCAAAAGGGCTCTTGTTGTTTTTTCCTTCCTGACAGGCTAATGTGGCTGAGATTATTTCTGTTCTCATCACAAACTGTAATGATGGGCCATGTGATATTTCCCACCAAATCCCACAGACCCCTCCTGGTCCCCAAGAACTTGCAGTGCAAGGATCAGAAGAGACAAGAATACAGCCAGCTTGAGCAAGACAGGAGAAAACTCCACTGAATTGGGGTTTTGAAGGCTGTGATCAGCTGGCCCCTGCTACAAGGCTAATCCCCCCAGGGGGATGTCCACCACCACCTCGGTATCTACAGGCATCTATGGCAGAGTTTAGAGGACAAACAAAGGCCAAACTCCRTAAATATTTTAGGTATTTGAGTGAAGAAGATGCAAAGAAGTGAAAAATATGGCCAAATCCAACAGGAATTTCATTCTCTACCTCTCCTGCAAGAGCAGCTAGTTCTTGATTCACAAGTTAGAAAAAATTTAAAAAAAGATGAGTCTCTGAGAAGAGGTAGCAGAATGGAGTATTTATTTTGAGAGAAAACAAGCTTCCAGATGTTGGTTCAAGCACCAGTTTTCTTTGTATCCAAGAGCAGCTCTGTGGAAACAAAGAAAGCCTCCAGCAGCTCTGTGTGAATCCATCCTCCTGCGGAGCACGGAGAGCTGAGGGGCAGGGCAGGGGCTGACTGAGTTTCCAGGCATTAATCTGCAATGGATGGGCCCGTTCTCTATAAACACCGCTTCCCAAGGGACTCGTGGAGTCCAGCTGGAAGAACAAGCACTTCCTTCCCTGCCTGAATGAGCACAGCCCTGCTGGTCCAGCTGGTTATTGAATGCAGACAGGCTGCTCTGGCCAGGCCAGGGCTGCTCTGCTCCTYCACTGTGAATGAGCTGAGCAGGCTTTCCTGGAAGCACAGCCCTGTCCCCACCCAGAGCAGCTTCCACAGCCACACGTGCATCCTGCTGCTCCAAAGCTCTTGGTTTGGGGAAGCCAGTTAGCTTCACACCGACAGGCAACAGGTTCAGAATGGATATTGGGAAGGGAYTRTTCCCTGGCAGGGTGCCCAGAGCAGCTGTGGCTGCCCCTGGATCCCTGGCAGTGCCCAAGGCCAGGCTGGACAGAGCTTGGACCACCCTGGCATAGTGGCAACTGTCCCTGTCYRTGGCAGGGGTTGGCACTGGATGAGCTTTAAAGTCCCTTTCACCCAAATAATCCTGTGATTCCATCATTCTATGCTCTACAAAAAGTACACAGTTAGTTCCAAAAATCTTAGCCAACTAACTGTTAGGAAGCATATCTCATCCTCTAGATAAAATGAGTTGATTCAAGAAAACAAARAACTACTAGCATAGACCACCGATTGGGGGAGATAGGATTTGTAAGGCTACAGCCTGTTCAGATGACCTTGGTGAGACATTGTTTTAACTGCCTCAGTTTCCCTSTCAACAAATGGGGCTTATACTCTAACTAATGTATGAGCATATCAGCCTTTATAGATGACTTGTTTTTATAAAAACCTCAAGGATGGAGAACTCAGACTAAATGTATTTGTTATACYTGCTCATAAGGCTAAACTGTAGCACATTTTGCAAAGATCTCCACAATCTTTACCGCAATGCAAATGACAGGCTGGATTACTCAAAAGACCTTTCCAGTGTAATGCTACAGCCCTGCTCCTCATCTCCCTCTGCTCCCTGCTCTCCCCTTTCCACTCAACACCCCTTACCAAAGCCTTGTGGGCAGCCCACTGAAGGCATTGGCAGGAGCAGGGTCTGAGCAGACAAAGGTGGGAGCAGCTCAGAGCCCAGAGCTGCCAGCACTGCTCTGAGTTAACAAATGGGGCATGGAGGGAGCCTTGTGTCCCCCGAGAGGAGATCAGGGATGGGCTTAGCAGGGTTCAGGGCATTCTCAGAGGTCTGTGCTTCTGAGCTCCTGCTGCAATGGCAGCTCACTCCCATCACGGGAAGGGAAAGCCCGGGAGCCTCGCAGAGCTGCACTGGACACGCTCAGCTCAGGGTTCTGCACAAAGCACACAGCTTTAGTGCTGTGAACCCACAGAAATCTGCTGGCAATGRGGGAGGAACAGTGCCAGGCCAGGAACAAACCATAGCAGGGGCTGGTGGGCACAGGCTCGACTGAAGGTCACCCTGTGGACAGCAGGGAGAAAGGCACGTGCAGGGCAGGGGCTGAGGAAGGGAACTGAAGGGGCTCTGGGACTGTGCTGGGGTGGGGAGATGTGGGAAGCARCAGCAGAGCTCCCACTGGGGTCTGGGACCCCTGGCACGGCCCRAGGGCTTGGGGGAACAGCACCACGGGTGTCCCTGAGGTGCCCAGGGGCTGTGAAAGGAGGCTGAGCACACAGCGCTGAAGGGAAACGGGAGGGAGAGGCGCCCAGTGCCACAGAGATCAGCCCTGGAACGAGGGCCACAGCGGGGCTGAATGGGGCCATTGTCACCAACAAGGCCACGTGCCAGGGCAGCCCCAGGAGCATCCCAGGGCAGCCAAGTGGAAGGAGGGAGTTAYCACAGCCCCAGCGAGCGCAGGGAGCAGCTGAACTGCTGAACCAAGGGGGTAAATGAAGTGCTGCTGCAAGCACCAGCTACCCACTTAAACACGGGGCTGTTCTTCACATCAACACGGGGTTTCAGGCAAAACAAGCACAACAAGGCAGTGGGGAACAGAGCTGTAATGCAAAAAGCTACATCAGGCTGATTACCTGGTGCTGTAGCTCTGGCACACGCTCACGTGGCACTCATACCTCTGCACGTCTGCTGCAGCCAGATCTGGTAAATAATTCAAGCTAAATTTAAAAGATAAACAGAAAAAAGCCTCTTTGCTTCAGRAAAAATGTCTCCATTCAGCTAGCAAAAATCAGGGGAGGCTTTGGGACAGGTTCCAAGTGTCCCCATGTTGAACATACCTGGTACTGGCCTCTGCTGGAAGAAACCACGGGATGGGACAAGCCTTGCCCAGCTCTGGCTCATGACTGGGCACACTCTGAGTGCCTGCAGGAGCTGCAATTCCCACCACCAGCCCTGCCACAGACACTGTGACAGGCCCTGGTGAATCACCTCCTCCTGCCCCACCAAGGGCACTGATTCATGGGCACTTGGGGCTGCTTTAGTAGGAAAAAAAATCTTACTTCCATAAAAATAAGCAGTTCCTCATGGTAAAAACTGCCTTCTGAATGAAGCATTACATTAAAAGTCCAGCTGAGTGGGGGTTTTCCTGGGAAGGGGCTCCCTCCAAGCCAGTGCATGTCCTTTGTTCCCTGTCCTGTTGAGCAAGAGAGCAATCAGATGCTCACACTCAGCAAGAGTGATTGCACACAACCTGTCTGGCTGCTCCTGAGGCAAGCACCGCGGAATACATTTCAAATGGGCCAGCAGCCTGATGGTTTGCATGCTTTTATCTGACTGCTGTCCCTTTGAAGCTCCTCTGTGGGGAAAGATCGGCCTGATAAGTGTTTTTCCTTTCTTTTCCCTACTGACTCTGCCATCATTTGATGGCCAAGGTATGGCTTGCTGCAAATCCAAACGGAATCCTTTCTCCACAGTCACTCAAGAAGCAAAGGTAAATCATAAATCATGAAACCTGAGTGGGAGAAATGGTTTGATTCYTACTTCTGTGCACTCACTGCACTGGGGCAGCAGCTCTTGAGATGCCTGAAAGAGTCAAAATTTTTAAAAAGTTAAATTTAGAAAAAATAAACAAACCCTTGCATGTGTCATTAAAAGCTGCTCAGGGTAATTTAAGAAGCAAGCAGGTTTGGGTCATGGYTCTCTGAAATCAAATTTGCTCCTGACAAAAAGGGACTAGCCCAGACGTCCAGCTACTCCTCCTGGCAATGAACTGCAGCCTTATGATGAAAGGATGAGTCACAGCCACAGGTGTCTGGGCAGTGATCCCTGGGAAAGTCTCAGGGCTAAGCTGTCACCTCAGCTCTAGGCACCAGCCTTGGCAGCACTGCTGGCTCGCTGACTCCCCAGGTGTTTTCCAGCCAGTATGTGGCAGAAAGATCATCCCTGCGCTTCCCCAAGGAACCTGCCTTTCTTACCTCGGGTGCCCTAAAGGCAAATYCTGGACACACAGGGACTCCTGCAGCCCTGGAGCTGTCAGACATGAAATGCSGCAAATTAAACCGTCCCCACCAGCTCCAGCTCCTCCCTAGTTTTTGAGGAGCGCTAAGTCCGTAATTCCGTGCAGGAGAGTCCAGCCCTCATCTTGCAGGGTGGTCCCTGCCTGCARCYCCTGACACCTGCACAGAGCTGAGGYGAGTTCCCACCTTCCATGCCCTCAGTTCTCARGTGCTGCAGTGTTCAATGCCTCTGTCCCCAAAGGATACACCGAGGAACYCCCAAATTCACCCTGCTCTCATCCCAGGACCACCCAGCTGAAGTTTCCAGAGGAGCTGAGTTAGCCATACACTAACAAAAGCAGCCAAACTGTGCTCGAGTTAAACCGAGGGCAGCGTGCCATCAAAATCCTCCCAGTTAAATTAAAACACAGGGTTGGGTTACTTTGTGTTTGCTGAAGCCAAGAAGAGGCAATTCCTCCTGAGAAATGCAACAGAGAGGGTAGAAACGGGGGACAGCCGCTGGAAAGGCAGCTGGAAACCCAAACACACCACCTGGGAGGAGCTCACCTGAACAAGCACAGGCTGCAGGAAGCAGGGAGACAATGCCTGTCGCCAGGGAGGAGAAGCAGGCCCCCCATCACTCGCTGCAGCCCTCTGAAAAGGAGCATCGCAATGGAGCACTTCACTGGGAAGGAGCACTCCTGCAAACTGCACCCATGGAAGGAGCACAGCCCAGCAAACAAGCAGCTGGGGCAACCTGGCTGTGATTTTTAAATGCAAAACACTTGGAAGTGAAACCATGCAGGGTGCAGAGCTTCCCAGAGAATACAACGATTGCCAATGTTGTTATATACACTTCAGAGGTATGAATGACAAAGTCCTACTGTTTAAAAAAACATGCCTGAGTGGAGCTAGATCAAATATCAGCGCTGGCGATTTGATTTCCCTTGGCCTCCGGCCGAGAGAGAGGGAAGAAAAACAAATTAAGGTCTTTGAAAAAGTATCAAAATATTTGCCAGTGAAGACCAAACCACCAATTTTCACATGCTCCTTTCCCTGACAACACTGGGGCAGCGCTGTGTGCTCTGAAGGGAGCGACTGTTTGCTTTTAACTATCCCGACTAGGAAATACCTGATCTAATCTCCTCCATCTGGGTGACAGGGCAGGAAAGACCTCTCYGAGTCTGGCTCCGAAGCTCTCTGATCCAGCCTTCCTCACCGAATCCACTCCCAGGCRGCCAGGCTATAAACAGCTCGTTTGGCCCAGGCATTCCAGGGCTGTGGCCATTCTGAGCTGCCACACCAGGACCCAAGGTGGGCACTCCCGAGCATTTGCCCTGCTGCAAGCCTGGGCTGCCCCAGAAACGAGTGGTTTCTGTTTCCCCCAGCCCTTCCTTGCCCTTGGGCCTGGGCTGAAGCACAGATATTCGGTTTTTCAGGGTGGTTTGCCTGGAGGCTCAGCAGGTGACCAGCTGAGTTCAGGTCCTCAGTGGGATCCAGCTGAGCCAAACGGTCCCAGTCCCAGCTTTGGGGAGCCAAACAGTCCCATTGCCAGCTTTTGGGGATTGGGAACATGGCTTGGGCTACACTGAGACCTTGGGAACAATCTCTGAAAGGGACAGGAATCTGTGAGCCCCAGAGTGCAGCTGCCARCCAGCAGCACCCTGCTCTTAGCTACCCACCAACCTGTGTGCCAGCAATCATCACTGAATTGGTGCCATGTCTTTAGTTCCTTCCTCCATTCCACCTGGAGTCGCACAGCTCAGATTAAAGGTCCATCTGGTTAGGAATCACACCTGGGCTGGAAACAGCCATRTTTTCCAGACTACAGGCAGCATTCCTTTAGGGAAGCAGAGCTCCAGCTGCTGGAGATGCTCTGCTGGAAAAGCCATGGCTGAGGAGGGCTGGAAGAGCAGSCTGGAAGGCCACAAGTGCTCTGCAGAGAGTGAACAGGATGCAGTGGAAGCCAGAAGCAGAAAATGATTTCAGAGAAGAGAATCCATGGGGGACAGGTCAGCCCGGGAGCCTTGGATGCATTCCTTGCACAGGAAGGCTCCAATCTCTAACCTGCTGGATTTGGGAAAAAGGCCCTGAGGGAAAACTCACCCCATACTCCATCTCTTTCTTTTCCTGAGCAGTTTTGGGAAACAAGGTACTGGACTGACCCAGTTTAGTCCTTTTCCATTTTGGGGTTATATCCTCAAAGCCACAAAATGATTTTATGAAAAAGTTTTTTTACACAACTTAAAAGCAAGCGTCAGCTCTCTGGAGTTTAGCCATCCTAGAGAACATAATGGAACCCTGTAACCAGTTACGAAATTCCCTGAGACAGTAAAAAAATAATATCAGCTGGAAAGATTGTCTCATTTTAGACTGGTTTCCCTGTACATCCTGATCTAATTCCCACAAACCCCCTTGGTTTCATCTCCTGCATATTCTGCAAAAATTTTATTGTAGGATTTTTTTTTTTTTTAAGGTTTGAGATCCCAAATTCCTTCAGGTTACCTAGAGAGGCCTAAAAATAGTAATAAATGTGAAAATTGGACAAAAGGGGATTTAACACGCCAAGGACACGGCCTGGGGCTGGCGCTGAAGCTGCCAAGTGAGTCAGGCAGGAAGTTTGTTCCTTCCCCCCACTCAGGTTCACAAGGAATAKGGAATAAGGAGGTGGCAAGACAGGCTTGGAAGGGGCACAAAACCACTCCTCAAGGTTTTCATCCCTTAATTCACAGAATCACAGAAGGGCTGSGTTGGGAGGAGCCTTAAATCCAACCTCATTCCACCCCCTGCCAYGGCAGGGACACCTTCCACTGTCCCAGGCTGCTCCAAGCTCTGTCCACTGGCCTTGGACACTTCAGGGATGCAGGGACAGCCACAGCTTCTCTKGGAAATTCCCTCTTTGAAATGTCAGTTAGGGCTCATAACAGCAGGCAAGCAAGGGGTACATTTGTCCCTGAATGTCTACCAGGAGGAGGAGGAGGAGGAGGAGGGAGTCTCCTGCAAGCAGATGTTTAGCTGCCCCAGGACACA
Organism: Cardinalis cardinalis; assembly: GCA_014549065.1. Classification (NCBI taxonomy): domain Eukaryota; kingdom Metazoa; phylum Chordata; class Aves; order Passeriformes; family Cardinalidae; genus Cardinalis; species Cardinalis cardinalis. The sequence goes on from JACDOX010000539.1 coordinate 73,666, forward strand.
ACAGGGCTGCTAAATAAAATCTGGATCCCACAAAACAGGCTGCAGGATCCTGGGGATCTCACAACCCACAGTCAGAACAAGCTGTATCCAAGCTTGTATTCCAGGAGAAAAGGGTGCAAATGGCAGCCAATGAAGGCCTTTCCACCTACACCAGCTCAGCTCCAAAAGCCAAAGGGWTCCCAGCAGAGCTCCCCGGGAAGCCTGGCTCGGCAGAGCTGAGCCCTCAATGGCACAGTGCTGGCAAAAGCAGAACTGCTGCGTGGGTGCCCCTGAGCCACCCTGGGAGCACTAATCACTTGTGCATATTGAATAGAACTGGCTCTCCATGGGGAAAAGCTCCCTCCATTACTGCAGAGGGACTCCCACCGTTCAACTGAAGCTTTAAATTTGGATGGGGAGAGATTTTCCTCCCTGTGTTTGGTGCGTTGTGTTTTTCACTTTAATGTAAACCACGTACTTGCAAAGAACCCGTGGACAAGGCATTGGAACGAAACATGTGCAGCCATGACTCTGGCACCTTCCTTCTGGGATGCACTTTTCCAGGACAGCTAGTGAGAACCTGCAGCAAATTTAACTTACAGAAACCATGATAGTGCTCATGAGCATGCAAYCATGGAATGATGGCTGGATTTGGGAACCAAACACCAGGGCACACGGCTGTGCTCTCAGACTCATCCTTCCTCAGGAACTAAACCAGTCCCAAGTCACCCACCAGTGATCTTGAGGCCCTTCCAGCACTTCTAGCACCAGGGCAGCTGAACTAAATAAACAGGCAGATATCCCAGCTACAGCTTTCCAAAAAGTGGGAAAAAATCCCCAAACCACAGGCAAACACAGCCCCAAAGTCTTGTGAGGACTGACAGCAGGGATCTGGGCAGAAACTTCACTCCTGGCTAGGAGAACCCATTAGGTGACTCCATGGAGCAGTGACACCTCACTGGCCTGGAGGCCAGGAGGGAAAACTGTGTCCAACACCCCATYACACTTGGCCCTGGGGCACCTTTGTGTGGTGGCCTCATGGCCCTAAGATGCAACAATSATTTTGAGGGATTGGGATGGGGGAAGCAGTTTAAAAGGCTGCTCAAAACACACATTTACAGCAGGAAGTGTTCYCCAGCATGAGGACACACATTGCAGGCTCTGGAGCAATGGAGTTATCAAGGGTGTAAAGGTAAAAGAGCTGAAAGACTGGGAGGGCAGAGGGAAACAAAACTGCCCCAAAGGTGCCCAGTGCCAGCTGGCAGAGGCCAGCACAGCGCCAAGGAGCACAGGAAGAGCAGGGCAGTGACACAGCCTCAGCCCCCAGCACACTCCACACCAGCAGTGTCAAGGGAAGAGGAGCAAAGTGTGAGGCACTGCTGCCTGGGGACCTGGTGCAGACACAGACTGGTCACYTCCCTCCCCTCACCCCATCCAAAGCCACCTCATCAGGACTCCTCTCACTTTGTGTGCAAATCTGGACTTCATTTCTGCCTTTTCAAACACATAATGGCAGTCATTTCCCTAAGCTTGCTCAGCCTAGGCTGGGGCTGCCATGACTTCATTTCTGACAACTATCTTATACTTACAGGATGCTGCTGGGATTAAAGACTTGGGAGGAGGAATTCTGACCTTTGCAAAGCTTTAATTTTGTTGAATTTATCCATGGTAATAATCACTGCTAAGACTCCTTACAGCCATCATCTCCTGTCTCGGGAGATCCATCCAGTGAAACCAGCCCCACAAAATAATTTCCCTGGGTATGGCTGAGGCCTCACAAAATACTACTTAAATTCCAGACTTTCACTACGTGCCTCAGAGCAATCTTCTGAATGCCAGCATAGGCATCAAGAAGAAAAACAAATGCTTGGCTGTTCATCACTGACTCTATTCTCTTTTTCCTTAAATACCCTCGAAAGCAGGCTGCACCCAACAATCTTCAGGAAAGCTGTTAGCTCCAAGGCTGCCAAAACCCTTTTTTTCCTTCTTCTTCTTGTTCTAGCTTTTTATCCTGCCCTGGCACACCAAAGGCTTTTCACCTGCGAGAGCAAAGAGCTGATTTTGAAGAACAAAGCTGCTGTTGTGGGACGCTGCAGCCTCTGTTTCAGCACGCCAGTTTTATATTTAGCAGCAGCCCATCTCCCCAGATCAAGCATGGCCAGTGAGTCCCTGAGCAGCCCCATCCCAGCAGGAGTCTGGGCAGGGTTGGAACTCCTTTCTGCCCCTCTCTACAACTGAACTGCCAGCAGAACCACTGCCTGCAGCCTGAGGCAGGAACTCCATCAGGCAGGACAGGGAAAAGCCAYGAAACATCTAAGCAAGCCCCAAAATCACAGGCCTGGTGTCACGAGTACAGGAGGGGCACCTGACAGCCAAGCTTCTCTTGACTCTCTGCTGTCCCTGGCTCAGAGAAGCAGCATCTTCTCCACACCTCTCCATGCCCCATCATTTCTCAGYTTACAGCAGGCCTGGCAGTGCCAGYGCTGCTCYGGGGAGATGTTTTGCACAGACACTAACATCAGCTAATTAGAAGAGTGARATTTCAGCCCAGGGASTGTTTAGCACAGAGGGGAAACACTGACAGGTTTTTTCTTTGCCTCCAGCCACGAGTGCAGGCAGGGGAGGGTGACAAGGCAAGGAGGGCAGAAGGGGGGACACAGCTCTGCAGAGAAGCGATCAGTTTTGGCAGCTACCCTGGAAAAAAAGGAACCGTCAGCACTGCAAAACACGCAGGGAAATCTTCTTTCTGCTGGCAAATGCAGATTTCCCCTYCTCAGAGGCAGTGAAGAGCGCAAAAGGGCCAAGGAGAGCTGCAGATGAAGAAGGGACAGTGATGGAATTGAGCCAGCTCTGGAGACTGGCTAGTTCAGCTCTCTTCTGGAAACAGCTCTCTGCTCGGAAAGGGAGTGTTGAAGGAAACCCAGAAAACCTTCATCTGTAGGCCCAGCCCAGCAAATGCCAAAGCACAGCAGAAAACGGCCTTACCTGCGTGGTTTTCGCCCTTCTGCCTTGCATGCTGCTGCTATGGCTCATCTGGGGGTTGGAGGCCCCTTCGGAGAGGCAGTGGGACTTCCTGCAGGGCAGCGTGTTGTAGTTGCTGTAGGAGGAGGGCGCGTCCTCGGYGCCCACCGAGGCCATCTTATGGCTGCCCAGCTCGGGGATGTCGGACACCAGGCTCCGGCAGTACCCTCCAAAGGCGTTTCGGGGTCCCCCGTTGATGGTGGCGCCGGGGGTTTTGGGGGAGTACAGGTCACTCATGGAGTTGGCCCGCTGGCAGGCCACCAGGGGCTGGGGGCTGCCGCCCGCCTCGGGGCCCCGCGCCGCCTCGGCCTCCTTCTCCTCRGCCAGGCCCAGGATCTCCTCGTTGCTGGTCAGGTGCTCCTGGCTGAGGTCGGAGAGCGAGAACTCCAGGCTGTCCTCGCGCCAGATGTCGGCCGACTTGGAGCGCTTCTTCTTGAAGGCGGCGGCGTCGGCAAAGGCGGCGCCGTTGGCGGCGTAGCGCAGCGCCCGCGCGTCGGCCTCGGCCAGGAAGGGCGGCTCGTCGCCGTAGAGCYGGCTCTCCTCCGAGTCGGGCACGCTGTGCACGGAGGCGGCCGTCAGCGCCGTGCTGCTGTCCACGCTGGGCGTCACCGACGAGTCCGTGTGGTAGGAGACGGGCCGCAGCGCCATGTCCACGCGCTCGGCCCACGTGGCGCTGCCGAAGTCCTCCAGGCGGGCCTCGGCGGCGGCGAAGGGCTCCAGGCCGTTCTCGGCCAGCGACTGCGGGATGCTGGGCGTGCTGCTGGAGCGCGTGCTCACCTCGGAGCCGCGGTGGTGCGCGGCCTTGCCCGACGAGGCGTGGCGGGCCCGGCGCGAGGCCTTGCCCGAGAGGCGCAGCGAGCGCGACGTGTGCTTGCGGCCCAGCGCCGGCTGCTTGTCCCCGTACAGGGCCTGCTCCACGCTCTGGCTCTCCGCGTTGCCCATGGCGTCACGGTCTGCAAGGGACACAGCGGGCACCGTTAGGGGAGGCAGGCAYGCAGACACCCCGATGCATCAACAGCTCGTTTTTTAATTTCACTAATTACCCAGCCCGTCCCAAAAGCTACGCCGCAGATTCTCGCAGGGACTGCCGTAACYGTGGCAATAATCCCACAGATTAATTAATGACAGGAGCCAGCGGCTGCACCAGCAAACCTAGAAATGCAGTTAAATCAGAAGGTAGCAAACAGCCACACAAACTTGTGCAAACCAAGAGTGCAGGAGAGCRAAGGACTGAACCCTGGAGCTTGCTGTGAATCGGTTTAGCACCACAGTGCCATCTCAGCTCTGTGCACATTCACCCGACCCYCGGCATCAGCGTCGCCATTCCAGCCAACAGACTCAAAAAATCAACAGCTCTTGTTTATCTGCAGGTAACAGACGCTGAAAAGGAGAGGGATGGACACCTTTAGCTGAGATTTCACCTTTTTTTTTGGGCTAGGAACTGCAAAGCGAAGCACCAAACAGCAAAGTACAAACCCACCGRTTTGGCAGCGAGCTAATGACAGGTTTGATTTCTGGAACAAAAAAACTGTGCAACATTAGGCAGGTACGGAGAGTCCCCCACAAGAAAGCCATATTATGAAAAATAAATTAGCATGAGTGACTCAGACTAGACAAAAATAACCTCTCCTTCCCACTCCCTCAGAAGCAGATAAGCAGATCTGAGCTCTTTGATCTGAGCTGGAACGCAGGGACGGGGTTGGTGTCCCCAGCCCCAGCCTCCTGCATTATTCAGCTGTGCACGTCCCGTCCATCCAGGAGGTGGGAGTGATGATCTGATTCAACCTTGGGAAACACTTTGAGGTCTGTGATCTCACTCAACAAATGTTAGAAATATTTTATCAGTAGTATTGGGTCCTTCCCCTCTGGCCCGACRGCAAGAAGAAGAAGAAAAGTAAATGCCAAAGTTCAAAATTAAATGCTGAATTACACACGAGAAAACTACATAGAGAAAAATAGTCCATCAGTCTTGAACACAAATTCCAAGACAAAACTTCTTTGTTTTGAGGCATTTCCATCAGTTTTGGTTGACAATAAAAAAGCTTCCCTGACAGTAAAATAATCTGGAGTTTYTAATTTCTTGGAGCAATTTCCTCTCCTTTGCCAGAGTGCTGGTGGGTACTGAACCAGATGCTGGCAGAACGAATGCWACCAGATATTTTCCCTCACTATCTATACACACACAATTGCTGCTGCACAGAACTGAATCAGTCCTACCTAAGCACATGGAAAGTGAGGAACTGATGGCACTAAACAGCAGGACAGCACGGCAGAACGGAGCTCTGCACGGATGCTTCTGACCACAGCAAGTGGACTGTGTCTCTGCTCCTCTGCCCAGCAAAGCTCCTCTTGGCTGAGGCTAGAAGCCTGTTCAGTGCTGGAGCAACAGACAACACCATAACGATCTAGGCATTTCTGCATTGAACATAAATACAGTTGCAGATGAAATGAACTACAGCAGGAAATGCCCTACATCTACTGAAATGAATGGCAGAACTCCCTTTGGCTGCCATGACTTGTTTAGAAAAATAAAAGCACTGAATAAAGGGCAGGTTTAAATCTTACAACAAAAAAGAAAAAGACAGCTTTATCAATCCCTAGACAWGGGTTCATTATCTCCCCAGAGCTACAGCGCTTTGATACAGACTGAAAAACCATCAGCCAGCTTTTGGCTATTCAACATTTTAAAGCACAAACCCTGCATCTTTTCTTGTGCAGATATCTAAAACAAGCCCTCAAYGCTTCCATCCTGCAGAAGAAACCCTCTTAGGGCAATGTTTTCCCTGCTTTGGCTCCTGCTGATCACACTTCCATCTGGGGGGATTTTCCACCCTTTATCCCCAGCCATCCATCCCATCTCCAGCCATCCCTTCTCACCCTAAGGAGAACGAGCAGTTTGAAAAGTCCTCTTGAAATCTGAAACGGYTCTTTACCTTCCTGCAATGGTTCTTTACCTTCCAACCACACCAGGCAAGATTTCCCCAAGCCAGAAAAGCAACAGGAGCACAAGTGGGCTCGGTGAGGAAAGGAGCAGCAGCTCAGGCTGCATCCTGAGAGGAAATAACACTCTCCTGGAAGGAGGGAAGTCTTCTCTCCACAGAAGGAATGCTCAGGGAGTGATTTCACACAATGAAGTATCTGCTAGAGACTGGCAAGAAGTGTCAGACTTCAAAGCAAAGAGCCGACCCTTTTCAATTCCGTGGATTGGCGCTTTGGGTGAGGAGTTTGCAAATCCACAAACGGCTGTCAGTGAGCCCACAGCTCAGCCCTGCACCCTGCAAAGGCCCTGCCCGATCCCACGGAATTCCCAAACGCTGCCCAGTGGCTGCAGGAGGGCTGCAGCCACGCAAGACTGCCATCCCCAGGCTTGTCACCATCCCCTGGCAGAGCCCACCTCCCCTGGGACAGGCAGGACACAGCTTGGGTGGCACAGTCAACCCCAGCAGGTCAGGCTGAGGGTGTCCTCTGAAAGGGACRCCCCCAAATCCTGCCTTCTCACCCCATTTCTGCCTCCCTCCTGCACGGCTGGCTGAGCATTCCCAGCAGCTACCCTGCACCAAATCAACTGCTCGTGCAGCAGGGTCCATTAAAACTGCAGAAAATAAATCTGGCGGGGGGGCGGAAAAAACCAACAAAAAGAAAAACTTGTTCGTTTTTGCTGAGCTTGTGAGTTGGCCTGGCACGTGCCAGAGGCAGCACAAGGGTGCCTGTCTGGGGACACAGAGGGGACAATGCCTGTGGAGAGTGACACCTCCTCGTTTTTTGGCAGCAGGGAGCGAGAGGTGAGCTCGGGCAGATGTGGAAAGAGAGGGGAACTGGCCCTGCTCCAGACTCCAGCATCCCCAGCGAGCGGGGAGCCCCAGCCCCCCCCTCCCACGGGCCACAGCAGACACCCTGGGGCAACAGCGGCTCAAAGTGCTCGGCTACGACTGCCAGATGCTGCCTGTCTGTGGCTTAACTGCATTTAGCACACTCCGTGAAAAAAATCTGTATCAAATTAAGAAAATGAGTAATGTTAATGGGAGCTGCACGCAAGTGCTGGTAGGACAAAGGCTGCCCTTGTTAGCCCGGCAGCCAAACGCAAAGGCCACCATTAAAGCCCCATCAAGGTACCACCAGGATGTGACACAGATCCAGCGTGACACATCTGCATGCTTTAGACAGGTCTGTGGTGGTGGGAGGAATCTGCTGTGAGCGACCCTGAACCTCGACGGGCTGCGAGCACGACTGGCTGGGCGTTTTTGAGCAGAAAATGTTGATTCATCAGAACCCAAACTTTTTGTGGGAATAGAGGGCCTCTGACAMAATCTCTCTCTCTCTGGGAGGAAGAGGCTTGAGAAGCAAAGCAGGGAGACAGGCACGTCTCCTGAAGAGGCACCAGCACCCTGCTCTGACTCAGGCGCTCACAGAAGATGCAGATTTGTATCTGCAGCCCAAGCCAGGCAAAGAAGGGGTGGCAGCTTCTGCCTCCACATCCCCAAAGAGGTGGCCTGACCATCCATGCTGGGAAAGGGCTCTCTCCCCCAGAAATCCTGCTCCTTCCTGGTCSAGCGCAGGGAGAATGTCAGAAATGTGGTGACTTCAACAAAGCCACCTTTAAGCCAGCTTGCACATCAAGAGACAGGACAGAGGGCTGAGATATGTTCTTTGAAAGCTCAGACTTCAGACTGACATCAAGACTAGGCTGCCAGCAAGGAGAGCATGAATTCTGCAGGAAAAACAGTGTTCCCTGCACTGGGTATGTGGGAAAAGCAGCCTGACCTCCAGCTGAACTGCTGAGGTTTTGCTGGATGACTCTTACATGAAACGGTTACACATAAATTATATCACATTCTAGATGACCACTGATGATGGCCCACTCAGAGAACACATTTCCTTTAAAAACAGTAATTTTCCTTCCTCTTCCCYTGCCCCGATATTAAATTATTTCTTAAAATAATTACAAAACCAGAATACTCATTTCAATTAAACCCATGTTACTAACTCCTGAACCCGCAAAAGGTTGGACCACTGGACTCCAGGAGCACATCTGAAAAATACTAAATTTCCAACCAAATTTGAAGCACCTCACAAGACAACAGATTGCAAATTTAAAATTAGATTCTAGTGGGAGGCCCTGGTGACAAATCTGTATTTTTCTCCTGGAGCGTAGCTCGAAGGCTGTGAGAACCAGAACAATGATCAAATCCACAGCGGGCAGTGAGCCTACAGAAATAAACTTCTGCTAAAATCTGCCAGCCAACAACAAAGATTTTCACTGAACTCACCAGAACCACATAGAAAAATGTACAAGACTAATAACCGAGTGTGAACACACACATTTTCTTGTAATTAAAATGTGCTTTTCCAAAAGGGCAATAGAGAGGCTGAAATTCCACAGAAAGCCTTGGAGTTTCTCAGAAACTCCAGCRGCGTATTTCACTGTTTTCACATCAGAACCTCTTACCCACCACATCTTTTTTTGTGAGCCGCTCTCACAAGTGTTAAAGCAYGGGATGGACWCCAGAARGACSCCCRTATTTCACTGTTTTCACATCAGAACCTCTTACCCACCACATCTTTTTTTGTGAGCCGCTCTCACAAGTGTTAAAGCACGGGATGGACACCAGAAAGGCCCCCATATTTCACTGTTTTCACATCAGAACCTCTTACCCACCACATCTTTTTTTGTGAGCCTCTCTCACAAGTGTTAAAGCACGGGATGGACTCCAGAAAGACCCCGCAGGCAGCTCGAGTAAGAGGAGGAGGGAGGGAGGAAGGGATGGCACCCTTGAAAAGCCCAGCCCAGCAGCCAGCCGTGCAGCTCATCCCTGGCCCTCCCAGCAGCCCGGAGCACAGCAGAGCCCTGCAGAAACACGAGGGAGGCACATGTACCTTCCGAGGCAGTCCCGGTATCCAGCGCAACCTTCCCCCAGAGAGCTGTGGCATTTAGAGGCACAGAATTGCAAATGACCCCAAAGTGAGCAGTTACTGGGGCTGCAGAAGCTGTCAGCACCTGCCACTCAGCGACTCCATGACTCCCGCCTCAGAGTCTATGACTACATGCCAAAAACCTGGGGAGAAAGGGGAGAAAAACAAATCAGACAGAGCAGGGTTAGCAGGGAGGGCTGGACAGGAGCATCTTCTGCAGGGACCTGCCATCAGCACTTACCCAAGGAGCACTGGGTGCTCAAATTCAGATGGTGAGAGCTGATGGTGGCAGAATAAATGAAAAACCCAGTCAAGCACCACCAGCCACRGGATGTGGAGAGTTCTTCCCAACCCAAATCCCCCCAGACTCGAACACTGCCTTGCTGAGGCGGGTCTGTCTGAGCTCAGGGCCAAAACCACACGTGCATGTGAGGATGAGCACCAAGAGAGGCACCTTCCAGCAGAGCAGGGCTGAATTCTGGTAGCAAGAGGAGCCCAGCCAGCCAGGAGGCCTCACAGGAGGTGGTTTCCCTGCAGGCTGTCTCACTCATGGAAAGGGAGGTTTTCCAGGCAGGGATTTCATTGCCATTTTCCAAGGGTGAATCTCACACACGGGGACAGAGCATTTCCATCTGCTTTTGTGAGCAAGGATTCTAGACTTAATTGTGCTCACAAAAGTGCAGATACAAGAGATCAGTCTGTGCTTACCTMGACCTGAGACAAGTCCTTAGGAGAGTCCTTGAGTCAGCCACTGAGCTCATGTGGACACCAAATCCCAGCTCTTTCCAGGCCTGGTACCACTGGTGAGCTCCTTTCAGGGAGCCCAGTTCTAGCCCAGGCTTGGGGGAGGCTGAGTGCATTCTCAATCCAGCTCTCACCCAACTCCCCCTTCTCCCAGCCAGGCACCAGCACTGAAACATCACCTCAACACTGCACACAAACTTGGGAGAGTTACAAACTTCTCCACAGGTCCCAAGGAGCAAAAAMCTGGGGAGGGATTACTGCTGCCCTTCATGTTCTTGGAGCTGCTTGGTCGGGAAAGTGTGATCCTCACTCTTGGCTGGATTCTCAAAAGAAATGAGAGTCACTGGCTCTTTTTAAAATGAAAAAAGTTCTCGTTTTCTTTCTCTTCCTTCATGTTCCCTTCTTTGCTCCCTACCTCCCCCTCTTCCCCCAAGCTGTTGGTAGAGATCTGAAAAGCAGTTCATGAATTGCTCAGGAGCTGGCAGAAATTAATAAAATGAAGCTCATTTATATTGAAATGGACTCATTATCATGCCAGCGGCCAATAACTTCCAAGAGGGGAATCTTGCTGACAAAAAAGGTCCTACAGGCAAGAGGCTCCCCACCTGCACCCACCGCACAGGGAGCAGCCCTGCCACGAGCACTCCTCACCTCCCAGAAAAGGGAATTGTGACCGTCTCTGCTCAGATCTGCCTGCTACTACTGCCCCAAAAAAACCTGCCCAAAAGAAGAGCAAAACAAACACAGCCCAGCATTCTGTCAGATCTCCCRCCCTGACGTGGCTTTTGAGGAGTTTGTAACTCAAATCTGCTCTGGGGTGACACAAACTCTGAGAAACCAGCTCCAAGGCAGCCTGTTCCACACACCACCTGTGCTCCTCCAGCAAAACCCCTTCTCTCTCTCCTGGCAGTCCTTGGTTAAAAGTGGGATGTTTCCACCCGGGTCCTGTGTTATCCAAATCCTCACACTGCTCCAGTGCATCTCAAGGGCTGCCAACATCCTTTGCCATGAACAGGTGAGTTCTGGGCACCACAGCTCCTCCAGAAAACAAGCATTTATCGTTGCCCATCGACTCTTTCCTGAAAAGTTTTGCTGCCATTAACTTTTACAACTGGGACATCTTTCCTAAATTAAACCAATTCGTACTTTTCAAGAACATTTGCTTTTCATACTCTGACATTAATATGGACTGGAACAGTCCTCAGTGTCCTGGCTCATTCCAACAGCCCAGGCTCTGCTGCTGCAGAATTTCTGGAGTTGTGAAGCAGCCTCCAGCAAATCCTTCCTTCCAGCAAGGTGTTGGAAGGTCCAGCAGGGTAAAAAGTGATTCCCCAGGAGGGGAGGGCTGAAGCACACATGAGCACAGCCCCATCACTTCCTTTCCAGCACAGAGCCCTTTTTGGACATGTTTGCTCCCACAGACGCTGGCCAGAGGAAAAGCTGACCAGTGACCCCCTGCTCTCAGGGGAGATGGGCAGTTGTAAATATCAACACGCAGAACAACTGATCTGATTAAAATAAAAATAAAAAAAAAATCCAACAAAGCTTTTCCAACTTCCTCACTGGAGGCAGAACATCCCTGTCAGCACTGAGTGCTCCYGATGCTCAGACACGTCCCCGGTGTGCGTGAGGCAGCGCCTGCACACGTCAGAGCAGCTCCCCCTGCTCTGGAGGGCTGCAGGCAGCACAGCTGTATTTACTGCACAGCCACAAAACAGCCTCCCAAACCAGGCCAAGGGCTTCCCACAGGGCTCCCCGTGCTGCCAGTCCTGGCCGGGGAGCGCAGGAAACCTCCACGCATGGACTGAACGCAGAGCAGGGGAGCAGAACACATTCAAGGAGCACCTTGTTGTTCCTCACATCTGCTTCCTGAGATTCCAGGTACAGCACAGAGCTCTGGCCACCATGGGCTGCAGCGGTTTGCAGCGCCAAGAGTCTGGAGAAAAACCCAGCACACACCTGTTTTCTGTTTGCTTGTGGACAGTTTTTCATTAATGGATGAAAAATATGGAAACTGAAGCTCTCTAAGAGCCTCCTTTCCAAAGCACAACCCTTCCTTTCCAGAATGAAAAAAAATCACTATGCAAATATATCCCCTTGTCCAGTGAACAGGAAAAGTTGGCGAGAAGGATGACAGCTCTCTTTCAGTTCTATTTTTACTTTCTCATTTTATGAGGCATTGTTTTTGTCAGATTTCAAATGCAATCAGTTGGTTGTTCAGTAAATCTTTATCCCATTTGGAGAAGCCCTCTGTAATGCTACCATCAAGCAGGATGCACATACAGAGACAGAGCAGTGGGCACTCCATACAGAAACCATTCAACATCCATCAGCAGCTCTGGGCTGTATTCCCCACCCAGGGTGCCAGTTCCACGCCACTCTAACTCCAGGGCTCAATCCCATCTCCTGAAATGGACAGTCAGGCCCTTGCTTTGTGACTGGAGGCCACATTTTGTTAGTTAATAGTCAGTTAGCTAATATGAATTGCTGCTGAGATCAGCCCAGCCAGTGCCCTGCCCTGAGACCACGGTAAATGCTCTGCTGTGCTCCAGGCTCTGCTGGTCTGGCAGCTCTGCCTCTCCCCATCCCATGTCCCTGGGCTGCCCCCTGCAAAACAAAACCCACAGGAGAGGGAGCATAAAACATCCTGAGCTGGAAGGGACCCACAGGGATCAGAGCCCAGCTCCTGGCCCTGCACAGACACCCTGACCCTTCACCATCCTCGTGTCCCTCCTTTGGATGCTCTTCAATACCTTTAGATCCTTCTCAAACTGTGGTGCCCAAAGCTGCCCCTGTGCCCTGAGGTGCGGCTGCACCAGTGCTGGACCCATGGATGGATGGATGGATGGAGAAGAGACTGCCCTATGCCCAGATCTTTGTTCACAAATGCAATTCCAAAGTGCTCCAAGCTTCCCCACTCTCCATCTAGACACTGAGCCCCGCGACCAACTTCAGAGGATTGCAGAAGCTGGCTGACTTTTAAAGCAGCAAAAATAAATGACAAACGTGCTCCTCTCCGTGTTTTCTTTCTGTGACATTTAAAACACCATAGAAGCCTTTTGTTTGTGAGAAAAAATTAATTTCAAACTGAGCGCTGCCCGTGAGAAAAATGAATTTCAAGCCAAGCACGGCTTATAGTACCTGTTGAGGAGAGTGGCTGCTCCTGAGGCTGGAGTGTGGTGCCAGTGACCACGCAGGAAGGTCAGGGATCCATCCATCCATCCATCCATCGCCAGGACTGGGCTGGWGGAGCTGCAGCTGCACAGCCTCTCTGCAAGCGTCTCGCTAGCACGCACCCTCCGTGTCTGTCACGGCCGCGAGAACAATGCTGGTGATGCTCCAGATGAAGAGGAGGGCAAAGAAAAACAAACCCACACTCCCTTTGAGCTGAGCTCCTGAAGGGGAAGGTGTGGGAAGCCCTGCTCCTCCAGCTGCAGCACCACCCCTACGACAATTCCCAAGGSAGGGAAGGAAAGGCAAGAAGGGAGGGAGGGAGGAAGGTTTGTTGTTGAGAGACCTTAAACCTCCACTGAGGCAAGAGCCAGCCATCCCCAAATCCCTGCTAAAGGAAACACAACCAGGAGCACAGCGCTGAGAAAGCACCGTGGCAATAAATTAATCAAAGAGCAGAGCAGGTAGCCCAAGGGAAAGCCCCCTCTCCAGGGTTTCTCTATTTATAGAGGGGATGTGAATAATTGACACCCTTGTGGGTTTGTTTGTTTTTCAACCATTTTTACAACTATCTGAGCACGTTTTAACTCTTTCTCCTTCCCTTCCCTTTTATTTTTAATGGTGGGAAAATCCCCCTTTCTAGCCTGGAGGGGAATCTGCAAGGTTTTACACGTTTCCAGCAAAGGGCAGAGCAGGGGAAGGATTCTAATTTCAGCTCATCAGACATAAGCAAATCTATGGGAAGCCACGAGGGCAACTCCCTGGAGCCTGTGGGGCAGACTAAGCCCAGCCAGGAGGGAACTGCAGAGATGGAGGAGCCCACTTGGCCTCCATGGAGGCTCTGAGGACTGTGTGCACATTTATATGATACTTGAAAAACGAAAAGAATTCTCARAACGCAGCTGAAATAAAAAATAAGGTGGGGCTTGTTTATTTACCTTTAGGTTCTGTGTTATTGTTATTACACTYAGCTTAAAAGGGCTTTCTGCTTGTGCCAAACGAGCCCAGAACTGCTGATACACAGCAAGGGTGGGACGTGCCAAATGCACTCCCAAAGACTGAGAAGGARCAAGAAAATGTTCAGGCCAGGAGACAGAGCTCCAAATGGAGCTGGGGGAGCTCTCCCTGCACAGCCAAGGAGCGGGACCTTGCACAGAAGAACCAGCCAGCACCACAGGCTCCAGCAATAAAACCTGAAACCCTTGGCTCGAGCGGCCGATGAGACAGGATGTGAAGGATTAAAATGCTGTGGAACAAAATTCAGGGCAATAATTGTGGTRGGGGGAATTGCAGAGGAAGTGCTTGGTGTATCTCCTCATTTAGGCACTGAGGTAAGTAATCTGATTTTCAAGCAATGCCAAAGACCTCACACAGATCATTAAGATGGTGCCTGAGATATGAGGTATCTAATTTTAGATACCCTGACTTAAGTACTAGGGAGGGATTCCAGAGGAAAAACCGGTGTGAA
>JACDOX010000539.1:89700-102502 GCA_014549065.1 Cardinalis cardinalis
GCTCATCCCTCACAGCTCCTGCCACGGCTCTCCCACCCCCAGGGAGGAACACACAACGCCAGGGCCACATGGCTGGGTGGTGCTTCCTTAATTAAGAGGGGACAGAACCATGAGGGGTGGAAATCCCAGGAGAAGACASCCTGGGGGCTCAGGGGGTGAGCCCCCACCCTGGGAAGGGGTGGGAAAGGGATGGATCAGCAAATGCTCCGGAGAGGAAAAGCCAGAACTCCCAAAAGCCAGGCTAAGGCAGCTCAGGGTGGAAAGCTGATAGCCATCAGCTCTGAGCGTGGCCTCCAACTAAAATGAAGGCTTTGCCTCCTCTTCCAGGGAGTGCACGGCGGGGAGAGGCCTGTGAGTCACCACATCTGAGGTTATCAGGAGCAAAATGCAGAGTTTGAAACGTGCCAGTCAGCAGCAGCTTTCAATCTGCATCCCAAAACCATGAGAGAAGCAACCACAGGGCTATGGGAAGGGATTTTCATATCAAAACCTGCGGATCAGGATCCTGCCTGGGACTGCAGAACAGGTGATGCCAGCAGTGATGTGTCCGTCTGTCTGTCAAYGGGCTGCAAGGCTGGGGAGCACAGCTGGAACAGGGAATGACACAGGGAAAAATGGAATTAATTTCTGCCTGCTGCTCTTGATCACTCCCTGCAAGAAGATGACCCATTTTCCAGAGGAGGAAAGGCAGAAGACACCTTTCCAGGAAACTGCTAGTGCAGCTGAAGATGACAAAAACTGGCACAGGAATTAGGATCTGCACAAGAAACTTTGCACAGAGGTTGTGCTGAGGAGAGAATYAGAGAATTACCTCACTCAAGCCTTTTTGTGCTTTCAGTGCAGACACATAAAAATGAAATGTGCTGGTGACTTGTGCTGAGGACACCAAGCTGGGAAAAGTCAGAGCACAGAACAGACCTTTTGTCTCATATTGATCCCAGAGGGCCATGAGCTCCCCGTGTGTGACAGAAATGCCAAGAAAAGCAAATGTAAATCAAAGGATGCACCAAGCAGGACTTGCCCAGCAGAAACAGCAGCRACTGATGCTGCAGAAGACACTGACCTCATCTGGAACGTGCAATCCTCACCGTGGCCAAGGCTCACACAGAGCAGGCACCTTCAGCAAAGGCAAGGCCAGAGTGAGGCTTCACTCGGAGAGGAGTTCAGAACCAAGCTGCTGTCAAACGGAACACAGGCAGAGAGGCAGCTGAGCAGCCCCAGTGCATYCAGCTGGGATTCAGGGGCTGGAGCCTGCCCTGGAGCCCTGAGACCCAGGGATCACAGCTGCACACAGGGACAGAGCTCGTCCTTCCCAAACTCACGCTGCTCCTGAGCAGTAGGAGAAAACCAACAACAAACCCTGCACGGCTGGTGCAGCTCCTCCTCTGGCTCTGCAGTCYGTGCTCAGCGAGGGGAGGATGTTGYTGCTGGCAAGGGGAGCTGCCTGTGAGGGGTGCCGGGGGAGCAGCTGCAGGGCTGGTACCTGCGAGCTCCTGACATCCTGCACAGCGCACTGCCAAACCTGCTCCAGCCTCGTTCTCCCTGAAAATGACCCAAAAAGCAGTGCCAGAGAAGGAGCAGGCAGAGATGCTCCAAACCCTGGTGGRAATATTTCAGCACCAGGCTCTCGCTCCTTTTTGCGCCGGCTATAGTCACACAAACAAAACGTTGAGCTGAAGCATGAAGAAGTGGGAATTGTTTTTTTYCAGGCATTCTAAAATAAGTGTCAGGAATGCAAACTCCTCATGAAACAACAGCTATGCTCCTCCATATGCCAGGCTGGTGAGGTATCAGGCTCACCACCAAACAAAACCACAGTCAATCTAGCCAGCACTGCAGTGAGTGCCCATGGCACTCAATCAGACACAGCCTGGACCCCACACCTCAGAGGTTTCTCCAACCTGCGACTGATAYTCTCAGCAGCAAGTGCCATTCCATCATTTCAGTGCTTCACTTTTCCAAAACAGCCCTGCAAGAAAAGAACCAGTTTCCTCTTTACGTTTAAAGAGCAGGAGATGATTTCAGYGGCTGCCAAAGCCACTGGTGTTTTCTGTGGCAGCATTCCCAGCCCAGATGAAAGCAAACCCTGCAGCAGATGCACACTCAGTCTATCTGCGCACACACTGACCAGAGTCACCCTGCCTGTGCTGCAAGGGAATTACCCACCCACCTGAGCTCCTGAATTCACCTGAGTGGCTTCTGTCCCCCCACAGAGCCACCTCCCAGCTGCAGGGACACCCAGCCTCTCCCAGTAACCTCCCAGCGCTGATTTGGGCTGCAYGCACACAGCCCCCACTGTGTTACTGCTTAAAGCAGCTTTTGCTCAAAAGGGTGTTAAAAATAACATCAGGGACCAGGAATTTCCTCTTCAAAGACACTTGTCCACCCTCCTGAGCCAAAGCCACCAGGAGAGGTGACTGTCCYCTGCCTTCCCCTCCACCAGCAGCCACAGCCACATCTCACACTGATCCCGCAGAGCCAGGGCAGAAGCAGTGACTATTTCTGCAGAGAGTGATGCACCTCAGACACAGAGTGACTGCTGCCATTCTCAAGGGAAGCCCTTTGAAGAGGGGACAAGAGAGAGAAGCAAAGGACACATTTAAAACAGAGCTAAACAAACACTCCATGGTTCTGCACCAGCCCTCGTGTCACTCTTTGGGAGGCAACAACCTCTGTGCCAGTGCAGGGGGTTTCACCCTGAACTTTTCTGCTCTCTCCTACAGAGTCTGCCCTACAGGTGCTCTGGAGACCTCTGGATGTTCTGCCATCAAAGACAGTCTTGGTCTGAAAAGATCTCCTTATCACGCATCATTGATGGGCTGTACATCCTTTCAAGTTACCCATGAGCAATATCAAAGTATTTCAAATGCAATTCCCTTMTTTATTTGCTTTCTTAGTGTTTTTCCCCACCACTTTTCAGAGCTGACATAGCTACATGAAAAGAGGGGGGGAAAGAGGTAAAAAAACCCTCGTATTTTGTACTTTATTATTTACAGTTTTTAATCCACTCTTGCAAAACCTTTCTCAAGATGTTATTCCGTGCACATTAAAGGAGCAAGGACAGCTCTGTGCAGTGCAGGAATCACAGCACAGCCTCCACACTGGGGCCACATCTACAGCACCAACACTTGCCAGGGACACGACCTCTGCCTGAGCCTGCAGTAGGGTCACAGCAGCAAAATGCCGATGTGCCTCACAGTGACACATCTCTCCTTAGGTCCCAGAGCAGAGCAAGCTCAGGGCGAGCTCCTCCAGCAGCGGCACAGCTCCGCCGGCGTGACACAGCAACACAAACGGGCTCCCCGTGGAGTTCTGGCGGCTCCCCATCTGTGGGGCCGCAGCAGGCATGGGCAGCGGGCAAGGAGAGGGGTCTCCCTGGCTGCAGAGGGCAAGGAGAGGGGTCTCCCTGGCTGCAGAGGGCTGACTGCAGCCTCCTCTGGCCCGGGGAGCTGCCCAGGCCCCGCACACGGGGCAGAAGGGAACAAGCCGGGGCACGGTGAGCTTCCACCCGCGCACAGYGGCTCCCCAGCACCCTGCCTGCCGGCCACCAGAGCAGCCACGCTGTTCAGGGTCCCACAAAGGCCAAAACTCCCTCCCTGGGCGCTGCATCAGGCCCCCAAAGGAGCCACGAGGTTTGGAGAGGAAGCAGAAAGCTTCTGGTGGCGCGGAGGGAAATCTCGCCTTGCCGCGCGCACCGAACGCTCACAGCGAGAAGGGAAAGGCCAAAGGCAGCAAAGAACAGAGGGGGAAAGCTCACAGAAACAAGATTTCTCTATTTTCCACAGACCATTTCCTCAGGGGTCATTTTCAGGAGCTTTTCCTTGACTCACAGCCCCCTCAGCAGCTCCACTGGCCCCTCTCAGGGGCTGTCCCTCCTCCTCCTCCTCCTCCCCTTCTCCCTGCTGTGCCCCAGCAGAGCCAGCCATGAGGAGGAGGAGGAGAAGGAGGAGGAAGCACAGGCAGTTCTCTGCCAYCTCCCAGCACCAGCCCAGGTTGAAATCCCCATCTCATTTTCCCATTCAAACAAAAAAGTGCCCTTCAAAAGAAACTCGCAATAAGCTCTGAAAACATCCTTGTTGACAACTTAYGGGTAGTTTTTTTAAATACCTGAAATTTTCCCAGCAAAGCACCCGCAAAGCAGCCAGATACGCTCATCCCTCTGCAAAAAGTGTCCCTGGGAGCCAAAGGAGGGCAGCCCAGGCTGGAGAAATCCATCCCTCCTGGTGCCATCTGTAAGGCTGCAATTAGCCACCAGCACTTCTGTAACCCTAGAGAGTGCTGCAAACAGAAAATCCATTAACTGGGACATTTTTGTGGGATTTCTGTCCGTTTGACTGCTCCAGAGGCTTATATTTATAAAAGTTACAAAAACCTGACGGGCTTCCTTTGTTCAGGGTTTCACAAAGATGCACCAACTTTCAGGGCTCAGTTCCACTGYAATTATTAGATTAGTAATTATGTAAACAGGCAGTAAACCCCTCTTTAAGACAATAAAAACATTTGCAGAGTAACCTAATGTTCAGAAGCAGAGAGAAGCTCCTCCAAGCAGCACCCGAAATCCCAGGGCACCAGTTAATATTGGGATATTGTTCAGCCTGACCATTCACCAGCACAACAGGTCACGAGGGAGGAGTAATTCAAACCAGCCGTGGAAGGGCTTTGAAATGAGACGAATAAACTGCTACAGGCATGGCTGGAAATGTGGTTTGAGGCCCATTTCCACCATCCCATCCCCTCTGAGCTCTGCTTCACCTGAGGAGCCAGGATGGGCAGCAGGAGAGGGGA
This sequence comes from Cardinalis cardinalis, assembly GCA_014549065.1. Classification (NCBI taxonomy): domain Eukaryota; kingdom Metazoa; phylum Chordata; class Aves; order Passeriformes; family Cardinalidae; genus Cardinalis; species Cardinalis cardinalis. The sequence continues at coordinate 94,486 of JACDOX010000539.1, forward strand.
CAAAGGGGGCACTGAGCACAGAGCTCATTCCCTGGATGGGGAGGTGGGATGGGAACGGGGACAGCACGAGCACCGCGGCGAGGAGGGCCCAGGGATGGGGGTGTCACAGGGAGGAGAAGAGCCCCCTGAGCACCTCAGCCATGTCCCTCCAGCCCCAGGGGAGCACAAGGAGCCAGGCACTGAGGTCTGGCACGTCCTCCCTCCGCCCAGCTGTGGGAAAGGAGAGCAGCACTCCATTATCGCTCCCCACACAGGCTCTAACACGCCTCAGCTTATTCTCTGCCTCTTAAAAAAACCCAAACAAGCCATGAAAAGGAATGTATAATCACCTGGCAGGGCACCTCTCTGCTCCAGCTTGCAGGCTCTGCCCCACCACGTTCTTTTCCCAGCCCAAAGTGACTTGTGAAACACTTTACACAATGGGCACCTCCAACTTCACAGGGGAAACAACCTGGAAACAAGGGGAAGCCCAGAACAGGCTGAGGGCTCCTGACGTGGAGGAACCACGCCCTGAGGGGGTCTGGACATGGAGGTGAAATCAGGAAGAACAAGTGTTTGTTTCTGCAGGAGACGCAGCAAACACTGGCAAACGCCAGCCCGTGAGGCAGCCGAGATCTGCAGCACGGGAATCACGGAACCATGGAATGGTTTGGGTTGAAGGSACCCTGAGGATCACCCAGTGCCACCCCTGCCATGGCAGGGCCACCTGCCACTGTCCCAGGGTGCTCCCAGCCCTGCCCAGCCTGGCCCTGGCACTGCCAGGGATGCAGGGGCAGCCCCAGGGAGGGCAGAGGGATTGCAGYTCCTCCTCCCAGCACGCGGAAAGGCTGGAGAGCCCTGGCAGGGCTCAGTGTGAGTCGTGCCTCTGCTCCCAGGGCTCAGCAGGGTTAACAACCCGCTCCTCTCACAGCCCCACATGGAAATACACCGTTTGGGGGCACGGGGCCCCTGCTCCGAGCTCATGCTCCACAGTGCCATTTTAGTTTTCCTCCTCAAGGCCTGACTTCCCACTGCACTCTGAAAAGGAAACAAGTCCTGGACGTGTTTGAACAAGTGGGCAACACCTGCTCGGAGCTTTTGGCTTTACTGCATTGTCTGGGGTTTGAGGTTTGTTCTTTAAAGCCCAACCTAACTGGCTTAGGGAAAAAAAAAAAAAAAACAAAAAAGAAAAGCTCATAACCAGTTTCAGGACTAAGAGAGAAAAAGACTTCATTCATTCCAATCCTTTGTTTTCAGGAAACTTACCCTGACATTTCTTTGCCAACACATGAGGAAAACTGCAGAAAACGCAAACACAGGCAGGATGGTGCTTCAAAGGGAGAAGGTCCAGCCCTGCCTTGGCTCCAGCTCTCCCGGCCCAGCCTCTCTTCTGGGACATTTCTGTACCAGGGAGCCCGTTCTACCGGAACCCGTAACAAGCAGGCGAGAGCAGGGCAGCACCCTGCCTGCCAAGTGCAAGCTGTTTATGCAAGACTTCCAGAATGCAGCTCCTGCTCTGCCCCAAAACACTCTGTCCGCTCAGAGGGGATGCTGAGGGGGGACGATGGAGAGCTGGGCACAGCTGAGTGCTGCTGGAGGGGCTCCCAGAAGGATCCAGGSATGGATCCATCCCAGCCCTCCTGTCACCGCAGTTCTGCACGGCMGTTCTCTTCCCAGAGAAATTCCAGAGGGACACTCATGGACACAGGACTTGAGCTCCCAGTCCAGCCTGCCAGCCTAAACTGAACCAGGAGCTGGGAATCCCACAGGAACACTGCTTGGAGGCTTTCTCTGCTCAAACCCGAGCCACCCACGTGAAACACAGCAGAACTGTTTATCTGCTGGGGGAGATTTTGCCCAATGAATCCATGAAGGAGTTTGGGGGAATATTCTGGAGAATGCCACATGCTGTGAGCAGATAAATACCGTGTCCCACTGTAGATGTTTCCTAACTTAGCCTGTATTTAAGGCAAGTAATAAATAACAGCACTGAACATGGCTCTTAACACCAACATGAAATTCAAAAAACCAAACGCTGCCTAATTTTGTTGATTCCTTTGCTGTGCCAGTTGTAACAGGTTGATAAATTCCCACAGAAAGGATATCATTCATAAGGACCTTGCATGCCTCCATTTGTAGGGATGTACTCAGCAAAAGATGATGCAMAACAGGTTATGAGCACCACAATGGGTTGGAATTTGCACACAGAGAATAATTAATCAAAATAAATCCCATTTACTATCATGACAGCCAACTATAAATTTTAATTCAGCTGAAGGGAAACCAAATATTGACATCCTGGACTAGACTGACCACTAAGTTTGATGTCACACAAATCTAACCTGATGCTCAAACAACAACAATTAATAAGCTGTTAGCACCATCAGCCTTAAAATGTGAAAATTCTACCACTATTTTCCCAATTCATTCAGGAGAAGAAATACATCAATGAAAGAGCCATGCAGCTTTTTCAAAATGACAGTGCCTTTCATGAAGGAAACCATGAGCAATGCTACCTGCCAAATCAGTAAACAAAATTAGAACTAGAAGAGTAATAAATTCCATTTTTAATCAGGGAAAATGCCAGCAATAATTAAAAACTAATACTCTTTATGGAAGGCCAGCTGAAATATTTGCCGATTTAAAATTAAAATGGTCTTGCATTGGACTAACAAAGAGTTATATTTAGAATATTTCAACGTTCTCTTACTAAAAGCAGYAGAGCCAACGTGCATCCACCCCCCTGATTGCAGAGGGAGCCACAGAACAGGGTGATCTGCACAGGGCTGTGGCAAGCTGAGGCACAAACGGTCCTTTAGCCCAAACTCCCAATTTCTCAGCTCAATTTCTGTAGGAAACCCCGAGAGCCCAGCCCAGGCTCCCAGGGATCAGGCTGCTCACATCCACACCCGCCCGATCCTCTGAGCCCCGCTCCAGTGCCACAATGGGAATGAAATCTCAGCTCTGGAGTGCAGCTAGGGGGATAATCACACCCAGCCAGCTCCCATGCCCGTGCCCGTGCCCAGGGCAGCAGCTCGTGCCCACAGGTGCCATTCAGAGCCCGCCCTGTGCTGCTGGACAAACCCAGCCTGACACAGAGCTGGGCCACTGCTGCCATGGAATGCCTGCAGCGCTCACAGGGCTGGGTCCACCCCCCCTGTTCCCCTACACGCCGCTCATTTCCACCCCTTCAACACTCCCAGCCCACATGYGGGGGTGCTCATCRCACAGGGACAGGGSGATCTCATGCTGAGGGCTCCTTTTWYCCCCCCAAGTTTTTAAATTCTGGAGGTTGTGTTCATTGCAAGGCAAGGATTTCAGCCGGGCTGCCCGACAGCTTTAGTGGGTTATTCAGTGGTGAGGCTCAACCAAMGCCGTGTCTGAGAAAAAAGGTGCCAAATTAGGGCTCTGCTCCTCAACCCAATTCCAGGGATTCACAGGCAAGAACCTGAAATCTCCCCGAGCCTCAAAGCCCCTTTTACAGCCTGAGAAGCTCCTCTCCTGTTCCACTGAAAGGAAACCAGAATAAATCACAGAATGGTTTGGGACCTCTGAGAWGACCCAGGTGAGGTGCCCATGCAGGGGACGTGGTGGTGACAAATGTCTCCTCAGACAGCAGGGGCTGTGCCACTTCATCAGAAAAGGCTCTAAAATCAAGTGAAAGGAGCCACAAGCACCTCCAGACTTGTGGAACCCACTCAGTTACTCTGGGATAATGCTGCCATAAATTATAGGTCAGGCATAGTGGAATATGAATCCCTGGCCTCTGGCATTCCTCGGCTGGGTTTAAAAAGAGAGGTTGGACCAAGATAATCCTCTTACTGCTCTGTCAATTTTACTAGCAGAGTCTCTAAATGTGAAACTTGGTCCAGCTTGAGCAATAAAATAAGATTTTCATTTCCAGGCTCCCAAGAGCTCCAGCTGGGAGCCTCAGTGAGCTCCAGGAGTTTGGGAACCGGGGGCTTTGGGAAGCCCTTGGAGTGGGGAGCTGAGGAGGAGCTGGGAGAGGCTTCCCCACCAGAGGATGGAGTTCCTGRGGGCCCAGCAGAGCTCTGCTCACGGGGACACGTGGCAGAGCCGTCTGCTGTGAGAGGCAGGAGGTGCCAGGGGGGCGTTGAGCCTGTCCCTGCTGTCCCCAGCTCCCAGCTCCATGGGGATGTGACTCACAGCTCGCTGCAGCCTGAGCCAGCCGAGACATCTCCYTGCCATTTAGACAATGAATCAGGAGCTCTGCGAGGCTCCATCTCCCTGCATTCAAATCCAGACCTTATTTTTAAGAAGAATTKGATGAAAGGGTAATTTTGCATACCTGCTGAAAAGGTTCTGGTCCTTCATTCCTTCTCAGCAGTGTCACATGCTGCCATRACCKCAWACCACAGATCCACGAGGTTTTATCTGCCTGCATTCAAATCCAGATCTTGTTTGCAAGAAGAATTTGATGAAAGGATATTTTTATGTACCTGCTGAAAAGGTTCTGGTCCTTGACTCCTTCTCAGCAGTGTCACAYGCTGCCATGACCTCGAACCACAGAATATCCTGAATTGGAAGGGACCCACAGGAACAGAATCCAACTCCTGACCTTGCACAGGACACCCCAACAATCCCATCACATTCCTGAGAAACACCTGGATGTGTTTCCCTTTTCCCAAAGCAGGTTACAGAAAAGTCAGGGGAAGCAACAGGTTGCAGGCAGAGGTTTTGAAAAACTGCTGCTGCTCCCTTAAGTGACTCATTTTGGGGTTCAACGAGCGAAAAGAGCATTAAAATTTCAAAGGGTTCCTGTACAAAAATAGCTCTGCACAGCTGGAGTGGCTTCAAGTGAGATGCACACTCTGATGAGCAGGCTCAAGATGGCTCTGAGAGAGCTGAATATCTGCAATCTCGTGTGAATGCCAGGCGAGCTGGGCTCCTCCTGTGGCTGCTGAGCTTTGGGAACGTGGGCTGGGCCGTTGTTCCAAACACACGATGACCAAATCAAACCAAGCCCTGGGATAAGCACAGCTCAGCCTGAGCAGGTTCTGGGGAGCAGCAGGATGAGCCCCTTGACCTGGGAGCCCTGGGGCTTGGACTAGGAGCTCAGCCCAGTGCGTGGGACCACAGGGATGGCAGGTCTGTGTCCTGGAAATGGGGCTGGCTGGACCCCAAATGAACTCCAAGGCAATCCCTCAGACTTCTTGCTCCCCTTGTAGACCAACAAAGTCTACAGTGCATTTTCTCTCAGCAAAACACACTGCAAGCCTGCAGACTGGACATCAGCAGGAATTTCTCCATGGAAAGGGTGATGGRGCACYGGCAGGGGGTGCCCAGGGAGCTCTGGGATTCCCACCCCTGGAGGTGTCCAGGGAAGGGCTGGAGGCGGCACTCAGTGCTCTGGGCTGGGGACAGGCTGGGGATGGGGCACAGCCTGCACCTGATGATCCCTGAGCTCCTTTGCAGCCTCAGTGATTCTGGGATTCCGTGGTTCTGAGCCTGAGGAAAGCCCCCATGGGGTGCCAGGGCCACTCCTGCCGCCCCCATGAGCTGCRCCCCCAGGCAGAAGCCACAGGAAAGGCCTGGAACCCCAGCCTGCCCCGCACACTTTGGTCTGCAGGGGTTATTTTCCCTCCTGATACACTGATCAGCACTTCTGCCTGCCTAGCCACGTGCTGCCAGGTTCCTCCAAAGCCTTCAGCCCCTTTCTGCCTGGCACGCTTGTCCTCGGCACCAAACAAACATTTGCTGCAGCGCTTTTGGTCCACGCTCTAAACGATGCAGAAGGAGCCCATTCCACAGCCACGCTCCTGCAGCTTGCAAGCTGTGTCTGTGCTGTACACACAGGAGGGCTGTGCTGTCTGCAGGAGCCCTCCTTGTGGGACCCCATCCACCCCAAGCAGCCCAGGAGCTGCTCAGGGCCCGGCTGGGTTCACCCTGCAGCTGCACCCAGAGCTCTGGTGTGGGCTGAAACCAGAGCTCCCCAGCCACACGAGGATATGTGAGCCTGGGTCCAGGGGCTCACACACCAAGCTGGAGCTGGTTTTCCTGTCATCACAGACCTGGGACTGGCAATTATTTCGTTTCCATCTCCCTGGTGCTGATGGGGGAATCACCGTGCTGCCTCAGGCAGCAGAGCAGCCCCAGCTCCCATTTTCTATGGAATTTAACAGAATCACAGAATATCCTGGGCTGGAGGGACTCACAGGATCAGCCAGTGCAGCTCCTGGCCCTGCACAGACACCCCAACAACGCCAGTGTGACCCTGAGAGCCTTGTCCAAAGGCTCTGGAGCTCTGTGGGGCCGTGCCCATGCCCTGGGGAGCCTGGGCAGTGCCAGCACTGCTGGGGAAGAACCTTCCCCTAAATCCATCCCAAACCGCTCCAGACCCAGCTCCAGCTGTTCCCTGGGTGCTGTTCCTGGTCACAGAGCAGAGCTCAGTGCTACCCAGCAGCAGAGCCAGGTTTTTGGCAGGCCCCAAGTGGGTCAGCCTCCCGTTGTGCAGCAGAACCAACCAATGCACCCTTGGTGCATTGATCCAGAGACTCAGAGACACCAGGCCCTCTGTCTGCCCTGCAGCCTGCCCAAAGCCCCACCCAGCCCAGTGCCAGCCCCTCCGTGCCCCCTACCCTGCCGGGAAGAGCTCCCAAGGAGAACAGCTCTAAGGGGCTGGCCAACACAAGGGTTCTCCCTCAGCTGTGCACACCCCCCCTGCAATGCCCCCATTTCCAAAGAACCCAGCCCTTCTCCCAAAGATGCAGCCCCAGCAGCCAGAGCCCTGCAGGTGGATCTGCTCTCAAAGCCAGAAAAGCCTCGGTTTCTCTTTTTCCACCAGCCCAGAAGCACAAACCAAGGGCTCTGTGACTCTCTCACGGCCCCAGACAGTCTCTGCCTACTCCCTGCATTGCTTCACCACGTTTGGAAACACAGAATTGGCTCCTGGAGCACCACATGGACGTGCAGCTCTGCCCCTGCCTCGCCTCAGCCCCTGCAGCACCAGGGCTGAGGGCACACTGCAGCACAGAGGCTCTGCCTGAGCCAGGGGGGAGTGGACAGCCACGACCAGGGGCTCCCAGGGGGACTCCCAACMGCTCCTCACTCTTCATCTGCACGTTTATATGAATTCCCCAACCCCAGGTGGCTTAAAACAAGTGGCTGCATCTCACTCCTCCTCAAAAACCCCTTATTTCTTTTTACTTTCCCCTTTAGAAAACTCTCCACCAACTCCAAACTTAGAGGTATGCTCAGGTAAGCATGTCAGGCACAAAGAGCTGTTTGAAGCAGTAAACAGGAGCTGAAATGCCACGGATCCATTCAGGTGCCTCCAGGAATGACAGCTCCAAGGAACACATCACACAGGATGACTTTCCAAATTTTTAAAAACCAGGCTGGTAAATTACAGTGATTTATCACTCCACAACAAAAGTACACACACACACACACAAAAGCACTTCCCAGAAAACGATTACCAAGCAATCATCCAGATGTTACTAAAGCATTAAGATTAATTTGGAAAAAAAAAATCAGCAAGGAACTGACTCCCACAGGCTTGTTATTGTCATAAATTTTATCCTGCAACTTGCAAGAGAACAGAGTTCTGGCCTGTGCCTCAAGTCTCACTGGCTCTGTGTGTTTCTGGTGCCCATCTCACACCTCTGACTGCAGCACCCTCTAACTCACCATGGGGGACCATGAGAGCCAACAAAAACACAACTTTCCTCCCACTTCAGAGAAGAGAAACCCCACCAGACTCTCATTGTTGCAAAAGAGTGAAGAAAAGGCTCCTTTGTTACTGGTAAAAAAAAAAAAAGAGAGAATCAGTCATTTTTCACCAGAACAACCCCTGGCATGTGTTCCACATCACCTGCAGCCAGGGGATGCCTGACAAGGGCTCTCAGCCTCTGCTGGAATTCCTGCACAGGCACCACAAACACCCTGGAAAACTGGAGCACTCCAGCTCCTGCCCAGGGGCCTCTCCTGGGATCCCCTCACCAGGACAGGGGGAACCACTGGCAAAGGGAAGGAAAGCTGGGGGGGAAAAAAAAGGATGGATGGGGGGAAAAAAAAG
>JACDOX010000539.1:109138-129894 GCA_014549065.1 Cardinalis cardinalis
GTCAGAGTGGGATCGCTCCCACTGGAATGGGAATCACTGCCATCGGAGCAGGATCGCTCCCATTGGAACGCGATCACTGCCGTCAGAGTGGGATCGCTCCCATTGGAACAGGGTCACTGCCATCAGAGCAGGATCGCTCCCACTGGAACGGGATCACTGCCATTGGTGTAGGATCACTCCCATTGGAATGGGATCGCTCCCATCGAAATGGGATCACTACCGTGAAAGTGGGATCACTCCCGTGACAATAGGATCGCAGCCATCAGAGTGGGATCACTCCCAGCAGAATGGGATTGCTGCCATTGGAACAGGATTGCTCCCATTGGAATGGGATCACTCCCATTGGAGTGGGATCACTCCCGTCGCAATAGGATCGCTATCACCGGAGTGGGATTGCTCCTGTCAGAACAGGATTGCTCCCTTGGGAGTGGGATTACTCCTGTCGCAATAGGATCGATGCCATCAGAGTGGGATTGCTCCCATCAGAATGGGATCATTCCCATCGCAACAGGATTGCTGCCATCAGAGTGGGATCACTCCCATCGGAGTGGGATCGTTCCCATCACAATAGGATTGCTGCTGTTGGAGCAGGATCGCTCCTGTCAGAGCACGATCACACCCATCAGAGCAATAGGATCACTCCCATCAGAGTGGGATCACTCCCATTGCAGCAGGATCACTCCCATTGCAGCAGGATCACTCCCATTGCAGCAGGATCACTCCCATCAGAATAGGATCACTCCCATCAGAATAGGATCACTCCCATCGGAGCAGCCTTGGCATGTACCCACACACAGGTGTGTAGTCCCACACAGGTGTGTAGCCCCACACAGGTGTGCACACCCCAGCTCCCACAGACGCTGCAGCCCCGCTGCCACACTGCACAGGAGGAACAGGTGCCGCTGGCTGTGACACATCAGCAGCGAATTCTGCGCTGAATTCACATTCAGAGGGCAAAGGCAGCAGCCCCCTTCTGCTGCCAGTGCCACCTGCACCCTGCCACAGCAGGGGACAGCTCTTCCTGCTTCCCACAGCAATCCCTGGGCATGGCAGAACTCCCGGGAAAGCAGGAGCTGCTGTAGAGCAGCTTGCAGAAAGCTTCAGACATTGCTGCAACCACTGGTGGGTTTTAAATCACAGAATCATTTCCTTGGAAAAGACCTCTGAGACCATCGAGTCCAACCTGTGCCTGATGCCCACCTTGTGACCAGCCCAGGGCACCGAGTGCCATATCCAGGAATTCCTTAGACACCTCCAAGGATGGGGACTCCAAACCTCCTTGGGCAGCCCCTGCCAATGCCTGACCACCCTTTCTATGGAGAAACTCCTCCTGGTGTCCAGCCTGAGGCCATTCCTTCTCCTCCTGTCCCTGCTCCCTGGGAGCAGGGCCCAAACCCCCCTGGTGTCCCCTCCTGTCAGGGACTTGTGCAGAGCCAGAATGCTCAGTGCAGATCTGCAAAAGAAAAGCAGAGACTTCCCCTTCAATCATACCCCAGAGCAGCGGAGCAAAAACCAGCAAGCCATAAACAGCAATCCTAATGTATGGGGAGAGATCCATGGAGGGGGAGGCAAGGGATGCCTCCTCCTGAGTTGGGTAGGATCCAAGGGAAATGAGACGCTGGGTGAGCAGCCCGGGATGGTGGGAGCAGGGAAGGTGTGGAGCAGCCTGAGCAGGAGCCCCGGTGGGCAGTGCCAGGCTCTCYGTGGGGAGAACAGGCACTGCCAGGCCTGGCCCTGGCTCCCGGCCCTGCTGACACACTGGGACACTCCCTTTGGATGTGGGCTTCCTCCAGGGGCACGAGCCAGCTCCTGTGAACAGCCCTGTGCCAGCCAGGAACTACCACACCTGCTGGGAGACAGCCTGGGATGTTCTGCCTGGAATGGCACAGCCAGCCTGGCCAGCTCCAGGTGGAGTGGGATGGCTGCAGGAACGGCACCTCCAGCAGCTCCAGGAGCAGCCAGGAGCTCTGCAGGGCACAAAATGACCCTGCCCTCCTCAGCTGAGCAAYGACACCACTGGGAGAGGTCTCTTTGCCTTCCATCCTTCTGGCAGGATGAATCCCACCAGAATGGAGAAGGTTTAGGTCACACCTCAATGGGGACGCAGCTCCTCCTGAGGGGCAGCTCTGGGCTCTGCTCCCTATGACAGGACCCCAGGAATGGCTGGAGCTGTGTCAGGGGAGGATCAGGAAAACCTCCTTCCACTGCCCAGGCTCCCCAGGGCRTGGGCACAGCCCCACAGAGCTCCAGGAGCCTTTGGACACCACTCCAGGGATGCCCAGGGTGGGATTGTTGGGGTGGATGTGCAGGGACAGGAGTGGGACTGGATGGTCCTTGTGGGGCCCTTCCAACTCAAGACATTCTGTGAACCTTCCAGGGAGGTCCTGCCTCCCCAAACACTGATCCCAGCACAGAGCACACAGGAGAAGGGTCTCACCACACAGCCCTTCTCTGTGCTGGAAGGAAGGCAGACACAACCCAGGTCTGTACCCTGCATCAAGCTGTGCTTTTATCAACCCTAATTAACATCCTGGGCCTCTCACACCCTGGCACACCTGCTAATTAGCAGGCATGAGTTAATATCATTTGAACAATGGATTAGCACTTGGGGCAGCAGAAGGGGAGTCACTCCAGCCCAGTGACTCACCCTGAGCACAGAGCAAGGTGAGATAGCAGGAGCCTCTGCTGGGCTCACACAGGGCTCTGCAGACCGTATCTCCTTAACTAAGGCTTACCTTACAAAGCCAGGGTGCTTCAAAAATTCATGATTCTATCGGTCTTATTTTTCACCTGCACACACAGGTGGCCTTGCAGGAGGTGCTGTCTCCACCACACAGACAGGTGGAGCCACTCGGGTCCTCCTGCAAGTCATGGTGGAGTTGCTGAGGTGATCATCACCCCTCTGATCAAGCATCCTTCAGGACATGACCTGGCGTCTGCCAGCCACTAATAATCCCTCAGGAAATCCCCAGGGAACACCAAGGAGGAGCTGCTGTCCAGGCCAGTGCTGGTGCTTCTCCAAACATCCCACACGCACAGACAATGCTGGGCACACGTCGCTGGGACACTGGCGCCCTTTTCCAGGGAATCCTGGAAAAACTGCAGCCCTACACACATAACCTGGCCTTCAGAGCTCCCTGTGGATGATGTGGCCAAGCCACGCACTGCTTCCACCCTGGAATCCCACTTTTTGTGTGGCCTCACACCTGGCAGGAGCAAAGGGTTGGGACAGCTTGGCTCRAGCCATCTTCTATTCAATCATAAACTGAGTAAGAAAGCTGACTTAGCTTGCATTAGTTTTTTTTTGAAACCTCAGCTTTCAAACTCTGTGAAGCAGCACCTCACAAGAGGGCACTGAAGGAAAACCATCACACCACCATCAGAATTGTTCCTACCCCCTCAAATTGATGTTTAACACTGCCTGCCTTCACTTTGCCCAATAAAACCCTGCAAACYAACCCCTGGCAATTACAGAACATTAATGCCACGAAAAATTATACTGGGTTGAATGTATCCACGCTCCCTGCTATCAGAAGGGTTTTCTCAGCCTCATGTTTCTATTTGGGATTAGGAAGGCAGTTGTGAAAGGCAAGTATTGTTCAGTCACAAATGGTTCCCTTTCAGCCTCTGCACAAGTCAGGTAATGAATTACAGGAGGGGTTTTTTTCCCTTTGGAGAGGTCAGCAGATATATCAGCTCCTGGGAAAGCTGATCCCTGTTGTTTGGCTACAAGGGGAGCTGAAAAAGGCTCTAATGAGCTCCAGGGAGTGGAGGGTGGCAGCGAGCCAGCACCTCTGCCTGTGCAACCCAGACAAGTGACAAGAGGCAGGAGCCACCTCTGGCCCGAGCACAAGTTCAAATTTGAGGTTTTRCCTGGCAAATTTAAGGTTTTGGCTTTACAGACACTCAAGGGACCCCCAAGGACCTGCACAGACCCCAACAATCCCATCCTGTGCATCCCTGGGAGCCTTACCCAAAGGCTGGGCAGAGCTGAGCAGAACAGGGCCTGCTTCCCTTTTCCACGGCAATGCTCAAGGAGGAACATCTTACTCAAGCCCTCTAATGCAAACACCTCCTCTCACAGATTTTTTTTTTTTAAACTAGGCAGTAGCTGCTGCCATTTTCATGCTGCGTTCTGACACACTTGCACCACATCCCTGCCAATAGTTTGAATTTCACTGGGAAAAGCAGCTCTGAGCAAGAGTGACAAGCTGCACGCTGCTGACGAGGCTGTCAAGCGATGGATAATGGAGCTTCACTTGAGCTGTCAAAACTTTTCAGCACTAAAAATAGGTATCACAAGCTTCTGGACGCGCTGCACTGAAGCATTAAGCACTCAGGATATTGACACCCTCGGAGGCRCCCAAAGCCACTCGCAGCTGAGCCAAACCAGCACCGTGCGAYGGACAGCAAAGGGCCCTGCGCTGTGCTCGTGTGGAGGAGAGGAAAACAACACACTACAGCATGAAATCTCCCATCCACGCTGGCCAAAGCAAAGCCAAGATGCTGCGCACACGCCTTGCAACAGAGCAGCTCAATATGGGATCCAAACCTGGGCAAAGACAGAGAGGRAGAAAGGGAAAAGCTGGGAGAGAAACCCTTGAACCCTGTTATCCCAGACCCTGGTCCAGCTTTAAAGGGAGGGCAGAGATCTTCCCAGGGCAGCTCCTGCTTTCCTGCCCTTCATCCCTCACCTGCCCCTGCCCAGCAAGGAAGGGCTCAGAGCTGTGAGGCTGGGAAGGATGGGAAAGCAGGGGAGAGCAGGGGGTTTCCAGAGGGATGAGRTTTCCATGGAAGGGGTGAGTCCTGCCCAAGCAGAGACCCAGCCATGGACACCAGCAGCAGAGCAGCTCACCAARGGGCTCAGAGGTTTTGTGGGACAGGGGGGATAGGAGGAGGGGGATAAAGAGGCACCATTTACAAGCCAAATCCAGCTTTTTCATTCCCTCTGAGGCACTGGGATGACAAGCACAGGCAGGGCTGCCCCTGCATTAGGCCAATATTTATGGCAGAAAGAAAATGAAGTGTCATAAGGAATTACTAATTAGATGTTATCATAACCCTGTGTATAACTGAAGCAGCACTCTGATGTGCTTTGTAAATAATCAGCAAATYAACTTGCACAATGCTCTGCAAGGCAAGTATCATCCCCATCTCCTGCACGGCCCTGATGGAATAAAAAAATTCCGTTTGGGCAGATTGTGGCCTGGACAACTGCAGAGCTGCCCAAACACAGGGAGGGGACATCAGAGAGGGAGAAAAGGAGGCTCAGGGGGGACCTTGTGGCTCTGCACAGCTCCTGCCAGGAGGGGACAGCCAGGGAAAACAGGAGGAGAGGGACCGGCCTCAGGCTGGGCCAGGCTGGGCACCAGCAGGAATTTCCCCATGGAAAGGGTGGGCAGGCACTGGCACTGCCCAGGGAGGTTTGGAGAGCCCATCCTGGAGGTGCCCAAGGAACYCCTGGAGGTGGCACTGGGACAAGGCGGCCACTGGGCACAGCTGGGACCCCAYGGTCTCAGAGGTATTTCCCAGCCCAAATGATTCTGTGATTCCATGATTCCTCCTCACGTGCACGAACCAAGAGGGGAAATGCTCTCCACTCCCAGCAGACCCAAAGGAAACAACTGCGAGCAGCTGCTCCTTCCCTGTCCATCCAATTCCACCTTCCAGCTGAGCAGGAGGGCTGCCACAAGCATCCCTGCTCCCTCCTTCTCCCAGCCCCAAGGGAGGCTCCAGAGGGAGCAGAGCAGCGCAGCCACCCACCCACACCTCCTCCAGGTGTCCCTGCCACCTTCCCCCGCCCCGGGGGGCTGACTGGCACATCCACAGCCCCAGCAGCTCCCTGCCAAGCCGTGGGAGCAGGGAAGTGAGGGGAGGGAGCCCGGGGAAGAGGGCAGGAGCAGCCGGATGCGCGCTGAGAGCGAGGCAGGCTCGCGCCTATTTTAGACGCGCTGCACAAAAATAAAAGATGCTGCTTGACTGCACATGTTCTCATTTTTAGAAAACAAGCACCAATTTATTTCTTCTATTACAGCCAGATGGTTTAAAAAAAAAAAAAAAAAAAAAAACAACCCAACAGATCTCCCCTCAATGTCACCTCAATGGAAAGAAGGCCTGACCTGGTTTCAAGCTCCGCGGCCCAGAGCAGGGCACAGGGAGCACACACTGTTAACACCTCTCTGAGAGAGCCCTGACCCTCTCCCAGCCTGACCCAAAGCCCCCAGGGGCAGCAGAGATGTGCCCCTCMGTCCTGCCCAGAGGGCCAGCAGCACTGCCTGTCACAGCTGGCTCGGGGCTGTAACATCACAGCTGGCACAGCTGGACTGACCACGTCTCTCTGGCTGTGTCGCAGGCCTGCCCTGCTCCTCCCTTCCTGCTCACTTGCTCTAAGCTGCCTTGAGGGGTCTTTTTCTCTTTTAAAACTCCCATCCAGTTATTTAATTGAAAGAGCAACACAGCTTTCCATCAAAGTAAACGCTGATTTTCARCCCTGCCTATTTATCCTGCCCTCGTTCAAAGCCGTGCCGCAACACCCCATATAACTAATTCCATTTCCCTGTGTCTGTTTGCCAGTGCTGTGCKGCTCAGGAGGAGCAAACCTTGCACTTCAAAGCACAATTGGTGTCCATCTGTGGCCTCTGTCAGGCACCATGTTTCAGTGGGACACAGGGCATCACTGGCACAGCAGCTGGGRCACACCAAGATCTCCACCACGAAGACGCTCCAGGCAAAAAGGGAGGTGGGATCAGGTTCTCAGGAGAGGCTGAGCCCGCTCCATCCTCGGGAGGCTTTCAAGCCCTGCCTGGAGAGGAGCCTGGCTTGGTCCCAGAGCTGATCCTGCTTTGGGAGGACCCCACGTGTCCCTTTCCCTGACTGACACGGTGACCCCAAGCTCAGGGGAACTCCCCAGACAATTCCCAAATGCCCAGGGCCACCCAGAGGCAGAGATCTCGACCAGGGACACTTTTAAACAGTGACTCCTCTCCATGGCCAGCAGGACAAGGAGAGGAGAGGCAGAACAAGGGCAAAAGGAAAGCATGGTGCAACTGGAGGCATCTTGGAACTGCAGCCAGGMGTCTTTGGCTGTTTTTTGGTACCAGCACATTGAAAACAAAATAAAGAGCCTCTTAAACCTTGTTCCAAACTACTTTTTGGAGCAACCCTGACAGACACAGCTACACGTTCACCTCTGCAAGGGCTGCTTTAGGCTCTCACCTGAGCCTCCACCCTCTAGGGCCACTGCTGTGTGAGCTTGCCTTCCTGTCCAAAAGTGAGGCTGAAGGCTCAGAGAGCCATCACCGCTCYGAGTGATCCCCAAGACTCAGAGTTCATGCACAGATTAATTCYTAAGCAAGCTCAAGGGCAGAGACCTGCTCCCTGTTACTGGCAAAAGCCTTGCATTCTGAAAATCATCATAGTTCCACAACTGCTGATTACTTTGCCTCATTTGTACTGGTTTTTTTTTAAAGTCCTGCCTGTTCCTCCTACTTCTTATGAGGCTTTTTCAGTATTTGTCTGTTGCTTGAGTGCTAAAGCCAGCTTTGGGATTAACCACAACATTGGGAGGGGGACTGCAATGCTGCCTGCTGTCACTGCTCCAGCTCTAAGAAGCTCTGAGAGCTCTCAGGGCGCATCCTGCCCTGTGGAATTCTGTGACCAAAGCTGTCTTCCCCTCATTCTGTTCCCCCCACATGCCCACAGACGTGATTAACGCACAGGGCACGGCACGGGGGGTGCTGGAGAGGCACTGAAGCTGCAATAAATMGGCAGGGAGAGCAAGAACCCACTGCAGAGGGACAGAACGGCTCCGTTCCAGGGGCTGCACTGATTGCCCAAAAGCAGAAGTGTGCCGAGGCATGCCAAGAAYGCTGGGCTGGGTGGCCTGGAGAAATGGCTTTGACAAGGTGGCCCACTTCCCCCAGCGCAGCCAGGCTGGGGCACGGGAGGGAACTGCCAGACAGAAACAACCCTGTTCCTCATTTGGGGCGCTGCAGAACTGCCTGAGCTGAGGCCAGGCCAGCTCAGAGGGCGAGAGCATCCCTCCCCTCCCAGCKCAGAGCTTCCTGCACAGCCCCCTGGGGAAGCAGAAGAGGCACAGGCAAGCTCAGCAGGTCTCCTGCACCCTCCCCATCAGGGGATCCAGAGCCTCTCCAGGCTCTTCCTCCCTCCTCCTCCCCCCCTGSTCCTTACAGCAGCTGTCCCCGGGGACATCAGCTTGCAGGACACAGTGGAGAAGCTCCAAAAGCCACAGCRAAGCAGCACAGCCCCACAGAGGGCAAGGAAAGCTTAAACCAAGGGTGTCCACGTGTTACTGCAYGCCTCTGATGGCACTACTGGGAAACAAGAGAGCCCAACAGGCTCCAAGACAGCTCCTTCCTCCCCAGAGCTCTCCAAAAATGACCCCATCAGGGCTGCCACATCCTGCCTGCCTCTTCCAGCAGCCTGGCTCCCAAAACACAGCCGGCCCAAACACCACAAATTCATTTTCTGGCCGCTTTGGCTCCCTGACCTTGCTCGCTGTGCCCTGAGCAAAGCCCTGGTGCTGCTGCAAGGAGGGCAGGGGGAACACGTGGCCCTGACCAAAAGGCTCAGAGCCACATCTCACCACGGGCAGGGAGGCACAGGAGGGAGTTGGGGCTGGAGTGGGGTGAACCAGGTGCACAACACACGGGTTACACTCTGCATCAGGACCCTGGGCTGACCCACAGCCACTGGCCCCTGCAGGTGTTTCGAGCCAGAAGTGCTCAAGGCTTGCTCTTACAAAACCCACACAGGCACAAAACCATCACAAATGCCAAAACTGAAAAAAAAAGGGATTAATTTCTGTGTTTGCCATGGAGGAAGCACCAGGCTTGAGGGCAGCAGCCCCTGTGGCATGATTCAGTATTTGATACAACAGAGAAGAGAGAAGGGAAGTGGAAAGCTCTCCCATCCTTCTGCTGTTTTGCCTTAAATGCACTGTAGTTTATGTCCTCAATAAAAGCCTGTGCATATCTTTCCAACTTAAATGTGGATTGGAACCTCGGGATTACTGCCCTGGCAGAATTAACGTATTAGACATAAAAACCATAACATTTCATTATCCATTGGA
The DNA here is from genome assembly GCA_014549065.1 of Cardinalis cardinalis. Lineage (NCBI taxonomy): Eukaryota > Metazoa > Chordata > Aves > Passeriformes > Cardinalidae > Cardinalis > Cardinalis cardinalis. The sequence goes on from JACDOX010000539.1 coordinate 118,230, forward strand.
AAGCACATGTGCCTTCCCCCTGGAGACACTGGAAATTTCACTATCATTTTCTGCTAACTGGCTGCCCTGCCACATGTTCACACAGTGGCACGCTCACTTTGATGATGGAGCGGTCCTCTGGCTTCATCCCTCCTCCTTTACGATGCTGACATTTTTTTAAATCGTGTTTTTCTCTTCTGTTTTCGTCTCTGTGAAGGCACCGCACTACAAAACCACTGGGCTGGAAAAAAAAACTTACCCTGGAACAAAAAAACAGCTCGTATTTGTCTAGCTGGAAACACACCACAACCTGATGTCTGCAGCAAGGGTAGAAGGCAACGCAGAGGCAAGAAAACCTCAAACACAACAGGGCAAGAAGAGTCAGACTCGTTCGTGGGCACAGCGGGGTCTGTGGTCAGCAGTGAGGCACTGAAGGACAGAACGTCTCCCCTCTGCTGTTTAAGCTCCCTGTATCCTCCCTCCCAGTGCAAACTCAGAGATGTGCACACACACAGATCCCGTCTGAAAGGTCAGAACCGAGGGGCAGCGCGCACAACAACGCCCCAGGAGGAAGGGGCCAGCTGGCAGCAATTTGCAGTGACCACACAGAGGAAGCGTGGGCAGGAACGGGGGCCAGAGAGGAGCCTTTGGAAGCCTGGGTCACCCTTGCACTGCAGCTTCCAGGCTGCCTCAGGGAATCTTTTTGTTTAATCAGTTTTGTATCTTTGCAAAGATTAGCGACCAACTGTCCCGATTTAGCGCTGCCACGTTCTGTAAACATTCCTGGACTTGCTGGCTTGGATAAAACAGGCAGCTGCTGACAGGGGCTCTCATATAAACATTTCCCTCTGCATCTCCATGAAGCCTGAAGGTTTTCACTGCTAAGAAACCTCTGGTTTTATTCCCAAGGGACCACTCATCCTGCTCTGCAGGCTGGGGGCTCTGCTCCAGGACAGGTGAGCAGAGCAGGAGCTGCAAACAAACACTTTCACCAAATCCACCCCAGCCCTTACTCACATGAGGCTGGCACAGCAGTCAACAGSACCAAAAGGAAACATTGGCTGTCCCACGTAGCTCCTGGAATGAAAAAAAGAAAATTAAAAGGTCAGCTTGAAGCGCCCGCATGCACAGAGATGTTCAGCTGTGACCCCCTGAACCACACCTCAAAACCACACCCCAGCCAAACTCCAGCAGCCAGCCTTTTACCACTGACACCACCCCGACCTGTTAGTGCAGGGGGGCAATAATTCAAACCCAAACTGCTCCTCACTGTTTGTATTTGCCATAGCCACAAAAGCCAAGTGAGGTGGTTTCCCTTCACCTGGCGGTCGTTCAGCCCCAGACACTGAGGGCTACAGGCAGCATCTCCCTGCTCTAAAGCATCTCTTTGCACAGGCCTTGGGTTCAGCTAGCTGCACCCCTGCCCCTGAGCTGGAGTTTTACACAAAGCTTGGCTCCCAGTTCAAGGCTCTCAGCAAAATTACACTCGGGGTTAGYGTGGATCTCACAGAACAACAACCTGGAAGCACTGGCAGAGGTCTCAGGTAGCAAACCTGAATGTATTTACAAAATAAATGCCTAGAATGCCTGCACAAGCAGCGGAAGGTCACTTACCCCCAGCAAACATCACCCCCACGCTGCTCAGGATTGGAAACACGAGTGCACCGACAGCTCCCACCCAGCAGAGATCTCCTCTGGCTCTTCCCCCTGCCCAGGATTTGTGGGAGGCAGAGCTCGCTGACAGCTCCTTATGGAAAACGCTTGTTCTCCCGCACCAGGGGAGCGGGAAGAGCAGGGCATCCCTTGGCCAAGCCCCCACGAGCCACGGAGCAGCTCGGAGGGCTGGGCATGATGTAACAGCATCAGACATCTGCCAAAGAAAYGAGCCAGCTCCAGCACGCCCCGCTCCAAACCTGCACAGCCATTGCCATGCCGGAGCAGCAACTTGTACCGGGGCCTAAACCCTCTCCAACACATCCCTCTGCACCAGSAAAGTCTGTGCCCAGGGCTCCAGGAACACACCTTGTAATCCCTGCGAGCAGATGTCAGCCTCCAAAGCCGGGAAAATCCCTTTGTTCCGGGGGGTCAGGGAACTCAAAATGCAAGAACATGGAATATCCTGATGGGTTCGGTAACTTGAACCCCGGGGAGGAAACACCTGCTCTGTTTCATCCATCCATAATTCCACGGGAATGGCCTTCTGCTCGCGACAATCCAGCAGCCAGAGGGCTGGGAAAGACAGGAGGGAGCTGCCAGGAGCCAGCAGCCCAATCCCACACAAACACCCCCAAATCCAGCAAACCCAACCTGAGTCCCTGCACCCAAAGCCCTGCAGGGACACCCGTGCACCCCAGCAGGGATTTGGGGTCACAGCTACACCTCCCCTCGGCCAGCAAACAGCACAATTTTCCAGGTTTTTAYGGAAAATTAAATTTTCCAGGATCTCACAGGGAAGAAGGGGCACAGCCAGAAAAAAAAAGGCATTTTCATCAAAAACTCAACAACAGCTGGATGTAGCCATTATCCCAGAGATCTGCTTGGGGGAGTCCCACAGGATGAAGCCCTGGATGGAGGAAGAGCCCATGAAACCTGGTTAATACTCAGTGATCACCTCCAGGTAAGAGCTCCAGGAGACCTGTGTGGATGAACAAGGAGCTCCTGGAAAAACTCAGACACAAAAAGGAGGCTTGGAGAGGGTGAAAGCAGAGACAGGCAGGCTGGGAAAGGGATTGTCCCAGCAGCCAGGCTGGACAGGGCTCGGTGCAGGTGTGTGGAAGGTGCTCCTGTGGCAGGRGGCTGGCATGGGATGGGATTTAGGGTGTCCAAAAAACCTCGTGGAACCAGAGGGACAGTGTCTGTGGGGAGCTCAGGACAGGCAGCAGCAGATTAGCAACACTGGTGGGAGATTTTACCCTGGGACGGATACGGAGATCAGCCTAGAGTCCCAATTCCTGCCGGGCCGAGCGCTCACCGTGGGCAGAGCCGTGGCTGTGCCTCGATGAAATCTGGGCTGGTGCCCAGGGCTGGGCCAGGCACTTCCCCTTCCCAGCAGCCCTGGAGGGGTGTGCAGAGCCCCGGGGAGAGGCTGAGCCAGCCCAGGGCTGGGCTGGGCATGCAGCAGCTCCCCAGAGCCTCCATCACCAGCACCCCGTGCTCCGCACAGATCTGCTCTGCCAGGAGGTGCACACCCACCCAACACCAGCAGCTGCCACAAGGGCCCAAAAACCCCTTCTCCCAGCCCAAAAAACCCTCCTCCCCATCCCAAATCCTGCCCCCAAGCAGCTCCCTGGGACAAGAGGCATTCCCTTCCCTTGAGGAGCACAAGGATGGACAAATGGTTCAGGATCAYCCCTGCTCTGGGTGAGGCAGGAGCTGCCCTGTAATTAACACTCAGGGAAAGAGACCAAGGCCAGATCAGGCAGATAAACCCAGCTCTGACAGCTCCTAAGCTCAGCTTAAAGCTGCATTTCAATAATATGTGTGCAGAGGTTTTAATGCATCTCTTGAAAGGTGAGCAGAAAAATAAATAAAAAGTGTTGCTAAAAAATGCCCARCTTTCCCATATAAACTAACAGAAGTTCAGCTACAAGAAAAACTTGATACCCARCTCCCCTGAGGTCAGAGCAGCAATGCTTTCTCCCCCCCAGGAGCTCCAGCCCTCTCAGGGATCTGTTTTGTGTTATCTACAAAAGCCTTTTCCTGCCTTTTGCCGCTCTGGAGGCTCGCGGGGAAAGCCAGCATCCCCAACAAGCGCTGTAAATCCCCAGCTCTCTCCCTGATTTAAGCATGGCTCCAACTGCTGGGTATCACCAGCCAGCCCTGATCCTGGAGAACGTGTAACTCCAGCTCAGCAATCCTATTACACGTGCTCCCAGCATTTGTACAGCACAGATTTAGCTCTCMGCTCTCCATTGCTTTATCTCTCTCTGCCTTTGCCAGGGCAGAAATCATCTCAGGCTACAAAGGGGTGATATCCTGATGCTTCCCATGTTTTTGCTGCAAATCTGGGGGAAAAAGCTCATGGAGCTGCTGTGCACCCTGCCAGGAGTGGGGGAGCCCTGGCACAGTCCCAGGGATCGTGGTGGCTGCAGAGGTGACGTGTGACAAAGAGAGATGGCCAAACAAATCAAAACCAGAAAYAAACCCCAAACTCCACGTGCCCCTGGCTGGACGTGGAGGGGCAAGGAGGGATGGACACGAGTGGCTGTGCAGGTGTGTCAGTGCAATCAGGCTGCCCAAACCCACAGCAGCTCGGGTCTGGAGCATTAAAACGTMATTTAAAAGAAGTAAAACCACCCTGATACTCGAGGGTGTTTGGAAACATTTCCATTTTCTAGGAAAACACGCCAAGGGAAGCAGAGAGCAGGTCACAGGCAGCCCCACCAAAGCTCCCACAGGAGTTTCTCCTCTTCTCCCCTCCCAGGCCAATTCCTGCTTTGGCTTACAAGGGGCCATGCCCRGGAACTGTCTCAGTTTCACCCTGCAGGGAACAAAACCCTGCAACATTCCTGGGAACCATCCCAGCTCTGTCCTCTGGAAAACCTCCTCTCCCCACCCTGCAGCCCCTGAACTCCTCTGGCTGGGCTGAGGTGGGGCTGCTGCAGCCCTCGCCCACCCCTGACCCACCACTTCCAGCATCCCTTCCTCCTCCTCCTCCTCCTCCTCCTCCCTGTCCCACGGGGCCTTTCCCAGCAGCCAACAAGCCCAGCTTTGTCCTCCCTGCAGGCTCCCCTGATCCCTGTGCCCTCTCCCCACCCTGCTCCCTCCAAGCACTGCCAAGTTCAGGAGCTTTCCCCAGAGGGAGAAGTTTATGGAGCAGCCCCTGAGAGGGCGCTGAGTGGGTTTGTTCCACACAGAGCTCACACCTGGCTGCGGGCACCAGTGACTGTGACACCCCTCCCCTGTCACCCAGCCCACCTTTGGTGGCACAAAAGCTGGCCTGGGGGTGCTGCAGCCAGCCCACGGGGCAGCAAAGCCTTGCAGCACTGCCTCCTGCCCTGCATCTGCTTCCCCAAGTGCCTCTGCAGCAGCTGCACACCAGACACATGCAAGAGGGAAACCTGCCCTCTGCTTCCACGCATCCAAGAGGGAAACCTGCCCTCTGCTTCCACACATGCAAGAGGGAAACCTGACCTCTGCTTCCATGCATCCAAGAGGGAAACCTGCCCTCTGCTTCCATGCATCCAAGAGGGAAACCTGCCCTCTGCTTCCATGCATCCAAGAGGGAAACCTGCCCTCTGCTTCCACACATCCAAGAGGGAAACCTGCCCTCTGCTTCCACCTCAGCTCTGCCTCCCAGGCAGCCTCTCCCATGCGCTGCTTCCCTCTCACCACTGCTCCTGTGGCCCCTGGTCCTGTCCATGGCTCTGGCCTTCGACTGCACCACCAGCAGGAATATTCCATCAGTGCCTGCCCTGCTCTTCTCTCTCCTCCCTCAGACCCCATCTTTGCACCCAGATACTTTTCCCTGGCAGGTCTGGGGTTTTTTGTGGCAGGGCAGCAAGAGCTGAGCTGTCCCAGGGCTGACACACGCCCTGCTCTGGGAGCAGCACAGCAGCAGCAGGAAGGTGCCAATCTGCACCAGATCTCTGTTTATACACACACACACACACACAGGAACGCTGCTGAGCGCTTTCTGAGAGGGAGGTGGGACCAGAGAGCTCCTCTAACCTACACAATCCTACCATTCTGTCAGCCTCTTGTAAACACAACAATCCGGGCTGGAGCTGCTCACTTGGCAGCACAGCACAGAGGTCTGGCAGCTCCCCGTCCCCTCTGCCGTGCCATTTCCCTCCTCAGAGCCACCACAGCTCACACAGGACCTCAAGGGTCYCTCTCCAGTGCTCTGCTCTGGAAACCCTCCTGTAAGGAAGGGGATAATTGCACCTGCTTGAGGCTCAGGAGCATCACCACAGTGTAGCAATAATTGCAGCACCTGGAAGAGTGGGATGGAGAAGGCACCAGTGCTCAACAAACACTTCATGCTCTTCCCTTTGCCTCCTTTGCTTTCTGGCAGGGAAGGGAGCGCTCTTTTCTGCAGGCAGGCTGCTTCTACTGAACCTTTTCTTTTATTTTTATTTTATTTTTATTTTATTGAGCCTGCTCCCAGCCCAAAGGTGCCCGTGCCTCCCAGGGGCACTTTCCAGAGGAGGAATCCTGCCCTGGGAAGCGAGGAGCTCTCAGCCAGCAGCAGCAGGAGAGGGATGATGCTCAGTTTGACAATGAGGCTGTCAGTGGGCTCTGAAATGTCACTCCCACACCTCACAGACGCACTTGGCTCATCCCTTGGTTCACAGCAATGTACTGGGGCTCCTTTTGTAACTGAGACAAAATGTTTCACCAGGCTTGGGAAAAAAACCTCTCCTTCCCTTTGCATTGAAAGGCATTTTAATTAATTGTCTTGAACATTTTTAAACTGTTCCATCCTTTCTCAAGACATTTTTCCAGGGACAAACCACGTCCTTAAGTAAAACCCATATGGCACCAAGCTGAACTTKAAAAGCCCCAAAGCGACACAAAAACATTGAACTGGTATTTCAAACAGGTGGATCTTCCACCTCTCATCAGCCTTGTCCCTGACTTTGCCAGAATTTCTATCTGTGAATAACTCTGGAAGGATGACCAGGACAAATGTTTGTACCATGGCAGCTTGCTGGGAAACAAGCATGTGAGACAAATCCCAACTGGAACGACAGGAAAGGAACCCCAGCGAGGGGAGACACCAAAAACCCGTGGGAGAGAGACAACACAAGCTCCCCTGAGGTCTGGGATCTCATCTCACGGAGAGCCCACCATTTCAGCACCAAAAATAATCCATTRGATGAGCTTTCCTTTTCAGCATCCATTTTCAAAGCCTTGAGCGCCAACCACTGCCATCTCCACGTCCTCTCTATCCCTTCACATTTCTTGCTCCAAACCCAGGTGGAAAAGGAGGGAAGCCCAACTACAAAGCAGCCCAACTTCACTGAATCCTGAATAAATGAAAACGTGGATGCAGAAAGCCAAATTTATCCCTGAGTTAAAACTTCCCTCAGAAATAAAGCTTCCATTTTCATGCTGTGGCAACTCCAGCTCCCCCCCTTGCCAGTCCTTGGAATGTTGACATTTTCCAAGGGCCCAGATCCATGTGCTGCTCTGCAGCTCCACCAGCCAAACACACCAGATTTGCCTCCTGGGGCTGGAACCACACTCTTTGCTCTCTGCTCCATCACACAGAGTTAAAAAGTGAACTCAGGTTGGTTGTTTATCTTAAAGCTAAGGCAATGGCCACTTCATCCTGGCAATAAAATCAGCCTGTCCTCTGTCWACTGCTCTCCTGCTTCCACAGCAGGCTGAATTTCCTGGTTGGAGGAAACAGGCCATGTAAATATTCCCAATTTGTAAGTCTGAGCCAGCCCATGGGCTGGCTGCTGGTATCTGGCTGCAGAGAGGAAGAGAAGCCCGCCCCACACCAAACCCTGTGCACAGTTGCTCTCCTCCACTACACAAACCCTTGGCAGGCTTCCACTGCCAAATTTATGCACTAAAATTAGCTCTCACAATTGCAATCAGTTGCAACAATCAAGCATAAGTAATCCCAGGGAAAGGAAATTTGAAAAATAAAGAGGTGAGCATGGCAAACAACGCCAGAGCCCCGCAGTGGCTCCTCCATGGGTCCATCCCTGTGTCCAGCAGGGTTTTCCTGCCTGACACAGCCCTTTGCCCCTCCTGTGTGATGTACCCAGCACACACAGCCACGGGACAGTGCCAGAGCACAGCTTTGGGCAGGTTTTGGGGTTTTTTTCCACCCCTGGAAACAACAACGGGTGAAACTCGTAATAAACGTTTGCATYGTTTGGAAAGGAAGGCAGAAAATGTATATAAACCTCTGGCAGGCAGGAATGTGCTGGAGAACACAGAATGCTCCAGAGAACACAAGGAATTACCAGCCCATCACCTAAAAGCTCTTTGAAACCCAAGCAGACTGAGAAAGGACATTTGGGATTATTTCATATTTTATAAGACAGTATTTACACTTTCAGTGCAACTGTGAATGATAAAAGTCATGCACAAAATGTAGGAGTGGAATCAAGTTATCTAAAATTCCTCAGTGTGAATTTGCATCAGGAGCAAAAAACATTTGGGCAAAGATTTTTTTTAAATATATATGAGCTACCTGGGATAGTTTTAAACATAGATGGCTAGAGGAAAGGATCTGGAGGAAAAATGAAGCTGATAACCAGGAATGGAACAGCACACCAGGCTGCAGAACACCCTCCAAAAGCAAGGGAAAGGTAATCCTGGCAAAAAAAGCTTTGCTGGGTGCAAATAACTAAATAACTGTTTAGTGCAATGCAAGAGATGACCACTGACCAATTCTCTGTAAATCAGTCAAATGGAAATGCACTGACATCCCAAACACAGAGACGGAGAGACAGGGAACAGAAAACCAGCCACACTCCARAAGAGCCTTACAACAATTCCCCTGCTGCCTACCACAGGCACAACCAGCAGCACGTGCTCCAGAGAGGAGAGCCCTGCTGGAGAGGCTGCCCTGAATCCAGCAGGAATTCCAGCCCAGGCAGGTGCCAGCTCAGGGCACAGGCATGAGCACTCTGACAGGGCTGCCAAGGCACTGCCCCTCCTGCACAGAGCCCCTCCACCCCTGGGCCCCTCTGCCTGCCCCACAGGGGCCCCTCCTGAGCTCCAGAGAGGCTGTGCCCCCCCAGAACAGCTATTCTGGGGATCTCTCTGGTTGCTAGGGCACACTCCCAGGGAGCAGCAGCATCCTCCAGGCAGGGCCCCGTGTGCCAGCCAGGAGAGGGGGAAGCGATGGAGAGGAGCGATGAGTAAGCAGGGCAACGTGAGAAACCCAACAAAATGCCAGCCCGGGGAGGAAAGCRTGCTCATGGCTCCCACCTGGAGCCACCAGAGCCCTGAGCAGCCTCTCAGACACCCCCAAGGGCTGTGCAAGGCCCCTGCAAAATTAGCAAATGGCTCCAGATGCTCCAAAGCCCRCAAAGAAGCGATGGATCAGGTTTCTAGGAGCTGCAGGCATGCACGGCTTCTCATTTTCAAAACGACTGCAGCCTTGSTTTACACCAGCCTCTTACACGTCTGGATAGTCTTATGTAGTTTACAAAAGACCATGACAGTTTTCTGTGCATTTCTAGCTCTTATTTTGAGCTTTYAGCCCAAAAAACATCTTCAGAAAGTGAACAGGGCAAAGGTGGCAAACAGAGGACAACGCACCACTCTCTTCCATTTTTCCCACAAACACTGAAGAGACTCATACAATCATCTCACTTAGGCTTCCAAATAACTCAGTTTTGAAAAATGGGGTTTAAACACCACTGAAACCTAAGACCATGAAGAGAAAAACATCTGTGCACATGGACTTAAGAAAGCAAACAGCTTTTCAAAACAGAGCCCCTCTGACCCACTCCTCAAGAAAGTGGGTTTTATTTAAACCATCATCAGCTGAAGGGCAAGAGAAGGACTCCAGCACATGTCAGCAAGAACTCCCACTCCACACAGGCAAAAGCACTGGCACAAAAGGGAATTCATTGCTTTCTAAGCTGCTAAGATGCCATTAAAAATTACTGTCTATATATATATTTATGTGTCCATGTGATACTTGTASAGAACACATCCACTTACCACAATTTAAGGCTTTTTTGAAATAACTTCAGGGGAGAATCTGGCCATAGGACAGCACCCTTGTAGAGACAGGACTAAAGAGGAAGAGATGCTGAAATCCCCAGAGTCAGGAGAGCCAGCCTTACTGACAGAAACCCTTCCAGGTCTCTTCCAACCTGGATYATTCTGTGGTTCCCTTCTCACTTGCCATGAGAGGAAGCACAGGGTAATAAATGTTGGGAAGGAATGTGACCAGGATGCTCAGAAGTGGTGAGAAATCTCCTGAAGCTCATGGGGAGGACACAGCATTCTCAGGGAAGGAGGATGGAGGGGACCASGAGGTCTGAGATATTTTGGGTGAGACACACACAGGGCTCACCCCATCCCCTGAGCAGCCTCTGAGGTTGAAGGTGCTTTAATCTGCCTCAGATCTGACAGAAACAACTCCTCCCCGAGCTGCACAGCTCCTAAATGCACCTGGCTCTTTGGTCTGTGGCTTTCACTGCCATCTCTTAATTTCATTGCCATTTCTTAGGGCAAAGCTTGGCTCTCCCAGCACAGCCGCCAGCCCAGCTCACCCAGCGCTCTCTGCAGCTCGCCCCTGCCCTGGCTCACCCCAGGCTCTCCCAGACAGCCACGGCAGGAGATGTGCTCAGTGTCCCCCTCATCCCCCTCTCCTGGAGCACCTGGACCAGGAGCAGCCCTGCTCCAAGGCAGGGTCAGCCTGCAGCAATCCCCCCTCCCCAAATCCCAAATCCCAAATCCCAAATCCTGACCTCCTGACTGGAGGGCGCCAGAGGGCGAGAACCCTGCTCTGTGCAGCAAGGCATTGCCCAGGGGAAAATCCCTCTTTGCTTTCTTTTTCCTACCTCCTTTACAAGTCTGGGAAAGTTGGGATTGCTCAGCCTGCAGAGGAGAAGGCTTTGGGGGGACCTCACTGCAGCCCTGCAGGAGAGATGGAGACTCTTTAAAAGGGTGACAGCACACAGGGAACGGCTCCCACTGCCAGAGGGCAGGGATGGCTGGGATACTGGGCAGGAATTGCTCCCTGTGAGGRTGGAAAAGCCCTGGCACAGCTGGGGCTGCCCCTGCATCCCTGGCAGTGCCCAGGCCAGGCTGGRCAGGGCTGGGAGCACCTGGCACAGTGGGAGGTGTCCCTGCCATGGCAGGGGTGGCACTGGGTGGGCTCTAAGGCCCAAAGCAATGCCATCCATGCTCCCTGCACCTCAAAACAGGAGGGTCAGGGCCCTGCAGCACTCACATTTGTACTGACCTGGCAAGATCTCCTGTGTTCCAGAGGTCTGGGGCTCCTGGGTGGGCACAGCAGCTCCAGAGGGATGGAGCTGGGCAGGGCTGCCTGCAGAGACCCCTGCAAGGCAGAGGGGCTGAGTTTCCCTTGGGGCACCCCATTAACAGCAGATTTGGCGTTCAGGGCTCCTCCAGGGGGGCAGAAGGGCGTGGAGGGCAGTCATCGTGTRAAATGAGCAATTCCCAGCAAGGAAGGTAAATATTTTCAACACATAGTTATTGAGTAAAATTCTCTCTCCCTAATCAAGGTAGAAGAAGTGATTAAAAAAAAAAAGAAGAACAATATCTCAACAATTAATTCATTTTTTTAGAATGCAACTGGACTTATTCTGGAAAAATACACCCCTTCTACAAGACTGGAATTCATTACAGCAAGCAAAGCAGAAAATTCTCTTGAGCCAAAACAAAAGCAGAAGAGATGCCTCCAGCATCATGGTACAAAACTGCTGCACTTTTCAAGATTTCAGACCATGAATGTACTTGAAAAATACGGGTACAAGTGGAATTCGATGATACCACACATCCACCTGAAGCTGTGGGAATCTATAAAACTCAGGGCTGCCAGCCCCCCCCAGCTGCAGAGGGACCCAGCAATCCAACCAGGCTGCCTGGAGACACAGACCCAAAGGGAAGGACACAAGGAAGGGAGAAGGAAAGGGAACACAAAGCCTAAAGCAGCGTGGATCCCCCCTGGTGCCCAGCCTGCAGCTCAGCTGGGAGAGCCCAGCCTGGAGCCCCAGGCACAGGAGCTGCCCAGAGC
>JACDOX010000539.1:131047-144041 GCA_014549065.1 Cardinalis cardinalis
TGCCTTCTGCCCCTCAGCACTCAGCCACTGCTGGGTGTTCCAGAAACCACAGACAAATCCTTTGGTGGCTGCAAGGGGACATGGGGAGGGACTGGATGATCCCCACGAGTCCCTCCCCACCCCAGACATTCCATGATTCCTCCTGAACCCCTCTGGGGGGCTGAGGCTGCTCCTGGAGCCCTCCCTCGGGGTGCCTGTTCCCTTCTGTGCATCCCACCYGTGCCCAGATCCAAACAATGTCCATCCACGGATGCAACATCAACACAAACAAGCCCAGGAGAAACCTTTCGAGGTCAGAGCCCCCAGGAAGAGAAGGGAAGCACAATTTGGGRAAAACCCCACCACAGCAACAAGTTCAACACTTGTTTTACCCAGCAATCCCCTAACTGCCAGTGGCTTCCACATCTTCCTAAGGAATGAGCACGGCCAAAGTGCTAAAAATCAACTTTCTGGCTGCACTCTGGCTTGTGCTGAGACAGGGGGGTCACGACAGGCTCCAACCCACAAATAAATCCATTGGTGGCTGCAAAAGCTCAGAAGCACAACAGCATCACCTCAGCTCCCACGCTGGAAGCCCAGGCAGCATCACCTGGGAGCTGGGAAAACAACACAATTAAAGACAAAAGCCTTATAAATGCCTCTGCTCTGGAAAATCAGAATTCTTCACAGGAAAATAAACATGAGGCTTGTCGTAGCTGCTGATGACTATCAGGGGTTTCATGGCTTCTCCAATATCAGAGCAAAAGCATCTTGCCTGAAGTGCAGGAGTTSCACATGCAGAGCATCCTGACTGCCAGAGAGAGCTCTGCACACAAGGAGTGACCGGGATGCACTTCCAGCACCGAGCAACTCCATCAGCACCTTCCCTCCTCAGGCACACCCAGACGTTTTACCAAGCTGGATTTGCACTCCCAGCTCCAGCTCTGAAAGCCTGGCAGGCTGAGGAGCTGGGAGTCCTGCCTGGGAAGCTCCTCAGCATCCCCCAGAGGGATCCTCTGCTCTCTCTCCTATTTGGGACACAGATGAGGAGCAGGCACCAGTGAAGGCTCTGCTGGGCTCCCAAGCCCTGGGTGAGCCCAGATGCTCAGCAAAACCAACATTCCTGTGGCCTCTCCACGGATAATTAGCAACACAGCCCAAAATGTCAAAACCTGACTCTTAATTACCGACGTCGGCGCTTAATGACTCCAATTACAATTTCCACTGATTTCTGAAAATTGGGTTCTCCACCACAGTKGCAGTGTTTAAATGAGTTCCTTACCTCGCTCGTGGTAATTACACTCCGACAAACTAATTTCAAATACAGCAGAGATTTCTAAAATACTACTTAAAAATGATGGGGATTTAASAACAAAGCATTGCTGAAGGCTCCCCCTCTCCACATTTTTGATCACATTCCTTTCAGGAACCAGGAATGCGGAGGGTTAAAAGATGAGAGGTTCAGAGGTCAGTATTTTGTCAAAATGCCACCAAAAAGATGTTCTACAGGTAGGAAACTTTTATTTCTGTGATAGCAACCCACTGTATCACAGAAAGGGACATCCTCCTTTTATCCTAAAYCCCCCAGAGGAGCCCAGCAAGGAGGAGAAGCAGGGATAAATCCATGTCTGAGGCACAAGCCACAGCCCTGTCCTGGCACCAAACCTGCCCTGGGTGAGCTGCACGCTCCTGGGGACGCCAACCCTCTGCTGGGGAACCCTTCCCAAGCTCCTGTTSAGAATCTTCATCATCTTCCTGTTGGTAATTCTTCACAAAAGGAGAAGAAATGGGAAGGTGCAGGAGAGTCCATTTCAAGAGACTAAGCCACCAACAGATATCACATTAAAATGTGCTATTTTAACAACACTATCACAACAATATCACATTAAAATTGATCTTTTATGGCTCCTATGACATAGAAAGCAGTGGTTTCTCCAGAGCCTGCCTTTTCCATGCATTTTTCTCCTAGGGAAAAGGAAGGGAAAGGCACTAACACCTCCCAGAGCCAGAGATGCAGAGCTCAGAGCGTGGAGCTGCAGCAGCCTGGCAGGAGCCACAGGAGCTGTGGCAAAGCTGGGGTGACACCACCATCACAGGGGTGAGCCCCAGCACCTGCACAAGCTCACCCTGGTCCCTGCAGGACCAGCAACAGCCACCTGAGGGGAAGGTGCAAGCAGAGTTTCAGCATTTCTGAGGGATCACAGCTGCCCCAACAGAGTGCTGACATGTGCTATTCATCCTTTTTGAAAAATTCTTTTGCCCACGATTTTTCTCCGGGGAAGCTGAGAAGCTTCAGTGAAACAAGAAAACAAATTTACCTCATTTGCTTYTCCTGTGTTTTGCTGCTTTGAAACGTGGYTGGAAATGGTTTATCTACAGGTGGTGATTTCATTGGGTTCTTGCTGTGAAGTGTTCTGACTTATTGGCCAACTATTGTCAAGTCGTGTCAGGGCTCTGGAAAGAGTCATGAGTTTTTTATTATTATCTTTTTAGCCTTTTATTATTATCTTTTTAGCCTTTTATTATTATCTTTTTAGCCTTTTACTCTAAGTATCCTTTAGAATAGTTTAGTATGGTATTCTTTAATATAATATAGTATCATCAAATAATAAATTACCCTTCTGAGAGCATGGAGTCATGGCACAGGGACAGCATACAGCCCTGGCACAGCTGCTCCTTGCAGTGACACCTTTTTATGCTGCTCTGCTCTCGTTCCTGTCTTTCCCAGATATCCATTACTCAGCAGTGGCTGCAGGATTTTATGTTCACACATGGTTTAAAGAGGTGGCTGTTTAATGTTCCCCACATGTAAATAACTGCATGCTGCTCCAGTCCCTGCTGAGCAGGTGAAGGAATGATTAGATTATCAATCTCCAGCACAGCAACATGTCAGCTTGGTTTTTATCTACAAACACATTAGAGCCTACACTGGCTTACATTTGCTATCTCCCTTTCAGCCACAAACTCCCATTGCTTTCAATGAGCATACAAAGCAACCAGCAACTTTTTTTTTTTTTTTCCTGTTTTTGGCTTCTCACTCCAGGAGGGGCTGGAGCATGTCCAGGGCAGGGAATGGAGCTGGGGAAGGGGCTGGGGGAGCTGGGAAGGGGCTCAGCCTGGAGCAAAGGAGGCTCAGGGGGGACCCTGTGGCTCTGCACAGCTCCTGCCAGGAGGGGACAGGGACAGGAGGAGAGGGAACGGCCTCAGGCTGGACGTCAGGAGGAATTTCCCATGGAAAGGGTTTCAAGCAGTGGCTCCTGGGCAGACAGCAGCATCTCCAGTGTCTCTGCTGTGCCCGGGGCTGTGGCACACCCCCTGCCCTGNCTGGGAAGGGGCTCAGCCTGGAGCAAAGGAGGCTCAGGGGGGACCTTGTGGCTCTGCACAGCTCCTGCCAGGAGGGGACAGGGACAGGAGGAGAGGGAACGGCCTCAGGCTGGACATCAGGAGGAATTCCCCATGGAAAGGGTTTCAAGCAGTGGCTCCTGGGCAGACAGCAGCATCTCCAGTGTCTCTGCTGTGCCCGGGGCTGTGGCACACCCCCTGCCCTGCTGCTGCACACCAAAGCACCTTCCTCAGCATCACCTAGCATCTGCTTCACACGGCTGACAGAACTCAGCTCCAATCCAAGCTCCCAGGCCAGGCACATGAAAACCCTTCCTGCTTCCAGCAGTGAATGCCACGAGGGCTGGGAGCAGCATTAACACAGCCACATTTCCAGCCTGCCCAGTAGCAGGAACCAGCAYGGAGAGAAGCATCTCTTGAACTTCCCCAGGTGGAGAAACACTCTYTAAATAAAGGGCAGATACACAAACCCTTGCTCAGCAGGTCTCCCTTCCTTGCTGAGCCACAACAGACCACAGCAAACACCCCTGACACTCCCAGGCCGTGCAGAGCAAGGAAAGCAAGGCAGAAAGCTCTCCCTGGACGCCAGGAAAACATCCACAGCCAGGGGTAAACAGGAGACCACAACCCACCAAGTGCCACCAAAAGGTGCCAGGGCTCCCCCTGCAAGCCCCTGCCTGGGTGGAGGGTGTACAAATCCATCCCTGGTGGCAAATAAATGAGCAAACCCAGGGAAAGGCTCCGAAGGCAGAAATGAGGATGCTAACAAAGGAGGCAGGAGGAAGGAAAAAAACCCTCTGGCCTGTGGAAGCAGGCAGCAGATAGCCTGAAACTGGATATTAACTCAATTTATCCCAATGCACTCCAAGCCATCAAGTTTGGGCAGAGCCTCTCTGTGGTGAGGAGTCATTGGAGTGACTGCAGGAGCTGCAGGACCCAAAAGATGCTCCAGAGCAGCACTGCAGAATGAGGATGGAAGGAGGCCCAGAGCTGCTCAGGGCTGCCTTGTCCCTGCCCATCCCACCCCACACTCCCCTGGCACGCTGGTGAGGAAGCCTTGCCCAAATGCAGCCCATTTCTGCCCCCCATTTCTGCTGAGCCAAAGCTCTCCTGCAGCAGATGATGGATACTGCCTGCCCCAGCAGCCTCTCACTGCTCTGCATATTAATGATCCCTAATGACACCTAAAAGCCTCTGCAAAGTCTCACATATGGATTTTACCACTTGGGCTGAAGCCATGAAGAGCCAAGAGTGGCAGAGTGTGTTTAATGGCCAAAGCCAAGCAAGGAGAGCATTCATCAAGACATCATCTGGAAAGGGGCATTAAGATGATTTTTGTCCTGCTCAGTGGTGGGAGGTGAGGAAGGTGGTGAGTAATATCAGAGTGAAAAGCACCTCTAAAATATGCATTTAATAAGGGAATAAGTCCATTCAGGAGAAGCAGGGGAGGGGGAACACGGCCAGGGGAGTGGAGGAAGAGTGCTGCCTGTGTGTGACACTGTCAGCCTTGGGCAGTGATGGCAGATCAGCCCTCAGGAACACAAGCCACCTCCAGCCAGGGCTCCTGGGATGCTCTGCACTGCCAGCTGCTCCTCACCCTCAGACCAGCACCACGACAGGGCTGRAAAGGGGGTTAGTTCAACAAGGAGGCAAGAGACTGGAGGAACTGACTGGGCAATGCAAGTAAATGAGCTGGCACAACAGCCCTGGTATCACATCCAGCAGATGCAGGGCTGCTCCTGTGATGGCAGTTCCCACTGGATGCTCCTGCAGCAATGGGGAGTGCTGGGACAGTCACTGGGGTAAATTCATGCATTGGGGTAAATGAAAGCACCTCCTCTTCTACKCTGGGCAAGGGGGAAAAGCTGCCAGGGACCTCCTCATCCAGAAATCAGAGCACCCCCAAGGACTCAGGAAAAGAATCACTCTGCCAAATAAATACAGAGAAATACATTCACCAAGCTCCTGTGGCACCGGAGCAACAGTGCAGCAACATCCACACAGGTGACCAGAACAGAAACCCCATTCTGGGCTCCTTCCCCACCTCTGCTCCTCAGCCAGCCTCCCCGTTTTCCACACACTTTCCACTCTCCTGTGCAGATCTATTTCTGTTTGTCTGGGAAGTCACATGGCCAGGGGAAAAACACATGGCAGACACAGAGCATGCCTGTGTTACTCATCCAAAGGTTATTCAATGCTTTTTTTGGTAAGCTATCAGTAAGGAACAGAGACTTCAGGCTGGTTCCAGGTCCTGAATCGTGGTGTTCATGAGGTCAGAGCTACAGCTGGTGTMATTTCCTTCCCACCACCAGCAGCCCCAGGTTGGAGCTGAGGCATTCCAGGCTGCCCTGCATTTTTAACCTTCATTAGACAGAATTGTTAATCACTGACCCATTCTCCAGCCTCCCTCGTTGCTAGGAGACCCCTTTTTGCTCCAGATTCTTCTGAAAGCTGGTCAAGAAATGGCCAAAAGTCAACAGAGTGGGGACTGAGACTAATGGGGACGGATCTCATCGGAAGAGAGGGAGGCTCATCCACACCCCTACCCACCCAGGGTGTGAAAACCCCCAAAACCACTCAGCAATGGCACCCTGGGACCCCTGCAAGCCCCCCAGAGCAGCCCTGGGCTTCACACACCTCCAGGCTCCCAATGGGAACGGAGTCACCCTCCCTGGCAGGAGGGCAGGGACGCCCAGAGACCAGGGATTAAAAACAACCAGGCAGAACTAACGCGGTGAGGGCAGGAATTGCCCAGCCCAGGCTCCTGCATCCCTCCCTCCCCAGCTCCCCCATGCCCTGCCAGCTCCCAGCTGKGCCCAAATCCCTTCTGCTCGGACCCCTGGGGCCCTCGTGCCCACCAGGATCCCTCGGATGYGCAGGGAGGGAGCTCAGGACTCCAGGAACTTTCACCCCTCTGGCAAGCTCAGAGTGCAACATCCACAGTCCTCTGGGTTYCCCCTCTCTTTTCCCTTTCTTTGGGACCATTCTAAGCAACACCTGCTGTGTTACATAACCTCAGGGCAATCTCCTGCTGCTGTACCACCCTCTCATGCACAGCCACTGTGCTGGGATGTGATTAGCTATAGAAAAATTAAAAAAAAAAAATCATTTCTGTTCTATGGAAACCAGCAGCTAAAATGCTACAGAATCACACGGAAGCAACGCCGAGCAACCACATGAACTGCCGAGGGAGAACCGAACAAAAAATCGGGATTGGAGAGGAGCAGGAGAACACCAAGGCTCTGCTTTTCCTGCCTTTTCTCCCTTTACCCGCAGCCTGGCGGCGTGGCTCAGGGCCCAGCTGGAGCTCCCGGSGTAACCAGTGCACACCAGAGCTCTGAGATCAGGCTCCAGAGCAGCTGAGCACTGCAGCAGGAGCTGTGGCCAYGTGCCAGAGGGGAACTCCAGGGCCTGAACACGTTCTTGTTCGCRTCAGCTGCTGCCAGCTCAGTACATCGACGCAAACATGCTTTTCTAGGGGTTTGGGGCTTTTTCAAAGTTTGTCTTTAAACCCTCAAAAAAAAACTTAAGCACAGCCTCACATGTCCAAGGCCAGGCTGGACAGGGTTTAGAGCAAYCTGGGCTAGTGGAAGCTGCTCCTGCCCAAGGCAGCAGGGTGGAACCAGATGATCTCCAAGATCCCTTCTAGCCCAAACCAGTCTGTGATGCTTTGATTCCATAAAGTCCTGGGGCACATCAGATTGCAAAGGCTTCCACTTGCGCCTCTCTTTTCCAGTCACAAATCATCATCTCACCAAAGATGAGCCCAAGCTGCAGCACCAATGTTTTATGAGTACCAAGCACAATTTTGTAAACACGGGGAGAAAGATCTGGACAGCAGGATGATARCCAGGGACAACAAACAAACAAAATGCAGGGAAGCATAAGGATCAAGAGGCTGCCACGAAATTGGGGAGCTTGGAAAAGAAATGATTAAGCAGGAAGAAGTCACCCAAAAGCAGAGGGCCCTGTGAGTAATCTGAGCACTTGTGTTCGGATATTTTTTGATAGTGTGTGATAAAGGAATGCAAACCTTAGCCCCGCTCGGTTTTGCTGCTGCTCCTGGGGCTGGGTGGGAATAAAAGGGTGGGAATAGAACCAGGAGTTGTGCAGCACAAAACTCTGTCACTGCCCTGTCAGCCACTGCAGGCAACACGATCCCATCACCTCCAGCTGACCCGGGGAAGTTAAAATCCCAAAAAAATCCTGGAGCTGCTGATGGCAATCTGCCCTCCAGACAGGCTTTGCGCAAGCCCAGCCCAGGGGATTGGGAACCCAGACAGAGCCCAGCACAGCAGGCAGCCCAGCAGCAGGGCTTTGGGGAGGCTGCTGGCAGTGCCGTGCCTGCCCCAGCGCTGCAGAGGAAGGGCTGGAGCCGGCCCAGAGCAGCACACCCTGCCAAGCCAAAGCGCTCGCTCCGGAGCAAAGCTTCCAGGAAAAGAACACAAACCCCTCCTGGGCCGAGGAGTGCCTGCAGCACAGAGCCCCAGCTCAGGAGGGTGACAGGGGACAGCAGGGCGGTGCAAGGTGTCTGCACACAGACAAACACCAGGGCATGGACAGCAGGGGCCCTTCTGTCTCAGGCATGCACAGGGGGGGCAGCGCTGGCACAGCCGCTCCTCTCCCGTTCCCAAAGAGCCATTAATCCACCACCCTTCAGCTCTAAAATTCATACAAACGACTTTATCCGTAATTAATTAAGGCCTGCAAATGTGGAAATTAAGTTACCATTGACAGTGCAGAAGGAGATGGCACAGGCAGACCTGGATGGCAGCGACAGCTCTGCACGGATCAGGACGACAGCGGAGATGGGGCTCCCTGGCAGGCACCTGGAGGAACCACACAGTGAAACCTCAAAATACAGGTTTCAGCATCTTTAAAGAGATCTTGATGTCTTAGGTTCCAGATTACCCCAAAACTCAGGTGCCCCTGTCAGCAATCCCCAGACTTTGCATCAGGAGCACATTTTCAGGACAGTGTTCCTTTTGTCACTTGGCTCCTCTGCTGGCAAACAAGCTGCCAGGAGAACAAAGGAGCTGCTCCACGCGTGCAGCCTCACCTTTCCACTCGGATCAGGCTGCCAGGGAAGGGGGAACCCACAGGACAACAGATGGCCCTGCACTGAACACGAGGCAGAACTCACTCGAGGGGCTGGGGAGGGAATGGGATGAGCAAACTGGGGTTCAACACCCCCCCTGAGCTCAGCCGTGCCACCACGGCAGGGTCCTGCTGCCACAACCCACAGCCACCAATGTTTGCCCCCTAATTCACAAGAAAGATTGGGAAAAGGMATTTTGCCTCTTGTTTAAGTGGCAAAGGAGCATTGGAATTGGTGGTGGGGGTGATGCTGTGCTGGTTTCAAAGGCAGCTCCTCCCCAGCCCTGAGAGCCCAGGGAYGCACTCAGGAGCAGAATCCAACACAAGAGCTGGGATCTCTTCCCCTTGCAGTCAGCTTCAGAGATTTTAGGGTGAGGAGATGGTGAGAAGATGGTCTGTCACTCAAAGGGACCAGGACACAGCCGTGTCCCACCCACTGCCATGCTCAGCAGGGCGGGCAGATTGCACAAAGGGCAATGGCCATGCYGAAATTCAGCAAAGAATGGCTCATGTGCATGACCTTTCTGGCTCTGAGCAGCCAAAGATGATGATGCACCAAGCACAGGGAGGTTCCAGGGTAAGATTTCCCCAGAAATCCTTGGAGAAGCCAGTGAGGGCTGAGTGGGTGCCTGTGCCAAGCYTTCCTCACAGAGGAAACGGGGAGGCTCCTTGGAGCTCCCACAGGAGCCTCTGGGGATCAGCCCTGGCCATGCCAGGGAGCAGCACAGGCATGCCTGGCGCTGGAAAAGCAGGCTCTGGAGAGATGGGGACCGCGGATAGCAGGAACAAGAAGAACTGCCCCGTCTGGTCCCCGCTCCCGGCGCGCCCCAGCCGCCACGCTGCTCCCGCTGCCTGTGCCACTGCAGCCGCCCGGGGAGGCCCTGGCACACCGAGGGTGTGGGACTGCRCCGGGCAAGCCGCGATTCTGCTCCCCAGGGCAGCTCCTGAGGGCCGGCCGCCCCACGAGCACGGCCAGAGGGGAGCGGCCTGCGGGCAAGCTCACAAGGGAGTGTGAGCACGCCGAGAAACGCAGCTCCTGCGGAACAGGCAGGGAAAGGCCAGGCCGTGCTCCCTGCAGAGAATCCAGCACACACAGCCCCATCCTCCCTCCCAGTTCGGGCTGTTCCAGCCCAAGCCCTGCATTCCCACGCCATGAGAGCAAGATTTCAGCMGATGCCCCAGGTGCTGTTGGTATTCCAGGGCCATTCCCAAGRGAGACCACCTCTGTGTGCCTGCACCTCCAGGCTCCAGCAAGATCACTGATCRCCCTGGAGAGCAACCAAACTCTTACTTCAGTTGGAATGAATGGAAGATTTTCAACATCCTGCTCAAACTGAGCCCAGGGGAGGGCAATGAAGCTGGTGAAGGATTCAGAGGGTTAAGTCTGAGGGAGCTGGGAAGGGGCTCAGCCTGGAGAAAAGGAGGCTCAGGGGGGACCTTGTGGCTCTGCACAGCTCCTGCCAGGAGGGGACAGCAACAGGACAAGAGGGAATGGCCTCAGGCTGGGCCAGGGGATGCTCAGGCGGGGCACCAGCAGGAATTTCCCCAYGGAAAAGGTGCTCAGGCRCTGGCACTGCCCAGGGAGGTTTGGAGAGCCCATCCTGGAGGTGCCCAGGAACTCCTGGTGTGGCTCTCAGTGCTCTGGGCTGGGGACAGGGTGGGAATCGGGCACAGGTTGGATTTGATGATCTGGAGGTCCTCCCCAACATCAATGATTCCATGATCCAGTGATGCCMGCATCAATTCAGTCCAGGATCGGGAGAGGTGGGTGAGAAGTGAGCTGAGGCGCCCCTCACAGCTCTCAGGGCACAGGAACATCCCCCCAAAGGCAGCTCTGCTATGGTTTGCAGCCAAAACCCCTCCCTGAACACCTCAAGAGCTCCAGCCCTGGCCCAGGCACCCAGGACAAAGGCACTTCCAGAAAGGAGATGCTCCCACACTATTTGCAAAGCGCTGTTTTGTGAAGCCCGGCTTCGGCCAGACCCCACTCCTGCAAAACACATCCTCGCCTCCCGTTACCACCGCACAAACCCAGTGGGGCTGCAGCCTCCCTGTGCTGCCACACCACCCCTGGCACGCCCTGAGCCTGGGGCAGTGTGAGAGGAGCACCGTGCCCAGCTCCTGGCGCTTGTTGCACATCTGCTGTCCCACTGGGCAGCAGATAACCCCGCGGGCTCCCTGRGCCCTGCCGCCCCCATTGCCGCCCCCAGCACTGGGTCAGGCCTGCCCTGCAGGAGGAAAAGGCACCAGTGCTGTGACAGCCCAAATCCCAGGCGCTTCCCAGCAGCGCCAAGGCAGCAAGCATGGAGCACGGCCGCAGGAAAGCAGCAATTTCCTCATCAGAGCAACTCCCACTCACAGCAGGACCCAGCACCTCCTGCAGACCCCCTCAAAGGAGCCAGAGCACCTCRCACATCATAAACAGCACTCCTGAGCTGGGCATCCAGGGCTCTGCCTCCTGATGAGCCTGGTCAAACCACAGCAGGCAATGACCACAAAACAACTGCAAAGAATAATATTGGGAAATGCCCATTAGGAGGAGGMCATGAAAAAAGCTTCAAAGGAGAAAAAAGAAAACTTCGACAAAGACGCTCCTCTTTTTAACCCAGCTACAGACAGTACTAATTTAAGGGAAAACATTTGGCTGAAAAACATAGAATCGTGGAAGAGAATTTGCTTTAATTATGTAACTGGCTTCCCACACAAACAAATGCAAGCCATGGAAAGCGCTTTTAAAATGGCACGAGTTGAGCCAMGGAGGAGAATATGCCACAGCAATTAATGGTGCTTTGCAATCTCTGCAAGGTATTCACCATTTGCTTTTGCCCAGGGGAAACAAACACTGCTGCAAAGTGCCACAAAACACTGCTCCAGAGTAAAATCTGCCTCTGCCCCTTGCTGATTTCTCCCTGGAAAAAATCCACRTGTGCACACGAGCTGAGAGAAGTGGGGGAGATCCACACTGGGCACCCTGGAAATCACTCTTCAGGAAACTGTCCTCAATGTACAAACTCCTCATTTCAGCTGCATTTTGGGCGGCTGAGGCATCCCAGGGTGCCTGGGGTTATCAGCACAAACATCAAAGGTGCCCCAGCCACACCGTGCCAGGCTGAAGTGCCAACCCAGCAGCGATCACCAGCACCCCAGGGAGCTGCACGCACAGGGGAAAAAGAAAAATGAGGTAGATACACAGAGAGTTAAGAAGAAAGTGCAGCAGGCAATTAAGAAGAAAAGAAGAATATCAAATTCCTTCGCATCAGAGGCACCATCATCATSCAGGCTATTGCACTCCATTAATTTTTCAGCAGTGCTCCCCATTCAAGGCAAACATCAGACAGAGAATTTATACTGCAAGCCTTTTGAAGCAAACCTCCTTCCAGGAGAAGGAGAAGAGACCTGATAGCAATCCATTGGCAGTGAGGAAAGAAGGGATTTCCCTCTCACAGCCAGCCAAGTCAGCAGCAAAACTGCCCTGTTAYTGCAGGCTGCTCTCACAGCACGGCTGATTGGAAAGGGCTCCGAAGGCTCAGAACAAGCACTAAAGTCAAATACGTTTGCATGAAGGGCTCAGAGGCAGYGGGGTTTTAGGGAGCTTTGGCTTATTTATTTATTTATTTATTCTGTTTTTCCTCCCCAGTTTGTGACACTGTCGCAGCAAAAGCTCGATCTAAACCCTAAAGGGGAAAATACCAATTTATTGTATTTTTATATACTGCTTAAAAGGCAGGGGGAGATTTCTGGACCCTCCCTCAGCAGGCAGCAGCCCCAGGGCCAGGCTGCTCTCCCAGGGAAGAAGCCAAAAGCTTCTCCTGTCAGTGGGGTGCTCACAAGCCCTCCTTGCTCTAATCAGGGGCTAGTCCTGATCCCCTTGCCTGTGGAGAAGGAATTTAACAGTGAGAAGGACAACTTTGTCTGCAGCCCTGACAGGAAACACAGCCCAAACTCCCCCAGCACCTGAACCACTTCCAATGGGAATTCCAAGGGCAATTCTGCAGTGCCACAAAGCAGAGCAACAGCCTCCCACCAAAGACTTGTCCTGCYATTTCAGCAGGAAAGAAAAAAGAGAGARAAAAAAAAAGCAGGCTTCTGCTTAAAATACATTTTGGAGGTTACACAAGGAATGTTTAACAAACTAAAACCCCTTTAATTCTTTGCTAAAAGGAAACATCCTGAAGGAAGGCCCCAGGAAGAAATGAAAATAAACGCCTGCCACAGCAGCACAGCACTGAGAGCACACAAGGAGCCTTCCCCTGCCCCTCCCAGGGTTCAGCGGCCCCTCTCTTAACACTGCACCAAATAAATAAACCAGGCTGAGTTCTGTACGCATGAGTAAGCCCTGGGTTCAAACGTGGCTGCAGGACTGTTCCCCTTGTCCCCAGAGCGGGTCACCTGCAGTGCCAGGCCAGGCAGAGCCAGCACGGGGTGAGGAACAGCAGGAACGTTCCTCCTGCTGGACCTCTGCTCCCAGCAGGGAAAGGGGGATCCATCCCCACAGCATCCACAGCATCAGCCAGGCCAGCAGGGACGGGGGTCCTGGGGGCACTGGGAACAGCATTCCCAGCAGGGCAGGGGGGAT